>CM047808.1:7457266-7957266 GCA_026214975.1 Gentiana macrophylla | reverse complement strand
GCGCAAAAAAACATTCACTTTTTTTGTACTACACAAATGAGATAAATGAGTCCTAAAATGTTGTTTTTTTCCCTGAAGTCTATATCTAAGCCTCTTGGGTTTATGTCCAAGGCCGCGTTAGTGTGAGGTCAGGTGTGACAATATGCAAATGTTCACGTACATATAGTTTGTGGTTTATGTTATATGTGCATGTATGTGTCATTATTTAATTTTTTTCTTTTTTGAGAAAGTCATTATTTAAATTCTAAAAAAATTTGCTGACACAAATATATTTATGTTAATAACACAAATACATGCGTGGCCAATTTTAAAATATAAAAATTTGACACTCCCCGTCTCTCTCCATATATATATATATATATAGTTATTCTTTTCTATTCTACGGAATAATTATGTTCATAGGAACAAAACAAGCAAATTTATTCTCTACTCGATAAGTATCACAAGCAGATATATATATATATATATATATATATATATATATATATATATATATATATATATATATATATATATAGTTATTCTTTTCTATTATACGGAATAATTATGTTCATATGAACAAAAACAAGCAAATTTATTCTATACTCGATAAGTATCAATATGCAATGGGGTTGAATAACATTTCTCAATTCGATGGAATTGTTTAATAAGGTGGGGTCACGTGACCTCACTGAGATCCTGAGAATTTTTTTTTAACTATTAAAACAATGTAGTTTTTTGTTAAAATATGTTGTTTTAGATTTCAATTGGCCTCTTTTGAAACAAATATTTAGATAAAAATGTAGTTTTACTGATCAAATTGACACTTTCGATAAAAATGTAGCTTTATGTATGTATTTATTATTTTAAAGAAGACATTATTGCAAACTAGAGTGAGTAATACTCTTCCCACTATTGTTTGCTGAAGCATCAAAGGCAGGTGTTGTATTTTTAATTTTATTTGTCATTCCTTAAATATATTTCTTAGGGGAAAAGGGATTATGCAAAAAGAGTACCATAATGCAGTGATAATCCTAGGAGGAAACATACTTATGAGACACTTGAGTAGTTGTAGAAAGAAAGGAATTATCTCTTATATAAGATTCACTTTAGGAATCTCAAAACACCACATGCACTCTCTCTCACATGCATGTCACGAAAAACGATATATACAATATAAATACGAGGCATGATAACTCGGGCTCAAGCATCAATGTGTCTGTCTTACGGCTCTGTGAGAGGGGAAGTTTTTGCGTAGTGTGTCTGCAC
The DNA here is from genome assembly GCA_026214975.1 of Gentiana macrophylla. Lineage (NCBI taxonomy): Eukaryota > Viridiplantae > Streptophyta > Magnoliopsida > Gentianales > Gentianaceae > Gentiana > Gentiana macrophylla. Next base: position 7,956,018 of record CM047808.1, on the reverse strand, counting down.
TGCGTGCAGACACACTACGTGATACACTTCATCCACACGATTTCATTCTGTGACTTAAATTGTGTGCTTCGATCGTCTTGCGTCACGTATCTCACGTGAGTGCGTCTTATCCAAAAATTTCACCTGTGAGAGCTCAAGTATACTTCACATCAGACTAATTAAATAGTTTAGCCACGAAGGTCTCTAGTAGGACGGACCTCAACTTCACACGGGCTCGGACAAGTGTATCAGACTTTTGTTCAAGGTCAGAAATAGAGTCTTGACCTTCTCATGTAATAAGGGCTTTTTTTGACCCAACCCCTGAGGTCCTTGGCTGGTCCGGACATGTAATGTACGAGTCAGAGCACGCTCTGTAGGAAAGCTTCTAGCCATGTATGACACGACTTAGATCATAGCCCCCAGCCAAACTTTTTTTATTTATTTTATTTTGGTTCGAGGAGTGGAAAACAAGGAGAATCATATTCCAAATATTTGACTACCTATGAATTTGGTTATGATCATGGAGAATGTCTTTCCTTAAAATCATTATCCTATAAATATAACATATATATACATATATACACTGGCGGATCCAGGAATTTATTCCAGTGGTGTCACCGGAGTCTAAAACTACATCTTTTATCCAAAAAAAATTTCAGTGGGGTCACCAGTGTCTAAAACATCAATTTTATCGTAAACAATGACTTTTAACAACAACAAACTACATAATTTTAATACTAAAAAAAAAAAATATATTTTAAAAATTCATGGGAATTACGCGACTTCAGTCACGTGGATCCGCCCCTGCATATATATGACATACTCATTAACAAAATTCATATGTGACATATTCAATTTGTTTCAAACAATCTCCCAAAAATAAAAAATAGGGAAAAGGGTGAACAAATATAAATTTCGGAAGCATCTTTTTACACAACACACACTATTCTGGCCTAACATAAGTCACAATATGATCGATTATTTTAACATAATTTCGTCAGAAGTTAAGTATTTTTTAGACTCAATCCCGATCAGAAACATTGTTTAATACATTCTGACCCAAATTCGACAAAAGAAATTCAATGTTTAATCTAAATTTGGTCCAGAATAAATAAGCGCAAAAATTTAAAAGATACATAAAATTTAAAATTTAAAAATATGTGTGATAAGACAATTTACCGTATAAGAAGACATTCACTAAATCGTTTTCATTATTTGACAAGACTAGCAATCTCATTCCTTAAGACAATAAGAATAAACATATTTTCACTTCAATTTATTCCATTAAAAAGACATGATTTTACTTTTACGGAAACGAAATCCACATATATTATATATTCACACAATCACACACGATAGCACTCAAAAACTTTAACGATTAGGTCAAGACGACCCTCCAAAATCATAAACCCCCACACAAATGGATGAATCTATAAAAACTTTATGGAGATTCATCGACCTCTAAATTTTTTTTTATACCTATCTACAAATAAAAAAATATTTGGACCTTCCTCTAGAAAAAATTACTTTGATGCCCACCCACATCTTAATAGACAATAAGAGTATGATGATAATCTTTTTGACCGAATAGAAGTTTATAATTGACCTTATATCTTAATATATGATAAACCATAAAAACTGGAGAATAAACCTCACGTCTGGTCTCGTGTTGTTCCATCGGGGATCCATTGTTCCGCATCCATACCAGTTCAGAATAACACGTCCATCACCCATGAGATAGGGATCTCATGGGCAATATATAGATAGGGTAATCCAGCAAAGTTCGAATATCTCTTGTTTCTCTTAGTCAATGAAATGCCCTGCTTCTACGCCTCTTTATACTTTTCGCTAGTTAAACGAACCCTTTTTGAGAGACCTCTAGATCCCTACCCTGCATGTTCCCTTCAGCACCCACGTGGTAGTTTACTTGGTTACACTTTTTTTATGTTCTCTCAATGCCGTGCAGAGAAAACTGGCTGATGTCATACTCATCTATAATATAAATAGTTACTTTAGTGCAGCCAGGAGAGATAACTAAGACTATGAGCTGTTTGGGAGAACTCTAACACGATTTTAAATAGACGATATCATATCGTAGAATATCAAAGTATATTTGCGCATCCCTTGTTCTATCAAATCAGACTATATTTTAACCCAGTGAGCCCTAAGAGCAACCATAGTGAAGGGTTTCTAGACATATTCTTTATACCTTTTTGTCAAGAGAGAATAAGCATTTGAATAATTGTCAAATAATGGTAGTAAAGTAGACAAAAAAATTTGGAGGCTATCTACTCTATTGTCTTCTTTGGGAGAGCCAAGTAGACAATTGTCTATCTCAAAAAAGCTCCAAAGCCTCCATTTTTCAGGAAAAAAACATCCCATTAATATCTAATATTATTTTAATCAATAGATTATCACCATTACAACATCACATCACACACAAATTAATCTCTACAATCCTTCTATATTATCACCATTACAACATCACATCACACACAAATTATGTCCACAATCCTTCTATATTTATCCTCCACTTATATTTCTCCACATCATCCAAACAACAACAATGAAAAGGGTTGTCTCCCAAATGCCATTAGGGCTGCTCTAAGAAGTAAACCGGGGTGAGACAGTGACGGACCCAGAAAAAAATATCATTAGGCGGCGAACAAATTCGAAAGCGAGTGGGGCGTCAATAGTGTTTTACATTTTTACCTATAAAACTTATCGATTTTGGATCTCCGGTGAAGCGGACATCCCCTTTTGTATCTTTGGTCCGTCCACTGGGTGAGATAAGCGTAGGTTAGATATATAAGTGACGTTGTGTATGTCTCATCACATCTTCTAGCTGGACATGATGTTGTTTTGTACTGGCTATATGGTCTCTCTGGGTGCCTAACCGTGGATGATGTTCTTTCCACGTATTTTGGTGAAATAATTTTTTTGTTTTTGTTTTTGTTTTTTTTTTGGGGGATGGTAATAAAGGACAAAAAAAAAAAGTTGAAAAATAGGATTACGACAGTGGAAAAAAAAAAATCATGTGTTAAAAAAATTATTCCACTGTTTATTCTCAAAATACATCGCTTGGTTGCAGATCTTTCTGATGGAATCCACTATTCCATTTATTTGGTTTGTCTTTTTCACCAATAAAAATTAAACCGCTTTTTTTACATTTTCACTCTTATTTTGTCATTTTTTTAACAATAAAGCCTTTTTTTTTGTTGGCAGACTTGGTTTAATAATAAAATTTGTTTTTTTTGGTTTTTGAGGAACAAAATTTGTTTTCTAAATAAATAAGTAAATTTTAAAAAAAATCCACTTGATATGATACAAACTCACTTCCTCAAGTCAAGAACTTTCACTGTACTTCCTTTTCAAACACAGCTCACTTAAACTTTCCTTTTTCTCTTCAATTTTCCAAATTTGTTCCAATCTTTTTCTTGATTTCTTGATTCTCAACCCAATTGATTTAATTCCATAACAGAAGCAAGTGATTTTGCTTCTAATTATCGAAATAAAAGATGGAGAATCCAAATTTATACGCCAACAATCACAACCCCTCAACCACCAGAAGAATTTCCAAGGCACACAGCATAAGCAGATCAATATCAATGTCTGATACCGAGTCACAAGCGAGTCACAACGATTCATTCCACTCCCCTCTTCGATCCGACTCGCCTGTTCGGTCCGACGACCCTGTTTACAAGTCACCTCACTATGATTTCAATTCCAATTCCAATTCAAAAGCTATTGTTGCCTTTGAAAAGGGGTCACCGAAAACAGAGACTTTGAGCTACGCCGTTACTCCTCCACCGGCACCACCGCCGCCTCCGCCGGTGATGATGTTTAGTAGAGCGGTGAGAGACGGTGTGCCGCATGGGGTGGAGAAATTGGAGACCGGTGGTGATGAAGGGGAGGTAGGTGGTGGTAGAGAGCGGCGGAATAGGTCGACGGCGGCGACAGGGTCTGTTCCACGGCGGTCGAAGGAGGTGATGGTGAAGCAGGCGGCGTTAGGGTTTAGGGTTTGTGAGGTGATTTTGTGCTTAATTGCTTTCTCAGTAATGGCCGCCGATAAAACTGAGGGCTGGAGCGGTGATTCTTTCGATCGCTACAAAGAATACAGGTTTATTTATTTATTTCTTTAATTTTTTTACTCATAATTTATTAAAAAAAAAAACATTGAAATTATTTTTGAATTATTAGAAATTTCCTGTAAAAATAAAATAAAAAATAGATGAACCACTGAGCTGTATGGAATAAAATTAGGTTTGAACAGCCTTGTTTCCCTGAAAGCAACTTAATTTATCCACCCCTAGTGAAAAATAGACGATTCAATATTTTGACGGAACCGGTACTGTCAATATTCGAAAATCGGTTGAAATTCTGTCAATTTTTCGTCAGTAGAGTAAAAAAAAAAATCGGCTGTACCGTCGAAAAAATAATGGAATTGTCGATTTTTAATACACGTTTACCCGAAGGGAATTTTAATCGCAGAATTTCATATTAGAGCGGATGAATCGTGTACGCCAAAAAAAACAAAACTATTTCCTTTGTTTAAACAAAACTGTTTTCTTTGTTTATATATACGTGGCAGTCATCTTACGGTATGTTCTAATAGGAAGTCCCTACGGCAGAATCACCCTACTAGAAGGTGCTCAGTGCAGGGTCCGGTCCGAGCTCCAAAATCGTCTTCCTTTGAATTGATTTTCTGTGATTAAACTTTTCACAATACACGACGTCCGTTTTATTCGATACGAAACACAATGCAAATTATGCAATCCAAACAACGTTATAACTAAAGACGAATGAATTCATATCCATCCTTTTTTTTTTCTGAATTACGGGGTTGAAGCTCGTAACGTCTCTAAAAAATTTTAGGGGGTTGTTTGAGAGATAGTTTGACAGTTTGTTTGACAAGTATATAATCCTTAATAGTTCATGTGTATTTTGTTATTTGAACGTATTTAACGCGTGATGTTGATATGATTAGTGTTTTAGAGCATGTTGTCGCTGATGTTTTAAAAATGGCGAATCAAATGCTTCGATTTCTTGCTTATTTAAGAACAATGCTAGCTACTGTATTGTTACACTATGGTTTATCCGATAAATCATGCTTTCATCTAGTTAGAACATGCATAAATTTTCTTGTAGTCCTAGTTTAGTAAGTAATTTCTCTGGAGAATTGGGGCTTTTATTCATCATTTGTTTGGGAAATTCTTGTATAAAAATCTCTATTGCACAACACCGTTGGATGAATGATATCCGTTTTTATATACTGATAATGGGGCCCATCTGATTGTTCGGCTCTATCCAAGAATCTCCGACTCAGTTAAACAGAATCCCTTTTCTCCTCATTAGGGAAAAAGTGTTTTGTTGTTGTGTGTAAAAACTGAAAAATTGCTGATTTTGGGGCCCATATTACGGTTCGGTGCAATCCAAGAATCTCTGACTTAGTTTACCAGAATCTCTTTTCCCCTCATTAAGAATGAAGTGTTTTTTAGTGTGTAGAAACAGAAATTCGATAATCTTTGGAATTTTTTTAGGATCTTTATGTGATTAGTGATGAAAGAGATGTATTTTTGTGGTACAGGTACTTAGTAGCTGTTAATGTTATCGGATTTGTCTATGCCGGGTTTCAGACGGGTGTTCTAGCGTACTACTTGGCTACGGAGAAGCATGTTATTTCTCATCCTCTTCGTTACTCGTTTGATTTCGCGATTGATCAGGTAAATAAATCTTGATTTTTACTAAGAAAAGTATGTGCTGATGTTTAATATTATTGAATCTACCGTGGCATCACACTTCATGCTAGATTCGACTTTACACGGGTCGAAAATGGACATTCGACCTGTGCAAAGTCGAATGTTGACCTTACATAGGTCGAATGTTAGCATGGTGCCCCGAAAGGGTCAATCTTTGCTCATTTACCTTTCATCTCTGCGTGTTTTTTGTTACGTTTTCAGTCCATTCTGCCACGTGTCAAGTTTTCATTGCTTGAAGTCTATCATGCCGATGTTAACACGTGGCATTTTGGACTAACAGTGTAAAGAAAACACGTAGATTGGAAGTAAAAGCGTCGAGATGAAAAACCAAGGATAGAAGTGCAAACATCAGGGGAAAAAAAGGAACCGAAAGTGTCTTTATCCCCTCTAAAGTAGGGTATAATAACACGAGCCGAGTTGTACGAATCTTGTTAGTTTCACAATTTGCTCCCTACACCTTTTTTTTATACTGTGGCACCACAATTACCAGGGCACCACAGTGAAAACCGACTTTCAAAAAGTCTCTATTACGATTATGTAGTTTATATTCGACTTCCGTAAAAAGTGCAAAAAGTTGATTTTTCAGTGTCGTCTGGGTAGGTGGGGTACCATAGTACAGTCGGTCGTCTTGCCGTAACGGTGTCGGTCCCACGTGTATCTCCAACACCTATGACTTGCGCCTTTACCCATCGCGCTTGAACACACACCACCGTCATCATGCTTCTTTCTTATTTCGAACTCATAACCTCATGTTTTGATATTGTACTTTAGATTTTTTGTTCGTGTATTTGAATCGAACTTAAAATGTTGCAGATACTCGCGTATCTACTAATGTCGGCCTCGTCTTCATCGGCAACACGGGTTCTTGACTGGGTATCCAACTGGGGAAAAGATGAATTCACAGAAATGGCAAGTGCATCAATTGGGATGTCATTTCTGGCTTTTTTTGCATTTGCTTTGAGCTCTTTAATAAGTGGTTACAGCCTCTTAATCCAAGACAACCTTTAATTATTTTTTTATTTTTTTTATAATTATTATTTATAATTTAAATAAAAACACTTTTGTTCATTATATATATTGCAAATGAGTTACCAAGCTGTATATATATATATATATATATATGATGTATTTAAACATCAAATTTATATTTTCAGTCATTAGTATATAGGATGAGGTCAATATAAAAACTTATTCCAAGTTTGTATTTTTAACATTGTTGTTAAATGTTGATATAATGTTATGGTTTTGATTTAATGCAGCTATATTGTTATGGTTGTTAAATGTAGATATAATGTTATGTTTAGAACTGATAGATGAGCCGAGCAATTCGTGAACACACTCATGTTTAGCTCGTTCATTTCCTAAACGAATGAACAAAAGATTCGCTTATGAACGTTCAATTATATTCACGAATCTTAACTTTAACACATAAGATGATATTTTTTATTTAATAATTATAAAATATTTAGGTGTTTTATCTTTGATACTATGATGTTTCGAATACTGTATTATAATTTATTATTAGTGGTATTTGGACTTGATTTTTAAGGGCCAAAATCTTAGGATTTGAATAACTCCAAGGGAGGATAAAAAAAATTAAAAAAAATCCAAGGGCCAACATCATTAAAAGGAAATAGCGCTGTCATAGAAAGAGATTTTGTCATCCAAATAATTACTGGAAAGCAAACATTTTTGCTCATAAAAAGGTTTCATCATCAAGTAAAGTACAAAACTAACCCCCCTTAAAACAACATTTAAAAAAGCTCCCAACATTAATCAAATTCACTGCAACAAACTTTGAAATCGATTTTCGTCATTAAATCTTCCTCAACAAAATGAAGAATCTTTGATCAACACGAAACTTATGCATCTTCGAAACCGGCCCTTTCAACATCAGCTGTAGCCCTCCAAACGAAATATACACAATCCTGCAATTAAGACGATAGTAGAGAACATAAGACTCGTGTATGAAACATTATTAAAGAACGCGACTGATTTCATTCAGCGGTGTGTCAACAAGCTCAAAACACGATGATAAGTTCATTTCATGGTGTCCAATGTTTTCAGTTTGAATTACTTACAATCGGTTCTCGGCTTTTGTCTTCTCTTCAGCAGTCTTATACAACAGACCATGCATCACATACTCGAATTTGTCAGCCAGAGACCTCTGCTTGCCCTGAATAATTTGTTTTACGGGTTTAAGTCAGACAATCACAAGGTACACCAACTTTCGTATAAAAGATGAAAAAACAGACCAAACTTTAAACGATCATAAACATATGTAGACAAAAAAACGAGGCATTACCATGACGTGTAAAGGAGAAGGCGAAATATACGTGCCTCGGGGGCGTATTCAGTGGTAGGAGACCCATCCAGGGTCAAAGTTGGTGCTAGTACCATCCTAAATCTATCTCGTTACACGCATAGGATATAACTCAGAGCTCACATCCAACTGCAAATAGACGTCACCGTCTTCCCCCTCGCTTCTATCACGAGAAACTGTAGAGACACAGAAAACCGAGATTGTTTTGTGAAAAAAATGCAGGCTACAATTTCTCATTCTAAAAGAAGGAAATAGAACTATAAAAGTTGACATTACCTTTGTCATACTTCTTTCCCTCTTTGTCCACTTCAATAACCTCAATGGCATCGTCAAAAAAGATCTCTGTCATCTTGTATTACGAAACCTACAACTATACAACAACCAAAAACCCAAGTATGAATGTAACCATTCCAACTTTCCAAAACGATTGACGTATGATGTTTTAGAAGGAGCAAGGGTTAAGCGGTTCGAGAAAAATTCAACAGAGATTAAGCACGTACGGTGTTAGAAAACCGTTAATCTGAATGAAGAACCCTAAGGCCTTCCTCCAAACATCAATTTAACAAGCACACTACTACTCTTTTAACTCCCACAATAACCATTGAAACTAGTAGCAAGCAAGTCTAGTCACAATATTTGCTCGTATCGATTCCCAGAAAACCAAAAATAAATCAATATACGTTATCTGGAGCTTTCTTGAGACACGTTGTGCATCGTCATTAATTTCTAATAATTTTGGCTGTATCAAAGAGACCTTAGAATCAAGAAATTGTTTGCAGCAGGGAGCAGGGCACAAAAACAATAAAATTTATTACATTGTATAAGGAATCAGATGACAGATAAGAGCAATTTCACCAAAAACTGAAATGAAAATCAAGGAACTTCAGATCGATAGTGATGAAACGGCAGCACAGAATTGAAAATCAAGCTTCTGTATCAAATTTCCCAAATTCAGAAATTATCAACAATAAATCTTCACTCCGGTGCTCACAGATTGACGAATAAAAAATGCTCCACACAACAATTACCAGTCAAAAATCCAATACAGATTCAGTCAAAACACTCAAAACGCCTAAGAAAAGAAAAGAAAAAGCTACCGAAGATGAACGCACCAGTCTGTGTGAATGCTGACGATGATTTTGGAGGAAGATACTTGCTGACCTCTAGCTGCGGAGGTTGATCGGTGCAGAGGTGGCTGGTCGCGGTGCGTGGCGGCAGAGTAGCTTACTGTTGAGCACGATGAAATGAGAGGGTTTGGTTGTGGGAGGGAATGAATTGCATCGAAGGTTTAGGGTATATGGGGCAAACGAGTCGAGCCGCTCATAAGCAACTCGATACTTGACAATATGATTTGCTCGATTTCGAGCCGAACTCGAACAATCTATACTATACTATATATACATAAACTCAATCCAAATCCGGTAATTACCCATTTAACACACGGGAATATCAAGGAATAAAAATCAAATTTCAAACCCAGTTGAGTCGTTTGTTTTACAACTGCATAACAACTATTCTTTTTTTGAAAATAACAACCATTTGTGTTTTTCTTCTCCACTCGCTGTGTATCGATTGCTCTAAACTCAACGCCCTTTCCTCTGATAATTGGGGCAACATATTCATCAACTAAGCCGTGCGTCGCTTTTGGCTCTGATAATTGGCAGCGGCACCATTTCTATAACCTAACACCATTTCAGTACAGTCAATAGCTTTATCGATTATTATGTTGCTTCTCGGTCATCATCCAATTTTTTCGTGCTCAAGGATTACATCCTGATTGGTGGGAAGTTTTTGGGTGCTCACTCCACATAGGGTGAACTTTACCCGCAGGATGTAAATTGTGTGGCTCTAATCACCCTGCGGGTAATTTCACTTTAAATATATACATGATTTTTCTTAACAACAAAAGAATATCAATTTGATAAAGAGCAAAATTTATATATACCAAGTAGAAAAGTTGTTTAAGTAAATGCTTACCTGGATAATGAAGATTTTTTATTCATCAACGGCATACAAATGCATATTTTTTAAGGTAGACAGGAACGAACAAAAAATTTATACATAACTTTTTCGGTTTCGATTACATCAGCACATACCAAAATCATTGGTATATACCTTCAACCTCTACACTGGAGCGTTTTGGATGAAAGCTTTTGCTTTTATTGATTGCTACTATTAATTAACATATTTCTTAAGTTCATATTGTGTGCATAGCTGCTTTCATAACTTATAAGACTTAATTTCGAAATGTCGGGGAAATGGTTGTTTTGTTGATATGGGAAATAAGTGAAGATACGAGAATGATATTGCTTTATTCTGCCTTTAACGTTCTAGATATTCAATATATATATTTGACAGGCCATAATTATAGATCTATACTCATAATAAAAATGCGATGAGGTGTTTCCCTTAAAAATTGTTTCCTACCCTCAGTGTTTCACCCGAAAAGTGCTTCCTACCCCCGGTGTTTCCCCTCACTTTTATTTTCTAATTAAATATATTAATTATCCCATCAATAGATTTTGATCATAAACTTTTTCTCTATATTTCCTTTAAAAAAAAGTAAAGGCCCAAAAGACACAAGACGAACTTATTGAACATATAGACAAAAAATCATCATGACTTATAAGAACACAAATTAGATAGATAGACTCAAATAATTTTAATGAAGAAAAAAACAAACTAAAAAGGAAATAAAATAAAAAACTGCCGCATTGGTAATGTTTTTATTATTATTATTATTATTATTATTATTATTATTATTATTATTATTATTATTATTATTTATTAAAAAAGGCACTGTTCAGTCTTTTTTTCTTTTTTCTTTTTTTTTTTTTTTTTTTCAGGCGCTGTTCAGGTTTTTTTTATTTTATTTTAAAAAATAATAAAAAAACCGATGTATTGACCATCGCGATACAATGACCGCCGACATTGATTGACCACGATTCAATGACCACCGCGACGCATTGACCACCCCGATGCATTGACCACCGCGATGCAATGACCAACCTGATGCATCGACCACCGCGACCCCGATCGATGACCATCACGATCTGAGAGACACCGCGACGTAGACACGGCGATGAAGCGACACCGCGATCTGAGAGACACCGCAATGAAGTGACACCGCGATGCGGAGACATCGCGATCTGAGAGACACCGCGATCAGCGATGACCGCCCCGATCAGAGGCGCGCGTTGCGCAGAGACACCTCGATGAAGTGACGTCATATTGTATCGATTTATGCAGTGACATCATAATGTATCAATTTATGCCGTGACGTCTTATGGTATCGATTTATGCAGTGACGTCTTACAATGACGTCTTATTATATCGATTTATGCAGTGACGTTTTATGGTATCGATTTATGCAGTGACGTCTTATTGTATCGATTTATGCAGTGGCGTCTTATTATATCGATTTATGCAGTGACGTCATGCAGTGACGTCGTATTATATCGATTTATGCAGTGACATCACGCAGTGACGTCATGCAGTGACGTCTTATTATATCGATTTATGCAATGAAGAAAATCCAACGGAAATTTCATCAAATATTTACACAAAATTCTAGGGTAAACATGAAGACAAAAATTCCATATACCATTCACCATTAAACCATTGCTAACCTATGTTGGCATTTTGACCACGAGAACCACCACCACTTCTTGCAAAGCTTAGTAAGGGAGGCCACCGAGGCCACCGAGGCCACCGAGGCCAAATAACAAGTGGAGTTTTGTAAATAACCTTTCTTGTCCCAAACAATACCACACTGAGCACAAATCCAAGTGTGTTCACAGGTACAGTAGATGAAGAATATAGGCTACAAGATCAGCAGGCTGTCCAAACAAGCCTATTACACACAGTTAAAAAAATAGAGAAGCTAGTACAAAGAGTTTGTGCAAGTTTAAAACCAATGCACCAATAATACAACAAAATTACTAACAGCTTAAATGCTAAATACAGACTTCAGAGATATCAAAGAAATTCGGTCCAAAAACTGATTGCAAGGATAAGTCAATTCATATTACAAAGATTTGCAGGTAAAACAATTAGGTCCAAAACTTGTAGATATAGCAGATTTGCAAGTCCACAGATGTCAATTACAACATCAAACCGGTATTTGAACAATAGCGGATAGCACAATAGATGCGATCCTCAAAATCGAATCGAAAAGCGATAGAGAAATAAAAGGCACAGGATCAAAGACAACTTTATAAGCCTTTTTGATTGATAAGAAGGCAAGACAGACTGCAGTTTATAATTCGCCGCCCAATGCCATCAATCTCACTCTATCGACTAACCCATTTAAATCGTTCGCGGCTGCCCGCGCCACGCTCTCCGCCGCCGTTGATGGCCCATTAATGCCGGAAACCGATTCTACAGATGGAGAAGGGTGCAAGGAGACGCTCGTGTACTCCTTAGTAGGTCTAATGAGTTAAACCCTCCGTTGATTTAATTTGTTGCCACGGTGTTGACAATCGAGGCGAAGCAAAACATTCTTGCGATTGGAGGCGAGGGGTTTGTACATCGGAACAAGGGGACCGTAATATTCGATTTTCGGGGAAAGAAGCAGGCGTGTCATTTTGTGAAAACGAAATATTGGGTTCGGTTCCTTTTATTCGGAGTTTAATATTTTGGATATTTATATATGTATATTTTCGAGATATATATATATTTAAGGGAAAGAAAATCTGATTTATTAAGGATGATTAAGGAAAATCATGAAAATTAGGTAATTTTGGGATTTTTCCTATTTAAGGGAAAATCAACCTAATCAGCCCTTAAACTTTTAATCATATTTTCCACCTCCAAAATTTGTTCTCTGCGTGTGTGAGCAAGAAGTTAGTAATGAGGTTTTTTTTCATCGATTGCTAAGTCAAATCATAACGGTTTTCGATCGTCAGTCGAGCACCGGAATCGTTGTGAAGAAGGCTTCGTTTTGAAATCAGAAAGTTGGAGTTTTGTTGAGGTATGTTTAAGCCCTAATTCCTGTTCTTCTTCGAGTTTGGTGAATTCAAACTCATCAATTCGTAGTTCTATCGTTTAGAAGCGTGTGATTGAATCTAATCTAAGTTTGGATTTATCACACATGTTTTTCTACAGAAAAGATCAGTTTTAGCTGCTATTTTTCTGAGTGCTTGGAGTTGGAATAAGCTTGCTAAAGGTAAGAAGCTCTTCCTACAATCTAATTATGGTTGGGAGTAGCTAGATCATGATTTTAAAGTGTTTTATACCAAGGTTTCATCTAGATGTTGTTTATAGATTAAGGGTCGTTAGGACCTGAGAAAGTTGTGTTTTAAAGTTGTTTTTCTGCTTTATTTCGTGTAGAAGATGTTTGGAATCGAGTAGAGATCGTTAAGAGATGAAAAACAAGTTTTAGGGCCTTTTCTGCGTAGGATGCGTACGCATTGGTTAGCAATGCGCACGCATTCCTGTTACAGGATTGCTTAAGGAAGTTGCAGGAGGTTTAATGCGTACGCATTCAAGGGGATGCGCACGCATTGTTGTATCAGAATAGTACAGGATGCTTTCTGGTTGAGGGATGCGTACGCATTCATAAGAATGCGCACGCATTGATCAAACAGAGAGTTTCAGCTTAGGTGCTGGTCAGGGAATGCGTACGCATTGAGCACAATGCGCCCGCATTGCTTGAACAGAGAGTTTCCAGCAGGTTTCTGCAGCAGGAATGCGTACGCATTCCAGAGTAATGCGCACGCATTGCCCCAGATTTCTAAAAGACGTTGTTTTAAGCTATGTTTTGAATTTTAAACCTTAGTTCATGATTAAATAACATTACTTGAATATGAATAAGCCTCGATTGAACTTCTGATTTGTTCAGTTAAAACACCGAATGTACTCTTAAAGGGAGTTGAAGTTCGGATCCGTCGGAAGGGCATGAAAGGGCTTGTGCTTTGATGAACTAGAGTTCATCAATGTCTGTGTAATTGATAGGATGTGATGTCGAGTGGTCTAAGTGAGGGGGTAGAGTTGTTAAGGTGAGATTTCATCTTGAAAACACTTAGGTGGCTTGTTCATTCACACTAATAATTACATAAGTGTAGTAAAAGCTAAAACGTCATCTATTCTTGGTTAGGCACTGATTCAAATCGGCGATGTGATACGTTCATAAAAGGTGGACAACGCTACTGGCTCAAAAGGCTGAAGGGTAGTGGAGGAAATCCATCGAACGTATATGCATACCGGGGAGATCCCGGGACTACCGGTGCTATTCACCGTAGTTGGCAAGTATATCTCGTGGTGGAATTTTCACCATGCATTGTGTCCTTGAGTAATGATGTAACAAAGATAAGCTAAGCTAGAAACGTATAGTCACGACGTGTCGATGGGCATGTAGTGAACCCTAAATTGAGTCAGTCTCACTAAGATAATTAATCAATAACAAACCTTAATTTTATTGTAGCTTATACTTCTTACTTTGTACATTGTACTTACCTCAAATGCATGTTTATTTATGTGTTTGGGGGAGAGAAGACGAACAGGTAAATGAAGAGTTCGAGGAGGACTTCGATGACGACGTTTGAGGACGCCGGACTTGAAGACCTTGTTTATTATTTGTTTATTTACATTTATTTCATAGACTTGGATTATTATTGGATTTTGTAGTTACTTCTAGTTTTGAAATTCGTACTTTTGGATTCGTTGGTTTCGTTTCAGATGTAATTGTTGGATCGATAATGCGCAGACACACTCTAGAGAGGGGGGGGGGGGTGAATAGAGTGTAGGAAATTTTCGCCTTTTAAAATTTTTATGGCACTTAAGCAAATTTCCAGGCAAATATATATCACAAAATCAGAGTTTAAGAAAATAGTTTAACACACTTAGAAATAATCTGGAAGCAGGACTTAAATCTAAGTTATATGTATTAACTATTATACCTAGATCAAGTTTAATAACTCAGATTGATAAATCAAATAAGCACAGATTGAATACACTTGATTAGGTGAGTTAATTAAATATGCAGATGCAGTTATATGTGTGAATTCGAATATGTATATATTAAAAGTTACAAAACTTAAAAGCTGAGCACAAAAATAATACGCAGCAGATGGAATGTACTATATATTATTTTAATGTATTAAAGCAACTCAAGTCCAAAGGAGACTATCACAACAGCAACTTTACAAAGTAGTCTAACAGCCTAAGCTATTACAACAGATTAAAAGAATAAATTACAAGCAATGTTTAGCAGGCTATTATAGTCTATTACACAGCAGCAGATTTAACTAATAGTACAGCTCAAGGTTTAGCAAATTACAGTAACAGTTCAAGAGTATAAGATCAGCTAGCAGTATAAACGAGGGAAATAAATTGCATCAGATTCACTACACGGGCTGAACTTTATCAGTCAAGAGTCAGAAAAGATAATCTAATTGAAACAACAGGATTATCAAGCCTGAGTCTTTAACACACTGAATACAGAGTTCGGTTTTAAAAAAAAAACTACTATATAATGCCTATTACAAGTTGTTCTCAGATTCTCGGGATGCTCAGATTAGGCACAACAGCAGGCAAGATTAAATGCAAGATCAGGATGCAAGTTCAGAGTGTAATAATGATGCAACAGATACAGAACTTGCAGACACAAAAAGGCAATAACAGGGGCGTTCTAAGCTTGATTATCAGTATCAATTAAGACTACAGATGATCAAGAACAGAACCAACAGTTTATGGGAATTAAACCAAAACACTGAATCACACAATAATTGGAATCAACTCAGACAGACCTCTTACAGTGAGTGAAGACCTACAATTCAATGTAGTCAACACTTACAAGGGCCTTGAATGAAAGACTTCTAAATATTGTATGAATCAAAAACAGACCGAACAGACCAGAATCTAAACTAGACTTTTGTCAGAGGTCAGAGGTCTAGACTTGATATTGATCCTTCTTGAGCAAATCGAAAAATAATCCATAGAAGCCTCACTAGGCGGGATGTCTTGGCACGCCAAACCAAGCAACCTTGTGACCCGTAATCATTCGAAGATGATCAATGTCCAAAATCGAGACTTTAAAACTCGAACCAACACGGAACTACCACAGATAAGACTAGTATCAAGAACAGATCGCTATCAAGCAATTTCAATAAGCAATCAAAAACAGACCATTAAACACGAAAAATTGAAAAGCGATCGAGTTAAAGTGTTACCTAAACACAGGAACACTTTGAAACCTCAATTCGAGTCTCACAAAGCTATTAATCGAACCTTACTTCTCAATAGCCAAGACCAGAATTAGACTCAACTTCAGTTCAAACGCAGACACCAAAAAGGAGAAATTTAAGTGATTATGGAATGTATGATTGCTCAAGAAGTGATATTCTGAGTTGTTGTTGCAATCCCATTCACTATATTAGTCTATTTATAGCCTAGAGGGCATGTAAGAACCCTTAAGCAACAAGACTCTCATAAGTCAGCTCATTGACTTGAATTTTAAAAAATCATTATGTACTAAATTAACTCAAGTGTTAAAACACTGATTTAGTACACTGATTTAACCCAAGTGCTCGGTTTATGTGTTTTGTTAATGCAATTCACTTTGTGCCACCCGGGTTGCCAATTAAGGCCGGTAATAGGGCTCTTGATGTGATCCGTGATTGAATCAGATCCGAAATTGCCGAAGGACCGATTAAAGGTATCAATAAAACAAGCACCGCGACCCTTAGCTAACTCGTAACTAAGAACCTTGGCATGACCTCAACCCTTAGATAACCCGTATCTAAGAACATTGGTATACGAACGCCACAAGGTATGCTCAGAACCTTGATAAGTTCAAATTCGAATACTCTACGAATAGAATACTCACAAAAAGCTAGAAAGCTTTATAATAATTTCACTCAACAAAATATGTGTTGTTTTATAAGGAAACACCTAAATACCTTATATAGGCTACAAACTCCAAGCCAAAGAGCTTTCTAAGCAATGTGGGATAAAGTTCCCCAAAAATTATAACTCCAAAATAAATAAATAATACCTAAACAATGTGGGATAAATTTTCCCAAATAATAATAACTAAAAATAAATAAAAATACTATAAGTAAATTCAATAAAGTTTTTCTTCATTGGGAATCACATCATTCCCTCCCGGCTCCAAAAGGATTCGACCTCGAATCAGAAGGACGTCGTAAAAGGGATCAGCAAGCATAAAGCTTGGACAATGCCAAAAATGCACCAATGAGTCACCAGGATCGAACATAACACGAACACACCACTTCATATCAAAGGCTCGTGTTGATAGGGAGCCAGGCATCACCAATGCAACATCAAAGTACTCACTCGACAAAATATGTGTTGTTTTATAAGGAAACACCTAAATGCCTTATATAGGCTACAAACTCCAAGCCAAAGAGCTTTCTAAGCAATGTGGGATAAAGTTCCCCAAAAATTATAACTCCAAAATAAATAAATAATACCTAAACAATGTGGGATAAATTTTCCCAAATAATAATAACTAAAAATAAATAAAAATACTATAAGTAAATTCAATAAAGTTTTTCTTCATTGGGAATCACATCAGCTCTTTAGGCTGTGAATTTTGTTGAACCATTTAATTTGAACCAAACGAATTACTAACACTATGGGGAGCTATTTAACACTTAAGAGAGGTCTCCTAGACTAGATTAATCCGTCCCGGTTTGACCCAAAACCGAACCAAAAATGTTTTACACGTGTAGCACATAGCACATATGGGTTCGACTTTGAAGTCAAAATTATTTTGACTCGAGTTCGACAAGATTTCGAGCATCAAACCCCGAGGTGGTCAATTCACTTTGTAATTAAACCGATCCCACAACCAATGAATTTGACCTAAACCCACCATACCGAGCCAAACCGGCATTGAACTCGGTTTGGGTGTTGACCGAGCAAGTAAACAGGTGGATAAGGTTCAACAAATGCAACACCGATTCAATTTTGATTGCTTCAAATCGGTCAAAGCTTCAACCTTTATTCAACAACGGATGTATCTGGACACAAATGATGCTTTGACCGGGCTGATAAGAACTTGGAATGGTCAAGCTTCAATCTTTCAGTTCCGACTTTTCAGGTTCCTTTAACGGCTCGAATTGACCAAGGTAGACAGCCCCAAATTCTTATCATTATCAAAAGAATTGGCAACAAATTAATTTAAACAATTAATTAAATAATATATAAAATTCCTGAAATTAGAAATCACAAAATGTGTGCCATATGATGTAAACGTTGAATTTCATGGCCATTAGTGATACAAAATATTATTACACATAAATTGATACTATTTTGAGAATTAATCAAATTTATAAATAGCAACTGGGGCAATTTACACAACAGTAATAATATTATATTTCCTCTTTAGTTCTTTATTTCTATTCTTGATTATTTGGAAAATTTTACCCGAATCTTTTTAGCTTCCGTTTGCTTTTATTTGATACGACGTAGTAGAAGCTTACGTGTAATATTATTTATTTAATATTATGCGTGCGACGCGTTCGATTCCGGATAAGGACTCGGTGTCCTAACTAGGCAGGCGTTCTGAGGGCGTTGTTGATGTGAAGAAAAGCATAACAACTAGCGGTTTGGCGGCTTCACCATCTGAGACGCCTGTTGAGAGTGAAGGTGAGATTAAGAGATGTGCAAGGGTAAATTAGTAAACTATGATATAATGTGTCCTTATAACTCCAATGATTCCTTTATACGCCCCATGCAAATTTAATAAGTATAAAAAAACTATACTTTTAAGTAATTCACCCTAAAAAAAACACGTAAACTACTATTATCTATCTAATATCATTATTAAATGGATATAATGATATACACCAAATCCTATAATTATCAACGCTGTAAATTGTACCAACATTTGACTTTGTATATCCAACAATTACAATTATATTTATTACTATAATTCTTCCAAAAATTATTACTATTATAATAATTATTTGCCTAAATTATAATTATATAATATTTATCTATCTATAAAAAAATTATGAGAGAACCAAAAATCCACTTTTTGTTATAAAATAAAAAATACGGTACAAGATTTAAAAAAAAAAAATTAGCGGCATCCTCTCACGAACTACGTTATATTGGCTTGATCCGTTGCATCCAAGGGCACGTAGGCAGCCTATCGGCTCAGCCAGATCACACACACACCACCCCCCGTTTTACTTGTGTTGTTTATCATCATTCTCAAAGAACACCGTGTAATTTCCGGACGATTTAATCATAATTAGCTAGATATCTACCGTGTAATCCGTTTGAGATAATCCCGACGTTATCATTTTCCAGTATGAATTGAGAATTACTGAGAAAAGAAGTTATGAGACGACTTAGAGGTAGGTCATTAGAACTGACAGTGGATGAATTCTGTCTAATGAGACAAAAGACCACCGTAGAGGAATATATATCGAGTTTGAGGCCTTAAGACATATACATATTTCATCAAATGAATTATAAGAGGCCTTAAGACTAATATTATGTCTACTGGCGAGATTGATGAAACATGAGAACATGTATGAAGCCATTAATGCTGCCATATGCCAAGAATCTATTATAATGGCATTATATTATGCTAAATTGTCCAAACACTCTTTTGGACAAACCAAGATGGTATACATGAGTCATATCATACATGAGGATGAAGTGCATCTTTGACCCATGCAAGATTCAAGCCATGTCATAACATGATTTGAATCAAGAGGGTTTTTATGGCCTAAGCATTTATATAGGAGATTTGTGCCCATTTGAGATTATTTCTAAACCTTTTAATTATTTTTAAACTCGGTAATACTCATGTCACACAATTAACGATTATGTGTCTTTATGATTATTAAATTTGACTGACACTAAATTATTTAACAAATAGTATTTGCATTTGTAATAGAATGTTAGTATAAAAATATACGTAATTAAAACATTACACAATTTTTCAGAAACATTATATTTTGATGATGTTTTTTAGGTCATATGGAACTTTTAGAGTGTCTATTAGTAGACAAGATACTTGAGACAAATCTTCATTTGATACCAATAAAATAAATGATTTATAACTAAAAAAAAGCTTATCACTTTTAAAAGAATGAAAATGTAACATGAAGAGTTTGATTCAATGCGCATGAAAGAGAGAAATAAAATAATTCTACCAAGAATAATATCACTGTATAATGATTGTCGTTATTGAACATATATTTATTTTATAAGTTAAGCGCATAGTCAACAATATAAATATAATATTTAAAAAAGTTGAAAATAATAATTTGACCGAACACGTGCGAAGCACGTTCATTTCGCTAGATATCCATCGTGTAATCCGTTTGTGATAATCCCGACCTTATCATTTTCCAGTATGAATTGGGAATTACTGAGAGAAGAAGGTATGAGACGACTTAGAGGTAGGTCATTAGAACTGGCAGTAGATGAATTCTGTCTAATAAGACAAAAGACCATTGTGAAGGAATATGTTGGTCCCTGGAAAGACTAACACAAGTTTAGAGGGGGTGAATAAACTTGTCACCAAAAATTTATCTGAGTGGAAAAGCCCAGAATCGAGCTCAAAAACTCAAACCGATCTCCGGTTTCGCTTTTGTTCCTGTCCCATTAACTTGTCTTGGAGTTCGATTAGCTCAACTGAGTCAATCTTGCCGACTTATATTTAGTCTTGTTAATCTGCGTGAGATAAATATTAGCCTTTAACAACTAATTAACTTAGTTTCAGTATGAAAACCATGTAAATATAGCTATAATGAAATAAATGAATGCATAAAGTAAATGAAGACAATTATAGAGGCCCAGGGTGGTGTGTAATCAGACATGCCCTCTCTTCCCTTGTGATGCGGAGGAAAATTCCACTGTAACTTTTTTGAGATGTTCATATCCATCACACGTTTAGTATCTTATCGATCCCGAGAGCCGGTACCAACTTCTTGTAATGCTTGATTCTCGTCTTCCATCTACTATCGTCGTGTTTCCGGTGTGTGTGTGTTAGCAATATACTTGTAAAGGAAGAGGAGAGATAAAAAGAGTTGCTTTCACCTCTGCCGTCTATGTCATTAATCGTCTCCCTTCTCGGGTCCTTCACAATCAATCCATATATGAATTGACTTAATAAAATTCCATATTCCTTAAAAAAAATATATATAAATGAAAAATGATATGACTACAATGAAAATACACCATTAATTGACACAATAATGATCTACATCATTTTGTTTTATGGCATCCATAAACCGTGTTCATATCCATCACACGTTTCGTATCTTATCAGTCCCGAGAGCTGGTACCAACTTCTTGTAATGCTTGATTCTCGTCTTCCATCTACTATCGTCGTGTTTCCGGTGTGTGTGTGTGTTAGCAATATACTTGTAAAGGAAGAGGAGAGATAAAAGAGAGAAAAATGGCTGAGCTCTGTTCTTGCGTTGACTCTGTTCTTGCTGAGCTCTCTACTCTTGAAGAGCTCCCTTTGATTTCAGAATACTCTCCATGGGCTGATCAGATGGTGGAAAATATTCAATCTTGCAAATCGGGCTTAAGATTATTGAAGATGTTCCTCTGGTCTCTTTTGATGTTGGAGGATACTGATGATGCAGAAATCAGGCATATTTTAATGCCTGTAAATCATACTCGTGAAGCTATATGGGGAATATTAAGAAAAAGTCTATTTGCTCCTTCCCCTTTGGAAAACGCAAGACATGAATTCGGATTATATATTCTGGATCTGCAAGAAAAAATTCAAATCTGTAAGCAAAGAATTGGAGAATCGTGTCAACTTCTGTTAAAGTGCTCTTTGAGATGCAAATATTCTTTTAAGATGATTCAGATTCAGAAATTTCTGGATGCTATTCTCGAGAATCTCAAGGATCTTTACAAGTACAAAAGAGATGATGAAATTGTTTTGCTCAAGAATCAAATTGCAACCCTCGAGAAGAAGCTCAGATTGATGATTGATATCTTTGATATTACTCCTAAGAAATGGAGACGTTTCAAGCAAATGCAAGAGTTCAATGTTGTTGTCCATGCTTTTGCTCAATGTTCAACAAGCCTTGTATTTCTGTATTGGGTGAAAGCAGTAGATGAAGATATGGCAGCAAAACTGGATCTTTTGTTGTTTAATGTGCTGCAGAAGATCAATCCTTGTGTCCCAGCTTTTAAGGCCTTTTACTTTAGATTCTTAAAGGAAATGAAGTTGAGGCAATTAGACTCTCTTCTTTTGGGACAGATTATTCAAGTCTTCCTTGACCTTCTCCTCGAGAATCTGGTGGATATTTTGAAGGACGATTTTTTAATTCTTCAAGAATCTCTGATGTTTGTTATATCTTTTTTAGCTCAACCACCTGATGAGCATGGAGAGGATCAAGATGGGATGATGATGATTGCAGAAATGGAGGTTCTTGTCAAAGAAGATTTGTATCGTGTTCTCTCTGTTGATGACATGAAGGGGAATTCATCCAAGGCAAACACATGTTTAAGTGACTTTATGAGGAAGGTTGAGCTAGTAAATGGCAGGATTCAACAGGTTTATGACCGAACTCGAGATTTATTTTCGTATAATTTCCCAAAGGTTAACGGTCTTGGATTTTTTGACTTCTTGTTACAAAATCTTAGCTTATTAAAGGAGAAGCTGAAAAGAGATACAAATTTTATCCCTTTTGCAAAGCATTTAATTATTAGAATTGAGGAGGAACTAATCTCTTTGAGGCCTTATCTCGATGATCTTTTTGAACAACAAAAAGCACAGAAAGAACTAAATGATACTTGGTTAAAAGTCATCAATTTGGCTTACAAAACAGAATATGCCATCAATTTGTGTTCCGTAATTGGCCATCCATTATGGTATAATATGGCACGTCTGATGGAGGTCCTAGATTTAAATTAAGATTCTTAAGAGCAAGGTTAAGAATATTGTAGGTAGAAAGACACATGATGGTTTAGCAGTTGCTCTAAGAAGTTTGAAGATTGAAAATCCTCGGAATTTAGGTTTCAATGAAGTGATGGTGGGTTTAGAGAAGGAGGTAGAAATGCTAATAGAAAATCTTATAAATGGATCTAAGTTTCTTGATATTGTTGCTATTGTTGGTATGGTCGGCCTAGGGAAGACTACGCTAGCTAACAAGGTTTACAATGCCCTGCAATTCGGCGTCATTTTCACATATTTGCTTCTTCAGATCGTTTCTCAAGTTCATGATGCTAGAAAGATATTGCTTGATATTCTAGCCGATATCAAAGGGAAGGATGACAAAATGAATGATAAGATGGAAGAAGATTTGGCAGACATGCTTCGTAAGTGTCTCAAAGGCAGAAGGTACCTTATTATAATGGACGATGTTTGGGACGTTAAGGCCTGGAATGAAGTTGAAAGATCACTTCCAAATGATCGAAATGGAAGTAGAGTTATTTTCACGACGCGTATTCGTAATGTTGCTTTACAAGCCAAAAAAGATTGTATCCTTCATCATCTACGTTTTCTGTCTGAGGAAGAAAGTTGGGAGTTGTTATGAAAGAAGGCATTTCATGCGAAAGGTTGCCCACCGATTTTTCGAGAGGTTGGGAAGATGATTGCAAATAAATGCAAAGGCCTTCCTTTGACAATTGTTTTAATCGCAGTCTTCTTAGAACGGAAAGAAGTCTAAGTTGGTGGAATAAAATTTCAAGCAAAGAGGTTCCTATGTTTTGACGGAAGATTCTATGAGCGTGTTAGAATTAAGTTACCATCATTTACTGAGCATCCGAAGCCATGCTTTCTATTTTTTGGAGCATTTGTAGAAGATGAATTAATTCTTGTGAATAAGTTGACATTGCTATGGATCATTTGAGGATTTGTGCAGAATTCCAATAGGGTAAACTTGAAAAATGTGGCGAAAGAGTACTTAAGTGATCTAGTTGATGAAGCCTTGTGATTGCTTGATAAGAGAAGTTCCTACGGTGGGATCAAAAGCTGTCGGATTCATGATCTAGTGCATGAATTCTGTCAAAGAAAGGCTCAAGAGGAGAACATTTTCCAATTAATGGTCAATAACGAGGCTTCTAATTCATCAAGTTCCACTTTACGTAATCCTTATCGTGTTTGCAACCTCTATCGTGTTTGCAACCCTATGAAAGGGGAATATGTCAGTGATCCTACAGATATAAGTCCAAATATCCACTCTCTGCTCTTTAACTGTAAATGGGAAATTCGTCGTCATGACCGTTATGATCTTAGCAACTTGAAACTTGTTCAAGTGATGGATTTGGAAGAGTTAGATTGCGATGATAGTTTTATAAGAGAGATGCATTCAGTAGTTCATATGAGATTTATGTCGATTTCATTGTCGTATACACGTGATTTTTCTAAAATTACTCTAAATGATTTCTTATCCAATCGCTGGAATCTGGAAATTCTGATTCTTAGGGGACCCTATTTTGATAAATTGCCCGAAGCTTTCTGGAACTTGACAAGGCTTAGGCATGTACGTGTCGATGAGTGTTACCTAAGTAATCTGGATGTCAAAAAACGTGAAGCATACCCCCATCCCCACCCCAAAATGGTTAACTTGGAAAGCTTTTCAACATTAGTTGTCTCCTCAACAGAAGATTTAGAAGTCTTTCTACAAAGGTCACCTTCTCTTCGAAAACTGGGCTTCCGTTGCACAGATTATAAACGGATTATACATTTTCCAAAACTGGAATCTCTCAGTAAACTTGAGTCGCTGAAAGTTTCCTGTGTGGGGATGCCATGTTTGCGTTCGTTTAACTTTCTTTCAAGTCTTAAGAAACTATCGTTAGCACAGTGCTATTTAGACTGGAGATATTTACCAGTGATTAGTAAAATGCCCTGTCTTGAGGTTTTGAAGCTACTAGACGATTCCTTTGTTGGGCCTAAGTGGGACATGGAAGATACAGAATTCCCAAAGCTTAAGTTTTTGAAACTCTTTTATTTAGATTTGGATGAATGGATTGCGTATGTAGAGTCTTTTCCCAGCCTGGAGGTACTTATCGTGGATGGTTGCTATGAGCTGAATAGAATACCACCCTGTTTTGGAGAAATGCTTACCTTGAAGAGGATTGAAGTTTATGGATCACCCAAATCTGTTGCTTCTTCAGTTGTTGAAATACAGGAATCGCAAAAAGACTTTGGAAATGAGGAGCTTCAAGTTATTGTTTCAGACATTGAAGAGGATTGAATAGAATACCACCCTGTTTTGGAGAAATGCTTACCTTGAAGAGGATTGAAGTTTATGGATCACCCAAATCTGTTGCTTCTTCAGTTGTTGAAATACAGGAATCGCAAAAAGACTTTGGAAATGAGGAGCTTCAAGTTAATGAGGAGATTCAAGTTATTCTTCAAGAAGAGGGGGATTCAGATTCAGATTCAGAATAGATGGCTTTTATAATAAGGTACTCAACTCCATTCTCTTGATTGATTGATTGATTGCACATAATATGCTTTTCTACTCAGTCATTGAAGTATCAAATTTCCTCAAATGCATGTCATTGGAGTTTTTAGATAGTGTCATGAAACTTCATCTTCATCTTCATCTTCATCTTCATCGCAAAAAGACTTTGGAAATGAGGAGCTTCAAGTTATTGTTTCAGAATTTATTTGGCCCTAGTAGGCAATGAAAGCGGGGAGTAATGTTTGTTTCAATGCTCTTTTGTTGTTTGCTGTTGCAGGATATACTGTTTATTTTTCTTTACTTGATTTAAAAACTTTATAGCTCAAAGCCTTGTTGTGTAAATTGTACATCTTCTGTGTTTGTTACAATTTATCCATTAGCTCTTTTTTGAAAGTAGCATGCATAATGGGATCTATTACAGCTCCAAATATTAAGTTGGCACTTGGATCTACCAGATCATATATTACTTCAGCTGCAGCATTATTGACCTGTTACATTTTAGTGCAAACCAAACAGTACAATTAAGTAGATCAAGAGCACGTAATGAATCATGTAAATTCGCTCTTTTTAGTTTACAATTCGCTCGGTAATTAGCTCAACTTTTTTAACTTCATTTTAAACTTTATAGCTCAAGCCTTATGTGTTGTTACAATTTATCCATCAGCAACTATTCATAAATTTAATCCCTTTCTTTTTTCCATTTTATGAGGTGCCTTTACTTAGATTTTATGCGGTGCCATTAAAGGCACCCTATATTTTTGCCAGAACAAAATGGATAATTGATGATTGGACTGGAAAACCCCTTAATCATGATGTAACCAACTACTTTTGAGAAACTAGAATTCTGGAAAATCAAATCTTTGGGTTTTAGTCGTCATTTTCCTAGATTAACTTCATCTTCCTCATGGTTTACAGACATCTTTGAGATAGATACTTTGGCGGCAATAATGCTGTTAAAAACGGGATCCATCTAAGACGGAGATTCATACCGTTCTCATTTCTGCAAACAGAATTATTGATCAACAGAAAACAGCAACACAAAGAACATGTTTGGATGTTAATGTCGGAACGGTTGATCCCATTATGTTTAGTATCAGCAAAAACAAAAATTCATTGCAAGAAGAAATGTAATCCAAAGTTAAAGAAGTATCATCACTACTTAGTTAAAGGAGTGGCAAGTGGCAAATGGGGGCCGAAGTACACGAATTACCGACTTAAACTCAGTACAACAACAAGTTGATTTTGAAACACTGATATGCAACGGCTCCTTCTCAATTTAAAGCAATATGCTATTTTAGATTTGAGAAGATCTTCAAGCATCAAACGGGTGTTTTGTTCAACGGGCAAGAATTCCAAGCTATAAATACAAAGCTAAAATTGAAAAATAACTATATAAGTTGATTCACCTCATTTCAAGCCCAATCTATAAATATAAGTGATGAATCAACAACATCATCAAATTGCTACACATAATAGTTCTCTGAATCAAAATACCTCCCTCCTTCCTATTGTTTTTTTATCGAAACCGGATATTTTTATTAATAATAAAAAAACTGTACATGAGGTAATGTTTTACAGAATATATACGATCTTTCTAGTCCATAAAGCAAGAAAAACTCAAAGAATTACATCCAAGTGAGCTGTTTCCCTTAAATTTCGACGAACAACAGAGTAATGAAAACAACCTTAGGGAGCGGTGGTTACACAATGACAAATTCGAACGCGGATACTTTAACACGCTCTCCGAGTGTGGGCTGGCGCTCTCAAGACCAACAAATAGGCCCAACACTCAGATAATAGGGTGACTACGCCACGTGTACAAAAACTAGCCCAAAATATCAATAAAGCTGCTCTGTTATATTTTGTTTACTCCTCAAAACCCTAAATCCCCAATTCGTTTTGTTCTTCGATTTAGTCCAGTTCATGATTCGGATCACTTTCCTCATGGTATTTAGAGGATTTGAAGATCCTTGAGCCTTTTCTGTTTCCTTTTTGCTTCGCTTCGTCGTTTTGTTGTTCAATTGCTTGATTGAGATCTAAGATGGCGAATGAACGTCAATTGCGAATTCGGCATAAATTGAGGTGTCCAGTCCTTATTATCTGCATCCGAGTGAAAATCCTACACTAGCTTTGGTTGATCCACCTTTGGATGGCAGGAATTTTCATTCTTGGAGTAGAAGCGATGAGAATGTCGTTGATAATGAAGAATAAATTAGGTTTTGTTGACGCTACATAGAATACATGTTTATTATTTATTTATTTAATTTTTTACTTATAATTTATTCAAAAAAAAAACATTGAAATTAGTTTTGAATTATTAGAAATTTCCTATAAAAAATTTATAAAAAAAAAAAAAATGAACCACTGAGCTGTCTGGAATAAATTAGGTTTGAACAGCCTTGTTTCCCTGAAAGCAACTTAATTTATCCACCCCTAGTGAAAAATCGATGATTCCGTCAATATTTTGACTACCGTCGATATTCGAAAATCGGTTGAAATTCTGTCAATTTTTTGTCAGTACAATAAAAAAAAACAAATCGGCTGTACCGTCGAAAAAATGATGGAATTGTCGGTTTTTAATACATGGTGAAGGGAAAATTCTTTAATACATGGTGAAGGAAAATTTACGACGCAGGCCCCACTATTAACTGACCGTCAGATGATCGTTATTACGTGTAAAAAAAAAAACTGCTTTTGTTTGTTTATAACTTTATATGTATGCGTGGCGATCCGTTTCTAATAAGTCAGTCTGCAAAGAGCAGAAGTATGCTGAGTGCAGGGGTTCCGGTCCGAGTTCCAAATTCATCTTCCTTTGAATTGATTTTCTGTGATTAAACTTTTCACAATACACGACGTCTGTTTTATTCGATCACGAAAACACAATGCAATCCAAACAACGTTATAACTAAAGACGGGTGAATTCATATCCACCTTTTTTCCCCCTGAATTATGGTGTTGAAGCTCATAATGTCTCTAAAGAGTTTTAGGGGGTTGTTTGAGAGATAGTTTGACAGTTTGTTTGATACGTATTATCCTTAATAGTTCGTGCGTATTCTGTAATTTAAATGTATTTAACGCATGATGTTGTTGATATGATTAGTGTTTTAGAGCATGTTGTAGCTGATGTTTTAAAAAGGACGAATCAGATGTTTTGATTTCTCGCTTATTTAAGAACAATGCTACTGTACTGTTACACTACGGTCGATAAATCATCTGGTTAGAACATGCATAAATTTTCTCGTACTCATGGTTTAGTAAGTAAATTTCTCTAGAGAATCGGGGCTTTTTTAGTGTGTAGAAACTGAGAATTCGATAATTTTTGGAAGTTTTGTAGGATCTTTATGTGATTATTGATGAAAGAGATGTATTTTGTGGTACAGGTATTTAGTAGCTGTTAATATTATCGGATTTCTCTATGCCGGGTTTCAGACGGGTGTTCTAGCGTACTACTTGGTTACGGAGAAGCATGTTATTTCTCATCCTCTTCGTTACTCGTTTGATTTCGCAATTGATCAGGTAACTACATTTTGATTTTTACTATGAAAAGTCTGTGTTGATGTTTGTTATTATTGAACCATCAGCTCGATTTTCAATGGGCGTTGTTAATGGCACCAAACTTTGGGCTAGATTCGACTTTACACAGGTCGAAATTAGACATTCGACCTTTGCAAAGTCGAATGTTGAGCTTACATTCGACTTTACATAGATGCATTAGACATCTATGCAGGGGTTCTAATAAGAAGTCCCTACAGCAGAACAGAAGGTGCTGAGTGCAGGGGTTCCGGTCCGAGTTCCAAATTCATCTTCCTTTGAATTGATTTTCTGTGATTAAATTTTTCACAATACACGACGTCCATTTTATTCGATACGAAACACAATGCAATCCAAACAACGTTATAGCTAAAGACGGGTGAATTCATATCCACCTTTTTTTTCCCTGAATTATGGTGTTGAAGCTCATAATGTCTCTAAAGAGTTTTAGGGGGTTGTTTTAGAGCATGTTGTAGCTGATGTTTTTTTTTTTTTTTTTTGAGGGGCAAGCTGATGTTTTAAAAAGGACGAATCAGATGTTTCGATTTCTCGCTTATTTAAGAACAATGCTACTGTACTGTTACACTACGGTCGATAAATCATCTGGTTAGAACATGCATAAATTTTCTCGTACTCATGGTTTAGTAAGTAATTTCTCTGGAGAATCGGGGCTTTTTTAGTGTGTAGAAACTGAGAATTCGATAATTTTTGGAAGTTTTGTAGGATCTTTATGTGATTATTGATGAAAGAGATGTATTTTGTGGTGCAATGTATTTAGTAGAAATTGCTAATATTATCGGATTTCTCTATGCCGGGTTTCAGACGGGTGTTCTAGCATACTACTTGGTTACGGAGAAGCATGTTATTTCTCATCCGCTTCGTTACTCGTTTGATTTCACAATTGATCAGGTACTACATTTTGATTTTTACTATGAAAAGTCTGTGTTGATGTTTGTTATTATTGAACCATAAGCTCGATTTTCAATGGGCGTTGTTAATGCCTTAATGGCACCAAACTTTGGGCTAGATTCGACTTTCCACAGGTCGAAATTGGACATTCGACCTTTGCAAAGTCGAATGTTGAGCTTACATTCGACTTTACATAGGTTGAATGTTGTTAGCGTGGTGCCTCAAAAGGTAAATTTTGGCGTTTTTTTATTTACATTTTCAGTCCATTTTGCCATGTGTCAAGTTTCCATTGGTTGGAGTCCATCGTGCCGATGTTGGACACGTGGCATTTTGGGCTAACAATGTAAAAGAAAAACACGTAGATGGGAGGTAAAAGTGTCGAGATGAAAATTTGAAGATAGAAGTGCAAACATAGTCAAATAAATGAAACCGAAAGTGTCTCTATCCCCTATTAACACGAGCCACATTGTACAAATCTTGTTGTTAGTGTCACAATTTATTCCCCATACTTTTTTACTGCGACACCACGACTAACTACCGGTGTACCATGCTGCAAATCGACTTTCAAAAAGTCAAAGTACGATTATGTAGTTTATATTCGACTTCCGTAAAAAAAAAAGTGCAAAAGAAGTCAAATTTTCAATTATTAAATGCAACGAGGTGTGGTATTATAGTAAGTTGGTTGTCTTGTGTAATGGTGTCGGTCCCACGTGTAAATTCCACTCATAACCCTACGCCTGACATCAGAATTTCGATTTTTTGCTCGTGTATTTGAAACGAATTTTAAAATGCAGATACTCGCGTATCTTCTAATGTCGGCGTCGTCTTCATCGGCAACACGGGTTCTTGACTGGGTATCCAACTGGGGAAAAGATGAATTCACAGAAATGGCAAGTGCATCAATTGGGATGTCATTTCTGGCTTTTTTTGCATTTGCTTTGAGCTCTTTAATAAGTGGCTACAGCCTCTTAATCCAAGACAACCTTTGATTATTATTTTTTATTATAATTTTTATTATTTTAATTTAAATAATTACACTTTTGTTCATTATATATATTGCAAATGAGTTACCAAGCTGTATATATGCAAATATATATATATATATATATATATATATATATATATATATATATATATATATATATATATATATATATATATATATGATGTATCTAAACATGAAGTTTATATTTTCAGTCATTAGTATATAGGATGAGGTCAATAAAAAAACTTATTCCAAGTTTGTATTTTTAACATTGTTGTTAAATGTAGATATAATGTTATGGTTTTGATTTGATGTAGCTTTGGTATGTTTAGAACTGATAAACGAGCCGAAGAATTCGTGAACAAACTCATGTTTAGCTCGCTTATTTCTAAACGAATGAACAAAAGATTGGTTTATAAACGTTCGATTATGTCCTCAATTAGGTCCGCAAATCTTAACCTAACACATAAGATGATAAATTGTTTTTTCATTTAATAATTATAAAATATATATTTAGGTGTTTTATCTTTGATACTATGATGTTTCGAATACTGTTTTATAATTTATTATTAGTGGTATTTGGACTTAATTTTTAAGGGCCAAAATCTTAGAAGGAAATAGCGCTGTCATACAAAGAGATTTTGTCATCCTTACTGGAAAGCAAACATTTTTGGTCATAAAAAGGTTTCATCGTCAAGTAAAGTACCAAACTAACCCCCCTTAAAACAAGATTTAAAAAGCTCCCAACATTAATCAAATTCACTGCAACAAACTTTGAAATCGATTTTCAGTCATTAAATCTTCCTCAACAAAATGAAGAATCTTTGATCAACACGAAACTTATGCATCTTCGAAACCGGCCCTTTCAACATCAGCTGTAGCCCTCCAAACGATATATACACAATCCTGCAATTAAGACGATAGTAGAGAACATAAGACTCGTGTATGAAACATTATTAAAGAACGCGACTGATTTCATTCAGCGGTGTGTCAACAAGCTCAAAACACGACGATAAAGTTCATTTCATGGTGTCCAATGTTTTCAGTTTGAATTACTTACAATCGGTTCTCGGCTTTTGTCTTCTCTTCAGCAGTCTTATACAACAGACCATGCATCACATATTCGAATTTGTCAGCCAGAGACCTCTGCTTGCCCTGAATAATTTGTTTTACGGGTTTAAGTCAGATAATCACGAGGTACACCAACTTTCGTATAAAAGATGAAAAAACAGACCAAACTTTAAACGATCATAAACATATGTAGACAAAAAAACAAGGCATTACCATGACGTGTAAAGGGAGAAGGCGAGAAATATACGTACCTCGGGGACGTATTCAGTGGTAGGAGACCCATCCAGGGTCAAAGTTGGTGCTAGTACCATCCTAAATCTATCTCGTACACGCATAGGATATAACTCAGAGCTCACATCCAACTGCAAATAGACGTCACCGTCTTCCCCCCTCGCTTCTATGTGAGAAACTGTAGAGACACGGAAAACCCGAGATTGTTTTGACGAAAAAAATGCAGGCTACAATTTCTCATTCTAAAAGAAGGAAATAGAACTATAAAAGTTGACATTACCTTTGTCATACTTCTTTCCCTCTTTGTCCACTTCAATAACCTCAATGGCATCGTCAAAAAAGATCTCTGTCATCTTGTATTACGAAACCTACAACGATTCCCAGAAAACCAAAAATCTACCAACAGGAATCAATCAATATACGTTATCTGGAGCTTTCTTGAGACACGTTGTGCATCATTACTAATTTTTAGTAACTTTGGATAAATATGACCAAAAATCTACCAACAGGAATCAATCAATATACGTTATCTGGAGCTTTCTTGAGACACGTTGTGCATCATTACTAATTTTTAGTAACTTTGGATAAATATGTTGTGCGTCGTCATTAATTTCTAATAATTTTGGCTGTATCAAAGTGATCTTAGAATCAAGAAATTGTTTCCAGCATGGAGCAGGGCACAAAAACAATAATATTTTATTACATTGTATAAGGATAAGAGCAATTTCACCAAAAACTGAAATGAAAATCAAGGGACTTCAGATCGATAGTCATGAAACGGCAGCACAGAATTGAAAATCAAGCTTCTGTATCAAATTTCACAAATTCAGAAATTATCAACAATAAATCTTCACTCCGGTGCTCACAGATTGACGAATCAAAAATGCTCCACACAACAATTACCAGTCAAAAATCCAATACAGCTTCAGTCAAAACACTCAAAACGCCTAAGAAAAGAAAAGAAAAAGCTACCGGAGATTAACGCACCAGTGTGTGTGAATGCTGACGATGATTTTGGAGGAAGATACTTGCTGACCTCTAGCTGCGGCGGTTGTTCGGTGCAGAGGTGGCTGGTCGCGGTGCGTGGCGGCGGAGTAGCTTACTGTTGAGCAAGATGAAATGAGAGGGTTTGGGTGTGGGAGGGAATGAATTGCATCGAAGGTTTAGGGTATATGGGGAAAACGAGTCGAGCCGCTCATAAGCAACTCGATACTTGACAATATGATTTGCTCGATTTCGAGCCGAACTCGAACAATCTATACTATACTATATATACATAAACTCAATCCAAACCCGGTAATTACCCATTTAACACACGGGAATATCAAGGAATAAAAATCAAATTTCAAACTCACTTGAGTCGTTTGTTTTACAACTGCATAACAACTATTCTTTTTTTGAAAATAACAACCATTCTGGATTGTGCTTTTCTTCTCCACTCGCTGTGTATCGATTGCTCTAAACTCAACGCCCTTTCCTCTGATAATTGGGGCAACAGATTCATCAACTAAGCCGCGCGTCGCTTTTGGCTCTGATAATTGGCAGCGGCACCATTTCTATAACCTAACACCATTTCAGTACAGTCAATAGCTTTATCGATTATTATGTTGCTTCTCGGTCATCATCCAATTTTTTCGTGCTCAAGGATTACATCTTGATTGGTGGGAAGTTTTTGGGTGCTCACTCCACATAGGGTGAACTTTACCCGCGGGATGTAAATTGTGTGGCTCTAATCACCCTGCGGGTCATTTCACTTTAAATATATACATGATTTTTCTTAACAACAAAAGAATATCAATTTGATAAAGAGCAAAATTTATATATACCAAGTAGAAAAGTTGTTTAAGTAAATGCTTACCTGGATAATGAAGATTTTTTATTCATCAACGGCATACAAATCACAAATGCATATTTTTTAAGGTAGACAGGAACGAACAAAAAATTTATACATAACTTTTTCGGTTTCGATTACATCAGCACATACCAAAATCATTGGTATATACCTTCAACCTCTACATGGAAGCATTTTGGACCAAAAGCTTTTGCTTTTATTGATTGCTACTATTAATTAACATATTTCTTAAGTTCATATTGTGTGCATAGCTGCTTTCATAACTTATAAGACTTAATTACGAAATGTCGGGGAAATGGTTGTTTTGTTGATATGGGAAATAAGTGAAGATACGAGAATGATATTGCTTTATTCTGCCTTTAACGTTCTACATATTCAATATATATATTTGACAGGCCATAATTATAGATCTATACTCATAATAAAAATGCGATGAGGTGTTTCCCCCAAAAATTGTTTCCTACCCTCAGTGTTTCACCCGAAAAGTGTTTCCTACCCCCGGTGTTTCCCCTCACTTTTATTTTCTAATTAAATATATTAATTATCCCATCAATAGATTTTGATCATAAACTTTTTTCTCTATATTTCCTTTAAAAAAAAGGGCCACCAAAGACCCCAAAAGACTGTAAACGAACATTGAACTTATAAGACAAAAGGAATCTGTTTGAACTTATAAGGACACAAATTAGATAGATAGACTCAAATACCCTTAATGAAGAAAAAAACAAAATAAAAAGGAAATAAAAAAAACTGCCGCATTGGTAATGTTATTATTATTATTATTATTAGTATTTATAAAAAAGACACTGTTCAGCTTTTTTTTTTTTTTTTTTCAGCATTGCTAGTTCGTTTTTTTTTTTTTTTTTTTTAATTAAAAAAAAAACCGATGTATTGATCATCGCGATACAATGACCGCCCCCGATACATTGACCACCGCGATTCAATGACCACCGCGACGCATTGACCACCCCGATGCATTGACCACCGCGATGCAATGACCACCGCGACCCCCGATGCGATGACCATCACGATGCAGAGACACCGCGACGTAGAGACACGGCGATGAAGCGACACCGCGATGCAGAGACACCGCAATGAAGTGACACCGCGATGCAGAGACATCGCGATGCAGAGAAACCGCGATGCAGTGACCACCCCCAATGCAGAGACGCCGCATTGCAGAGACACCTCGATGAAGTGACGTCATATTGTATCGATTTATGCAGTGACATCATAATGTATCAATTTATGCCGTGACGCCTTATGGTATCGATTTATCGCGACGCGTCTTACAATGACGCCTTATTATATCGATTTATGCGATGACGCTTTATGGTATCGATTTATGCAGTGACGTCTTATTGTATCGATTTATGCAGTGGCGTCTTATTATATCGATTTATGCAGATGACGTCGTATTATATCGATTTATGCAAAGGACATCACGCAGTTGACGCCACGCAGTTGACGCCTTATTATATCGATTTATGCAATGAAGAAAATCCAACGGAAATTTCATCAAATATTTACACAAAATTCTAGGGTAAACATGAAGACAAAAATTCCATATACCATTCACCATTAAACCATTGCTAACCTATGTTGGCATTTTGACCACGAGAACCACCACCACTTCTTGCAAAGCTTAGTAAGGGAGGCCACCGAGGCCACCGAGGCCAAATAACAAGTGGAGTTTTGTAAATAACCTTTCTTGTCCCAAACAATACCACACTGAGCACAAATCCAAGTGTGTTCACAGGTACAGTAGATGAAGAATATAGGCTACAAGATCAGCAGGCTGTCCAAACAAGCCTATTACACACAGTTAAAAAAATAGAGAAGCTAGTACAAAGAGTTTGTGCAAGTTTAAAACCAATGCACCAATAATACAGCAAAATTACTAACAGTTAAATGCTAAATACAGACTCAGAGATACAGCAAATTCAGGTCCAAAAACTGATTGCAAGGATAAGTCAATTCATATTACAAAGATTTGCAGGTATAACAATTAGGTCCAAAACTTGTAGATATAGCAGATTTGCAAGTCCACAGATGTCAATTACAACATCAAACCGGTATTTGAACAATAGCAGATAGCACAATAGATGCAGTCCTCAAAATCAGAATCAGAAAAGCAGTAGAAGGAAATAAAAGGCACAGGATCAACACAACTTTATAAGCCTTTTTCAGATTGATAAGAAGGCAAGACAGACTGCAGTTTATAATTCGCCGCCCAATGCCATCAATCTCACTCTATACGACTAACCCATTTAAATGCGTTCGCGGTCCGCTGGCCGCCACGCTTCTCCGCCGCCGTTGATGGCCCATTAATGCCGTAAACCGATTCTGCGGTGGAGAAGGGTGCAAGGGAGACGCTTGGTGTACTCCTTAGTAGGTCTAATGAGTTAAACCCTCCGTTGATTTAATTTGTTGCCACCGGTGTTGACAATCAGAGACGAGAAGCAAAACATTCTTGCAGTTGGAAGCAGGGGTTTGTACATTGGAACAAGGGACTGTAATATTCGATTTTCGAGAAAGGGCAGACGTGTCATTTTGTGAAAACGAAATATTGGGTTCGGTTCCTTTTATTCGGAGTTTAATATTTTGGATATTTATATATGTATATTTTCGAGATATATATATATTTAAGGGAAAGAAAATCTGATTTATTAAGGATGATTAAGGAAAATCATGAAAATTAGGTAATTTTGGGATTTTTCCTATTTAAGGGAAAATCAACCTAATCAGCCCTTAAACTTTTAATCATATTTTCCACCTCCAAAATTTTCTCTCTGCGTGTGTGAGCAAGAAGTTAGGGCTGAGGGTTTTTTTTTCATCGATTGCTAAGTCAAATCATAACGGTTTTCAGATCAGAGTCGAGCACCGGAATCGTTGTGAAGAAGGCTTCGTTTTGAAATCAGAAAGTTGGAGTTTTGTTGAGGTATGTTTAAGCCCTAATTCCTGTTCTTCTTCGAGTTTGGTGAATTCAAACTCATCAATTCGTAGTTCTATCGTTTAGCAGCGTGTGATTGAATCTAATCTACGTTTGGATTTATCACACATGTTTTTCTCGAAAAAGATCGCTTTAGTCTCTTTGTTTTTCGAGTGCTTGGAGTTGGAATAAGCTTGCTAAAGGTAAGAAGCTCTTCCTACAATCTAATTATGGTTGGGAGTAGCTAGATCGTGATTTTAAAGTGTTTTATACCAAGGTTTCATCTAGATGTTGTTTATAGATTAAGGGTCGTTAGGACTGAGAAAGTTGTGTTTTTAAAGTTGTTTTTCTGCTTTATTTCGTGTAAGATGTTTGGAATCGAGTAGAGATCGTTAAGAGATGAAAAACAAGTTTTAGGGCCTTTTCTGCGTAGGATGCGTACGCATTGGTTAGCAATGCGCACGCATTCCTGTTACAGGATTGCTTAAGGAAGTTGCAGGAGGTTTAATGCGTACGCATTCAAGGGGATGCGCACGCATTGTTGTATCAGAATAGTACAGGATGCTTTCTGGTTGAGGGATGCGTATGCATTCATAAGAATGCGCACGCATTGATCAAACAGAGAGTTTCAGCTTAGGTGCTGGTCAGGGAATGCGTACGCATTGAGCACAATGCGCACGCATTGCTTGAACAGAGAGTTTCCAGCAGGTTTCTGCAGCAGGAATGCGTACGTATTCCAGAGTAATGCGCACGCATTGCCCCAGATTTCTAAAAGACGTTGTTTTAAGCTATGTTTTGAATTTTAAACCTTAGTTCATGATTAAATAACATTACTTGAATATGAATAAGCCTCGATTGAACTTCTGATTCGTTCAGTTAAAACACCGAATGTATTCTTAAAGGGAGTTGAAGTTCGGATCCGTCGGAAGGGCATGAAAGGGCTTGTGCTTTGATGAACTAGAGTTCATCAATGTCTGTGTAATTGATAGGATGTGATGTCGAGTGGTCTAAGTGAGGGGGTAGAGTTGTTAAGGTGAGATTTCATCTTGAAAACACTTAGGTGGCTTGTTCATTCACACTAATAATTACATAAGTGTAGTAAAAGCTAAAACGTCATCTATTCTTGGTTAGGCAATCGATTCAAATCGGCGATGTGATACGCTTCATAAAAGGTGGACAACGCCATCGCTCAAAAGGTCAAGGGTAGTGGAGGAAATCCATCGAACGATATGCATACCGGGAGATCCCGGACTACCGGTGCTATTCACCGTAGTTGGCAAATATATCTCGTGGTGGAATTTTCACCATGCATTGTGTCCTTGAGTAATGATGTAACAAAGATAAGCTAAGCTAGAAACGTATAGTCACGACGTGTCGATGGGCATGTAGTGAACCCTAAATTGAGTCAGTCTCACTAAGATAATTAATCAATAACAAACCTTAATTTTATTGTAGCTTCTACTTCTTACTTTGTGCATTGTACTTACCTCAAATGCATGTTTATTTATGTGTTTGGGGGAGAGAAGACGAACAGGTAAATGAAGAGTTCGAGGAGGACTTCGATGACGACGTTTGAGGACGCCGGACTTGAAGACCTTGTTTATTATTTGTTTATTTACATTTATTTCATAGACTTGGATTATTATTGGATTTTGTAGTTACTTCTAGTTTTGAAATTCGTACTTTTGGATTCGTTGGTTTCGTTTCAGATGTAATTGTTGGATCGATAATGCGCAGACACACTCTCGAGAGGGGGGGGGGGGTGAATAGAGTGTAGGAAATTTTCGCCTTTTAAAATTTTTATGGCACTTAAGCAAATTTCCAGGCAAATATATATATCACAAAATCAGAGTTTAAGAAAATAGTTTAACACACTTAGAAATAATCTGGAAGCAGGACTTAAATCTAAGTTATATGTATTAACTATTATACCTAGATCAAGTTTAATAACTCAGATTGATAAATCAAATAAGCACAGATTGAATACACTTGATTATGTGAGTTAATTAAATATGCAGATGCAGTTATATGTGTGAGTTCGAATATGTATATATTAAAAGTTACAAAACTTAAAAGCTGAGCACAAAAATAATACGCAGCAGATGGAATGTACTATATATTATTTTAATGTATTAAAGCAACTCAAGTCCAAAGGAGACTATCACAACAGCAGCTTTACAAAGTAGTCTAACAGCCTAAGCTATTACAACAGATTAAAAGAATAAATTACAAGCAATGTTTGGCAGGCTATTATAGTCTATTACACAGCAGCAGATTTAACTAATAGTACAGCTCAAGGTTTAGCAAATTACAGTAACAGTTCAAGAGTATAAGATCAGCTAGCAGTATAAACGATGGAAATAAATTGCATCAGATTCACTACACGGGCTGAACTTTATCAGTCAAGAGTCAGAAAAGATAATCCAATTGAAACAACAGGATTATCAAGCCTGAGTCTTTAACACACTGAATACAGAGTTCAGTTTAAAAAAAAAACTACTATATAATGCCTATTACAAGTTGTTCTCAGATTCTCGGGATGCTCAGATTAGGCACAACAGCAGGCAAGATTAAATGCAAGATCAGGATGCAAGTTCAGAGTGTAATAATGATGCAACAGATACAGAACTTGCAGACACAAAAAGGCAATAACAGGGGCGTTCTAAGCTTGATTATCAGTATCAATTAAGACTACAGATGATCAAGAACAGAACCAACAGTTTATGGGAATTAAACCAAAACACTGAATCACACAATAATTGGAATCAACTCAGACAGACCTCTTACAGTGAGTGATGACCTACAATTCAATGTAGTCAACACTTACAAGGGCCTTGAATGAAAGACTTCTAAATATTGTATGAATCAAAAACAGACCGAACAGACCAGAATCTAAACTAGACTTCTGTCAGAGGTCAGAGGTCTAGACTTAAGGATATTGATCCTTCTTGAGCAGTCAGAAAATAATCCATAGAAGCCTCACTAGGCAGGATGTCTTGGCACGTCAAACCAAGCAACCTTGTGACCCGTAATCTGATCAAGATGATCAATGTCCAAAATCGAGACTTCAAAACTCGAACCAACATAGAACTACCACAGACAAGACTAGTATCAAGAATGCATCGCTATCAAGCAATTTCAATAAGCAATCAAAAGCAGACCATTAAACACATAAAATTGAAAACGATCGAGTTAAAGTGTTACCTAAACACAGAACACCGAAACCTCAATTCGAATTCACAAAAGCTATTAATCGAAACCTTACTTCTCAATAGCCTGCACTGCAATTAGACTCCAACTTCGGTTCAAACGCAGACACCAAAAGGAGAAATTTAAGTGATTATGGAATGTAGGATTGCTCAAGAAGATATATTCGAAAGTTGTTGTTGCAATCCCATTCACTATATTAGTCTATTTATAGCCTGAGGGCATGTAAGAACCCTTAAGCAACAAGACTCTCATAAGTCACTCATTGACTTGAATTTCAAAAATCATTATGTACTAAATTAACTCAAGTGTTAAAACACTGATTTAGTACACTTATTTAACCCAAGTGCTCGGTTTATGTGTTTTGTTAACGCAATTCACTTTGTGCCACCCGGGTTGCCAATTAAGGCCGGTAATAGGGCTCTTTAGGCTGTGAATTTTGTTGAACCATTTAATTTGAACCAAACGAATTACTAACAATATGGGAGCTATTTAACACTTAAGAGAGGTCTCTAGACTAGATTAATCCGTCCCGGGTTTGACCCAAAACCGAACCAAAAATGTTTTACACGTAGCACATAGCACATATAGGTTCGACTTTTGAAGTCAAAATTATTTTGACTCGAGTTCGACAATGATCGAGCATCAAACCCCGAGGTGGTCAATTCACTTTGTAATTAAACCGATCCCACAACCAAAGGAATTTGACCTAAACCCCACCATACATGAGCCAAACCGGCATTGAACTCGGTTTGGGTGTTGATTGAGCAAGTAAACAAAGCCGGATAAGGTTCAACAAATGCAACGACTTGATTCGAATTTTGATCGCTTCAAATCGGTCAAAGCTTCAACCTTTATTCAAAGAACGGATGTATCTGGACACAAATGATGCTTTGACCGGGCTGATAAGAACTTGGAATGGTCAAGCTTCAATCTTTCAGTTCCGACTTTTCAGGTTCCTTTAACGGCTCGAATTGACCAAGATAGACAGCCCCAACTTCTTATCATTATCAAAAGAATTGGCAACAAATTAATTTAAACAATTAATTAAATAATATATAAAATTCCTGCAAAATAGTTTTCACAAAATGTGTGCCATATGATGTAAACGTTGAATTTCATGGCCATTAGTGATACAAAATATTATTACACATAAATTGATACTATTTTGAGAATTAATCAAATTTATAAATAGCAACTGGGGCAATTTACACAACAGTAATAATATTACATTTCCTCTTTAGTTCTTTATTTCTATTCTTGATTATTTGGAAAATTTTACCCGAGTCTTTTTAGCTTCCGTTTGCTTTTATTTGATACGACGTAGTAGAGGCTTACGTGTAATATTATTTATTTAATATGCGTGCTGAACGTTTCGATTTCCGAATAAGGACTCGGTGTCCGGAAACGGGGCGTTACAGGGACGTTGTTGATGTGAAGAAAAGCATAACAGCTAGCGGTTTGGCGGCTTCACCATCTGAGACGCCTGTTGAGGGTGAAGGTGAGATTAAGAGATGTGCAAGGGTAAATTAGTAAACTATTATATAATGTGTCCTTATAACTCCAACAGATTTCTTTATGTCCTTATGGGGCTAATAAGTATAAAAAACTATACTTTTAAGTAATTCACCCTAAAAAAAAACACGTAAACTACTATTATCTATCTAATATCATTAGTAAATGGATATAATGATATACACCAAATCCTATAATTATCAACGCTGTAAATTGTACCAACATTTGACTTTGTATATCCAACAATTACAATTATATTTATTACTATAATGCTTCCAAAAATTATTACTATTATAATAATTATTTGCCTAAATTATAATTATATAATATTTATCTATCTATAAAAAAATTATGAGAGAACCAAAATCCACTTTTTGTTATAAAATAAAAAATACGGTACAAGATTTAAAAAAAAAAAAAATAGCGGCATCCTCTCACGAACTACGTTATATTGGCTTGATCCGTTGCATCCAAGGGCACGTAGGCAGCCCTATCGGCTCAGCCAGATCACACACACACCACCCCCCGTTTTACTTGTGTTGTTTATCATCATTCTCAAAGAACACCGTGTAATTTCCGGACGATTTAATCATAATTAGCTAGATATCTACCGTGTAATCCGTTTGAGATAATCCCGATGTTATCATTTTCCAGTATGAATTGAGAATTACTGAGAAAAGAAGTTATGAGACGACTTAGAGGTTGGTCATTAGAACTGACAGTGGATGAATTCTGTCTAATGAGACAAAAGACCACCGTAGAGGAATATATATTAGAGTTTGAGGCCTTAAGACATATACATATTTCATCAAATGAATTATAAGAGGCCTTAAGACTAATATTATGTCTACGGCGAGATTGATGAAACATGAGAACATGTATGAAGCCATTAATGCTGCCATATGCCAAGAATCTATTATAATGGCATTATATTATGCTAAATTGTCCAAACACTCTTTTGGACAAACCAAGATGGTATACATGAGTCATATCATACATGAGGATGAAGTGCATGCTCACCCATGCAAGATTCAAGCCATGTCATAACATGACTGGATCAAGAGGGTTTTTATGGCCTAGCAGATTTATATAGGAGATTTGTGCCCATTTGAGATTATT
Source organism: Gentiana macrophylla (assembly GCA_026214975.1). Taxonomy (NCBI): domain Eukaryota; kingdom Viridiplantae; phylum Streptophyta; class Magnoliopsida; order Gentianales; family Gentianaceae; genus Gentiana; species Gentiana macrophylla. Next base: position 7,913,242 of record CM047808.1, on the reverse strand, counting down.
TCTATACCTTTTAATTATTTTTAAACTCGGTAATACTCATGTCACACAATTAACGATTATGTGTCTTTATGATTATTAAATTTGACTGACACTAAATTATTTAACAAATAGTATTTGCATTTGTAATAGAATGTTAGTATAAAAATATACGTAATTAAAACATTATACAATTTTTCAGAAACATTATATTTTGATGATGTTTTTTAGGTCATATGGAACTTTTAGAGTATCTATTAGTAGACAAGATACTTGAGACAAATCTTCATTTGATACCAATAAAATAAATGATTTATAACTAAAAAAAGCTTATCACTTTTAAAAGAATGAAAATGTAACATGAAGAGTTTGATTCAATGCGCATGAAAGAGAGAAATAAAATAATTCTACCAAGAATAATATCACGGTATAATGATTGTCATTATTGAACATATATTTATTTTATAAGTTAAGCGCATAGTCAACAATATAGATATAATATTTAAAAAAGTTGAAAATAATAATTTGACCGAACACGTGCGAAGCACGTTCATTTCGCTAGATATCCATCGTGTAATCCGTTTGTGATAATCCCGACCTTATCATTTTCCAGTATGAATTGGGAATTACTGAGAGAAGAAGGTATGAGACGACTTAGAGGTAGGTCATTAGGCTGGCGGCAGATGAATTCTGTCTAATAAGACAAAAGACCATTGTGAAGGAATATGTTGGTCCTTGGAAAGGCTAACACAAGTTTAGAGGGGGGGGGGGTGAATAAACTTGTCACCAAAAATTTATCCTGAGTGGAAAAGCCCAGAATCGAAGTTTCTCGAAACTCAAACCGATCTCAGCTTTGAGCTTTGTTCTCGTCCCTTAACTTGTGCGGAGTTCGGCTTAGCTCAATCGAGTATAAGTCAATGCCGACTTATATTTAGTCTTGTTAATCGCAAATGATAAATATTAGCCTTTAACAACTAATTAACTTAGTTTCAGTATGAAAACCATGTAAATATAGCTATAATGAAATAAATGAATGCATAAAGTAAATAGACAAGAATTATAGAGGTTCCGGGTGTGTAATCCTCAGACGTCCTCCCTTCCCTATGATGCGGAGTAAAATTCCACTAGAACTTCTTTGAGATGGCCCGGTTACAAAAAGTTCTAAACGATAGTCCTTGACTAATCCCTAGCTTCACTATCTAAACACTTGCAGAAATGTGATTTGCCGCTCTTCAACTGCTTGAACCACTCGTCCTTGGAGGGTAGAATTGCCTCTTCACCACTCATCACAAACACAGTCTTCCCCGATCGCACTCAATCGCCCTTCACACCTTCTTGGTGTTTCACATCTAAACCTTTGATAAAATCAAAGTTGAGACTTTGAATCAATAACTATGATTCAACTGTGATTTGAGCTATTCTTCTGGATGATTAATTTAAGCACGGCTCTGTATTTCTTCAAATAAGAGATCTTGAATCTGCTTGAATATGCTTGATCACTTTGAAGAAATTTCTTGATTTTGCAATTAAACACATAGCAGGTATTCTTTTGAATTTGGCTTTCCCTCTCAATTTGATCTTTCGTGACTAGATAGATTCTTTTTAATTTTCTTGCCTTGTTATCACATACCTGCACTTCTTATGATGTCGTAGAAGTAATCTATTTATAGGGGTTAATTCAACGTTCATCCTGCTTGAATCTTGCAACGGCTATATTTTATGACTGTTCTGATTTGTCAGTAGTTCATCCAATAAAATTGCTTCCTTTACAACGTTCGACTGTACGATCAGTTTGATGGATGACTGATATATAAAACTGAGTTTCCTTATCAGTTTTATACCGAGTTTTTCACTTATCAGTTTCATAACTGACTTAGAGCATTAACTGACATTTTACTCTTCTTCAAATATCAGTACTCCAGTTTTCATCTGATTATTATTGACTTAATCAGAGTACACCATGACTCATTATTATCTAAGAATTCATTGTCCTTATGATTCTTAGGTCTTCATACAAGATCCATAAAGTCGATTCAGTCATCACAATCTTGCACAAGTCTAACTTTCTGATCTCGACTTGTAATCTTCATAACCGAGTTTGAGCCCTCGCTTCTTCAATCTTCAATAATCGAGTCTGTGTCCCTCGCCTTCTTGATCTTCTAGATAAGCCAACCGAGTCTGTGTCCCTCGGTGAACTTGTCTTCTTGATCTTACATTGGTGTGCTCAGTTCGGTTTCTTGTAGAATCTCGAGATAGATTAAATCTCGGTTTCTTCATTTCTCGGTTCGACTTAGAACTATTCATCGTGCTTGTCTGCGATTTAACTTATACAAATATCGACTCGATAAATCTTATACATTGATATCTAGACATCTTTTTGCTTTGCACTATAACAAACTAGTTATGACACTTCATCAATGGGGTTAAGAACAATTAACAAATAAGTGATGAATCATCATCAAAACATAAATTTTATTTCCAACAATTTCCCTTTTTTGATGATGTCAATACCCTCCTTAAAAGCAATGCAAAAAGATAAAGGACAAAATCCAGTAAATAACACTATGAACTGAGAAACTAAGAATTTATTGATAACTGAGTTACAATGCTGGGTAAGTAATAAAATACAACATGATAAAAAGAACTAGAAGATAGTTTCTTTTTACTTGGCAGATTGAGAAGGTTGATTATCATAGTTTTCCGCAACAGTTCTCATTGCATCATTTGTGGCTGAATGTTCAATTCCATGAATGCTTGCCCAAATGTTCCATGATTTAGATAAATTGTTTTTCTTGAAAAATTTGCTTTTGAATAGAACTGCAAATGTAAAGACTGATGTCCTTAGTCTTTCATTGGTGGCTGTTCTCAGTAGAATTTGAACAAATTCAGGTTCAGCCTTTTCAACTTCCTCTGAAGCTCTATCTAAAGTGCCATCTGCTTCCCATTTCTTCAGTTTATTCCAATAGTATATGAGTATCTTCTGCATGTGTAGAAATGTTTCAAGAGATTTTTCTTTTGATACTCCTTCTTTCTCTGGTAAGTTCTTGAATAGACTGTAGAGACGAGAATCCAGACCAACTCTTTTGTCAGTCGGTTCTGAGTATTTAACAATCGATTTCATCTCATCATCGGTGAAATCTCCTCTTGCTTTCTTGATTCACTCAACTTATCATCAACATTTGTGAGGACTTGTGGCATTTCAGCTGCATGGACTTTTAAGATATCCAAACTTTCCCCCTTATTGACATCATCTTTATGAATCAAGTTTTTGATGTAAGCATTCAATGTTTGTTGAGTTGATGCCAATATGGTTTGAGCCACAACTGAGTCCTTTATGCCATGTTCCATTAAAAACATTCTATCGACCAGATTATTAAGAATACCTTCCCATCTGTCTTGAGTTTCATTTTTCCTTGCGACATGCTCAGTGGTTGTTTTCTGAAGCTCAAGCAGAGTGGTTTGACAGTTGTCATTCACAGTGTCCATCTTCTTTTCAAGTTTGGTTCGTTCATCTTGACTGGCTTCTAAGGATTTTAAAACTTTTCCGAATAAGCTCGGTCATCCTTTTGAATTCTGAGTATCTCATTGTGATAATACTTAATGAGATCAACTTGAGTAGGAACATCTTGTGAATTTCTTGCTTGTTGATCTTTTCCTTTGTTTGTCTCAGCCTCAGTTGGTTTGGCTTGCTTTAGAGGTGAGAGAACAACTTGCTTCAGTTTTTCTCTAAATTCAGCTGATTGTCTTTTCTCTTCAGATTGTTTCTCAGCTCCTTCCAATCTTGATGAATCAATAACTTTCATAGGTGACACATGTACTTCAAGTTCATCATCTGATTCTTCTCCAGGCATGTTTTCCAAAGTTCTTGCTATTTCAAGTGTGGATTTATCAGTGGGAGATTGGTAACCTTCTTCTGCTTCTTTGTCCTGCTGTGTTTTAGATACACTTTCAGAGCTTGAACTTCCACTGCTTTCTCCAGAACTACTAGAATCGTCATCAGTATTCATGTTGCAGCTTCCTTTTCTTGTATAGAGGCAAGAATCCTTTTTGTAGATCGGGATCTTCCTCAAAATCATCATTATCAACATTCTTCTTAGAACTTCCACCGCTATGGCTTCCTCCAATAGCTATTTCGATCGGTAGCATATCCTTGGTTTAGGAATTCACAAGGTATTGATTATCTCCGTTAAACTAGTAATGTTGTAGATATCGAATACCCATTTCTCAATAAGCTCCATTTCACGCACTTGCCGACTTCTTTGATTATCAATAGGCCCGAACTTCCAAGTTCTATATCTTTGCAATCGCTCATAATCGCCTTTCATAAGTTCTGTATGATGATCGATGAGGATTTGAATGGTGTGAGGTGTCCTCTCGATTCTCTAGTGATCTCATGATCTTCTTCTTGAATAGAACTTCAAGCCGCATGGGATCGATTCTTGCAGTATCATCGCTTTGCATAAGATCGGTTCTGTTGGTTTCTCCTCACAGATAATCGGGACGATCGATCTTTCTTTTCAATGGATCAAATCGAGATTGTCTGCTCAGTTTGCAAAACTTTTTCACTTGCAACTTCTTCAGCGACTTGTATTTCACTAAGCTCAGGTTCCAATTCAACAACTGGAACTTCCATCATTGTGTGTTCAGTGGGTTCAACTTCATGAACTTGCTCATCCAACTGAATGATCTTGGTAGATTCTGTTTCTGCTTCAGCCTTCTTTTTCTTAGTTTGAGGAGCAGTATCCTCATGTTCTAATCTGGGGACAGATTCTTGAGGAGTAGACTTGGATTTTGAAAGCAACATAATCATGTTCAATGTTGTTTCATCAATCAGTCTTTCATCACCATCGGATTCTTCATCATCGACTCGCCTCGTGAAGTCCTGCCTCCGAAGTTACAACTTTCTTTTCGCAAATCGGTTTCAACGATCATTTCTCTGTTGACAACTTCGCTTTCTTCTACCATTTCCATTTCCGTGAATGCATAGCTGGTTCTTGAATTGGTAAAACTTCAGTTACCGAAACTGGAATAGATTCGGTGAGATTAACTTCAGTTTCCACTTCTGGTGCTGATCCGTCAGCAACTTCAGTTCTTGTTTCTTGAGTTGATTTCTTAGTCACTTGATCAGTTAAGCCTTTTTATGACTCTTCCAACTGTTTTCTTCTTTCCTTTAAAACTTCAATTTGTGCCAACACTTCATCTCCAGTTGCAGGTTTCTTTGATTTCCTGCTTTTCTTCTTCTTGGGTTCGATTTTAGATTTCTCGGTTTCCTTTTTCGGCTTTTTCTTCCTTAACGACAATTTTCCCATCAAAGAATCGGTGTTTCTTTCCTCTTAGCAACTCCAAAGTGGTCGAGTATCCTCTGGACTACTAACGCAAAGAGTCTTCTTGTGATAAAATCGCCCTTTCTTTTCATCGGTCTTCTTTTTTTGGGTACGCTAATTGATCATGCTATCAATTGATCAAATAGATACCTTGCCCAATTGAAATCTTTTTCAAACCAAATCACATATAGCAAATCTACTTTTGCTCCGTATAGATTGTCAAGTTTCCAAATTCCCAATTATGCAATTTGCCAAAGATCTTTGAGAGAAAATTAAATTCTGGCTTGAGAAAGCTTGTGCTCCCTGTCTGTAAGACAGCAGATTCTCCAATAATCGCTATATCTTTCCATAACTTCTCCTTCTATTCCTTAGTCAGCTTAATGGCTGCTGCTCCTCCGGTTTTTTCAAACCCAAAGATTTCTGCAATTAGATCTTCAGTGAATTTGATTTCCTTATCATTGACAGTGGTGATATAGGTTTGTGTGTCTTCTCCTTCTACAGTTGTTCTACCAAATTGATAGAAGTCTCCGATGCTTTCTAAACATACACTTTTCAGATCGATGTTGAATACAGCCTCCAATCCTTTAATTTTTCGGATTTTTGTTGCAATTGAATTGACTAGAGTTTGATCAATATACTTTGCAATATACTGGTCAAGAGAAACGATCATTCCGGGTTCAACAAGAGTGAAATTCATTTTTCTGGATTTGATTGAGAATTTGAAAATTTGAAATTCAGAGAGTGGATTCAAGGTTTAAGCGTAAGGAATTATGAAAGGAAATACTGGGTATTTATAATTTGTAGCAGAGGTAGTTAAGAAGTGAGTGGAATTTTAAAACGTCTTGTCATAAATGTTTTGAGATTGCGAAAAGGTGGGTGAGTGGAAAATATGAACGGTTTAGATTGAGAAGGACTACTTCTTTCTTGATAACCGTAGCTAGATAATAGTAAGTAGAGTAGGTATGGTGTATCAACAGCTGTATACGCTCAGTTTTGTCTTTATGCTGAATTCAAAAACTCAGTTGTAAATACAACTCAGTTTAATGAATTGCATTTTTCAGTTTTTAGCTAGTGGTGTTTCTCCTGCAAAACAAAGTGAGAAATTTTTGGTACCCATATCTGTTTGGGTCCTAACTGATTAGCTTTCGATGGTACAACTTTATTCTTAACTTTATACCTCTCTTGATATTTTGACTGAGTAAAGTCAGTTTTCACAAACTTTTCCTGTTTTGTCATAACAGTTTTAAATTTGTTCAGTTTGTGAAACTGATGTGATGGTTCATTCCAATCTTCATCAGTGAGAAATAATCTTCCTTTCCCTCTGAGTCTATTATTCCATGAATGATCTTTATTCTTAGATGGATATGACTTGAAGATTTTTCTTACTGACTTCGGATCAGTTTTACTGTTTTCAGCCTTCTGAGTCTTCCTGTAAAATCTGTTGGCTTGGTGAATTTTACCAATTGATTTTTCAGTTTTATCAGTTTGTGCGTTTATCAGGCCGAGTATCTATCGATTCTAATAACTTTATCGCTTTTACGAGTTCTTGACTGTTGAGTAGTCACAAATTTTATTGCAACTGATCTTGGTCTTATCTTAGAATTATACTAATTATCAAACCCTAAACCAGATCTATCTCCAATGGTTTTCCTGGTTTGAATTGAACTTTGGAAATTACATCAACTGATGATTCACTGATGTTTATAACTTTTGTTGGTTCATCAGTTGGTCGAATTACCTTGGTTCCATTATTAGTCTTAATTAGATTGATTTCAGCATTCAATCTCAAAATTTCAGTTTTCAATAACTTTTTCTCCTTTTTGACATTCTCATAATTCTTTTGAATGACTTCTAATTCCTTTATGAGTATGTCCAAGGTTTCATTGAAATCTTCATTTCCTTGATTGTTCAGGATAGTGTGAGTTTTGGATGTAGATGCACTTACCTCCTGATGTTTGATAGGTAAACCTTTTGTTGAGGAATCATCACTGATTAGAACTTGTTTTCCTTTATCAATAGCATATGTCCGTGTAGCTCCTAGCAGTATGATTTCTTCATCGCTTTCACCTCCATGACTTGTAGGTAGAGTCTCATCAATATCTGTGGCTTTTGCACTGGATGGATCTCTGGTTAATTTTTCTTCTATAGAATCAGCTACTCGAAGTAACTCTTTTTCTGCTTCTTCTGAAAGATCGCTTAAGGATGGAAATCTTCCGGATTCATCATCCACATTCGTATTCAGCTCCATGTCTTCATCATAACCGAATTGAGGTTCTGGATTTGTGTGAGAGCTTGTAGTACTGAATCTTTCAAATACTTGATCCTGGAAGTCATAGACAACATTCTGCAAGTAGTCAGTCAGGGGGTTATTTAGCCAATTTCTAATTCTAGATGTATCCATTAAAAATGTTTTTAAGACAGATACAGTAAGGGGTTTTCAATCAACTGGTTGCCTCGAACAAATAACTGATGCACAGTTATCTCCTTGAGCAGTAATAACTCGGATCTCCTCCAAAAGGAAGATTTGCTCCGATACCAATTGTTGGTCCCTTGGAAAAGCTAACACAAGTTTAGAGGGGGGGGGGGTGAATAAACTTGTCACCAAAAAATTTATCTGAAGCCGAAAAGCCCCAGGGAACTAAGTTTCTCGAAACTCAAACCGATCTCCAGCTTCGATTTTGTTCTCGCCCCTTAACTTGTGCGGAGTTCGATTAGCTCAATCGAGTATAAGTCAATGCTGACTTATATTTAGTCTTGTTAACTGGCAGCGGATAAATATTAGCCTTTAACAACTAATTAACTTAGTTTCAGTATGAAAACCATGTAAATATAGCTATAATGAAATAAATGAATGCATAAAGTAAATAGACAAGAATTATAGAGGTTCCAGGTGGTGTAATCCTCATCGCCCTCTCTTCCCTATGATGCGGAGTAAAATTCCACTAGAACTTCTTTGAGATGGCCCGGTTACAAAAGTTCTAAATCGATAGTCCTTGACTAATCCCTAGCTTCTTCACTATCTAAACACTTGTAACAGTAGGATTGCTTTGCTTCTTCAACCTGCTTTGAACCACTCGGTCCTTGGAGGTAGAATTGCCTCTTCACCACTTTCATCACAAACACATTCTTCCCGATCGCACTCAACCGTCCCTTCACACCTTCTTGGTGTTTCACGATCTAAACCTTTGATAAAATCAAAGTTGAGACTTTGAATCAATAACTATGATTCAACCGTGATTTGAGCTATTCTTCCGGATGATTAATTTAAGCACGGCTCTGTATTTCTTCAAATGAGAGATCTTGAATCGCTTGAATATGCTTGATCACTTTGAAGAAATTTCTTGATTTTGCAATTAAACACTTAGCGGTATTCTTTTGAATTTGGCTTTCCCCCTCAATTTGATCTTTCTTGACTAGATAAATTCTTTTTAATTTTCTTGCCTTGTTATCACATACCTGCACTTCTTATGATGTCGTAGAAGTAATCTATTTATAGGGGTTAATTCAACATTCATCCTGCTTGAATCTTGCAACGGCTATATTTTATGACCGCTCGATTTGTCAATTTCATCCAATAAAATTGCTTCCTTTACAACGCTCGATTTATCGATCGCTTTGATGGATGACTGATATATAAAACTGAGTTTCCTTATCAGTTTTATACTGAGTTTTTCACTTATCAGTTTCATAATCGACTTGGAGCATTAATCGACATTTTACTCTTCTTCAAATATCAAGATCTCGCTTTTCATCCGATTATTATTGACTTAATCAGAGTACACCATGACTCATTATTATCTAAGAATTCATTGTCCTTATGATTCTTAGGTCTTCATACAAGATCCATAAAGTCAGTTCAGGTCATCACAATCTTGCCTGAAGTCTAACTTTACCGTTGTAATAGAATGTTAGTATAAAAATATACGAAATTAAAACATTACACAATTTTTCAGAAGTTATATTTTGATGATGTTTTTTAGGTCATAAGGAACTTTGAGAGTGTCTATTGATAGACAAGATACTTGAGACAAATCTTCAGTTGATACCAATAAAATACCTGATTTATAACTAAAAAAAGCTTATCACTTTTTTTTTTGAAAATGTAACATGAATAGTTTGATTCAATGCCCATGAGTAAGAGAAATAAAATAATTCTACCTAACATAAAATCACTGTATAATAATTGTGTTATTGAACATATATTTATTTTATAAATTAAGCGCATAGTTATTAAAAAAAATTAAAAATAATAATTTAACCGAACACATGCGAATCACGTGCATTTTGTTAGTCTTAGTAAAAGTAGATAGGATAGACTAATGCAAAAGTTCGTGTGCTTTTTTATGTATTATTTTGATTTTCAATTATCCTCAATATCCATTTATCAAACAAATGGAAATAAAAAAAGGTAAATAAATGTTTAAAGTTTAGCAAAGGTTTAGAGTTCCTTTTTGAGTAATGATAGAGACACAACCAAAATTACACAACGGATGCCACAACGTGATCTTTCACCCTTGATTTTGATGGGTCCACATCACAATCAATTAACACTCTTCAAAATCAAGGGTGGGAGATCATGTTGTTGCATCCGTTGTATAATTTTGGTTGTGCCTCTATCATTACTTTTTTTTTTAAGGCAGAAATAAAGTCAGCGAAAATGTTTGGGGACAGAGGGTCGGTGATAAGGGGGTTGGAGATACGGATTGGGGGATAAGTTTGAGGGGGAGGGGGGGGGGGGGGGAAAGGGGTGAAGGGTGCAACGTGGGATAGGGGTTAGGCTTAATTTAACGATTATTGTCTCAGATTTCCAATTATGTTTACGACTGGAACCAAATCTCTTGATGACATATGCATAAATTGATCATTTATAATTTAATCATCCCCGTACAAAGCACAAGGTTATGTTTTTGCTTGACATTGGAATCATGACACCCATCAATATCTTTCCATTTTGTAGCATGATGATCGGAAAATTTAGAATGACACATATCATTGTAATCCACCTTTATCCGACAGAATGGTGATGAGGTTAATTATGATGACTGATTGAGAATGACCCGAATGTCTTCATGTGGCACATATCCCATGAATGAATTAGTAGATCAGATCAAGGTTATATTTAAGCCAGAAGTTGTACTGACCAGGGGCAGGTCCCTCTTGGTCAAACGACTTGGGCAGGTCCTAAATACTTAGAGGATCTGATCAAGACGGACATGGTAGGCCTCTGTTGGTCAGACGATTGATGAGCGTTGTTTTCACCAAACAGATTTATAATACTCAAGACAACGGTGACTAAACAAGCTCTCTAACCTGGCAAGTGGACGGGTCGATTGCAGTATATAGCTCTGAGTCCGAGGTCGAACCCAAAGGAAACGTGCTTGTGAGTACCAAAGTGAACTTCAAACTTAGTCTAGGCAATCAAGTTGTTGGAATATTTATACACTACAATATACCTAAAGTGAATTAAACTGATTTAGTCTAAGGGAGAGAGAAACATAGCCGAACCATGATCAATATGACTAATCTCAACCCCGAGGGTTAACAAAACCAAAAGTGTGTAGTGAGCTAAACGTGCTCTTACATTCAATCTCACGGTGCGAACTCCTAAACCCGGTGTTAGCGTCTCAACAACTCTCATCTAACACCTTGTGCCAAGCTAAGGTCCGAACAACTCTCTCTAACATGTCATGTCTAGCACTAGAGCCGCTTAAACGTAAAACGAGTAACCTCACGGGAGCTCGGTTTAACGACTAAACCGAGACTACACCGCGATCCTTGAACCCTTTTCCCACACTCTCTCTCTCAACAACTCTCAAGAGTGATGTGTGTGATATTTGACCTAGGTAGCTAATCTAGCTCAAATCCGTTATAACAAGTTCTAAGACGTGAAACATGCAAGAAACAACAATAAAACACACTACCCACTCCCAATTTCATCACCCAAAGGGTGATTTCATCACATATCACATGACCCGGCTATGGGGAGGAATTAACTACTCATTATACTAATTAAAACATGAAAGAAACAATGAATTAAAGACATAATAAGTAAAAGAGAGAAGAAATGTACCATTAAAGTGCAGAAATTCGAGTTTGGAGAAGGAGAGCACACAAGAGAGAATTACAAAAAAGATGAAGACTTGTTGTTTGTAATGAAAATCTAATCTAAGAAATGAAAAGAGTGAGTTAGGGAGTCTTTGATCTACATAAAAAAGTAATGTAACAAACTATTTACAAAAATCGAGCAAAACCTAGCTAAGGGAAGGGAGAAAGTCGAAGTCCCCACAAGAAATGGAATGAGGGGGTATTTATAGGGGAGGCCAAAATCTGTAGAAAATTGGTCCAAACGCTGGTTTGGAGGTTGGAACCAAGCGTTTGGCTTCAAATTGGGCGCCTCTGCTTGTAACATGTGAAACGCTGGTTTGAAGGCTCTTAAACCAGCGTTTGGATGACTCAAACGCTGGTTTGAAGGCTCTTAAACCAGCGTTTGGAGGGGTGTACTCTCTGTTCGACTTTGGCAATCTGGAACGCTGGTTTGGAGCTCGGAACGCTGGTTTGAGACATGGAACGCTGGTTTGAAAGCTCTAAACGTGCGTTTCGCATGATCTGATTTTTCGCTGTAGTAAAACCTTCATAACTTCTTCTTCCGAGCTCCGATTTGGTTGATTCAAGATGCGTTGGAAATCTCTTTCAATTATCTACAACTTTCATGAAGAAGTCATGACCAGAAAATGCCTCCATCATGGGTCAAAATGCTGCTGAATCAGAACAGACCACAAGGGTACCAACCATTCCTCTCCCTTTTCTTCCTCTTTCTCCTTCCTTGGCTCATTGTTGCACCTGACCATGCTTCTCATCATAATTCTTTGCCTTCCGGTTCTCGAGACACCATTTCCTACATCATCACAACAACCAAAAACATCCAAAACATTCCAGAGGGTAAAAGTGCTCGGAATAGGGTCAATATCACTAAAAGAGGTAGTAAACTATCAAAGTGACGGATTTACTCCCCTTGCTATAAATTCACGATATTACCCCGAAAACGGTCTAAATCACCATAAAACGTGCTAAAAGTGGGATAAACGGGGGTAAAAGATGCACCGGAATCATGTAAAGTTGACTCCCATCAACGATCAGGGTAAGTCCCTAATCAGATAAGGAACAGACCAAAGATGTGTGTAAAGAACAATTACGTGTGAACGTGAGACGTGGGTAGAGCGTATAACTGCCCACTAACTCCACTTCGATGCATAACTGCTTGAACTACGGTTGGGCTTGATTCCAAATATATATTTGGATACGTAGGCAGCTTATTCCCTAAGTTCAGTCCATAATAAACAATAACTACTCTCTATTTTCATCCTAGAGCAAAAAGGACCAGAGCTTTTATACCTTTCGGGGGGCATAAACATTCTTGTTTATCCCATACCTATCGCAGATGCTAGTGATATCAGAATCCTTCAATTTGGAATCGATTAATGACAAGCCATCATCTTTTTTGTCTCGTAGGTTCTCCTTAGTGCTCTTATGGGTGCGAGATAACCCGGAACGTTATACTCACGGGAGGTGATTCAACAAATGCAGGGACAATGGAAGCAATCAAATGAGGAGGGAGAATAGAAAAAATAGGATTCTCGCCAGGATTAGGTATACAGAGTTGGTCTGAATTCATAAGAAATAAAAGAAATCGCACGAGAAGAAGAAAGACTTACTTGATAAATGAAGGTGCAAATCCGGCAAGTCTGACATCTTTGTCTATAAATAATGATGAGTGTTCTCAGGATTTGGCGAATTTAATAGCTTCTAGTCAAGGGATGGGATGTTTCAACTATGCATCCTTGGAAGAAATTACAACAATTAATCATGGTGGCGTTTGAAATAACCGAGGCAACATTGGGTATGCCGCCTATATAGTACACGTGGAAGAGTTATAAGCTTCAGATCTTAATCGACGTACCAAAATAGGGCCACGTCCATTATGATATGGGGGGGGGGGTTAAATTGAGAATGACCCGAATGTCTCCACGTGGCACATATCCCATGGATGAATTAGTAGATCGGATCAAGGTTATATTTACGCTAGAAGTTGTACTGACCAGGGGCATGTCCCTCTTGGTCAAACGACATGGGCAGGTCCCAGATACTTAGAGGATCTGATCAAGACGAACAGGGTAGGCCCCTGTTGGTGGTCGACGATCGGTAAGTCCCTGTCGAGATAAGGAACATACCAAAGATGTGTGTAAAGAACAGTTACGTGTGAACGTGAGACGTGGGTAGAGCGTATAACTGCCCACTAACTCCACTTCGATGCATAACTGCTTGAACTACGGTTGGGCTTGATTCCAAATATATATTTGGATACGTAGGAAGCTTATTCCCTAAGTTCAGTCCATAATAAACAAGAACTACTCTCTATTTTCATCCTAGAGCAAAAAGGACCAGAGCTTTTATACCTTTCGGAGGGCATAAACATTCTTGTTTATCCCATACCTATCGCATATGCTAGGGATATCAGAATCCTTCAATTTGGAATCGATTGCGTGACAAGCCATCATATTTTTTGTCTCGTAGGTTCTCCTTAGTGCTCTTATGGGTGCAGATAACCCGGAAACGTTATACTCAGTCGGAGGTGATTCAACAAATGCAGGGACAATGGAAGCAATCAAATGAGGAGGGAGAATAGAAAAAAAAAGGGATTCTCGCCAGGATTAGGTATACCAAGTTGGTCTGAATTCATAAGAAATAAAATAAATCGCTCGAGAAGAAGAAAGACTTACTTGATAAATGAAGGTGCAAATCCGGCAAGTCTGACGTCTTTGTCTATAAATAATGATGAGTGTTCTCAGGATTTGGTGAATTTAATAGCTTCTAGTCAAGGGATGGGACGTTTCGACTACGCATCCTTGGAAGAAATTACAACAAATAATCATGGTGGCGTTTGAAATAACCGAGGCAACATTGGGTATGCCGCCTATATAGTACACGTGGAAGAGTTATAAGCTTCAGATCTTAATCGACGTACCAAAATAGGGCAACGTCCATTATGATATGGGGGGCTTAAATTGAGAATGACCCGAATGTCTCCACGTGGCACATATCCCATGGATGAATTAGTAGATCGGATCAAGGTTATATTTAAGCCAGAAGTTATATCGACCAGGGCGTGTCCTCTTGGTCAAACGACCAGGCGGAGTCCCGTGATACTTAGAGGATCTGATCTAGACGAACAGGGTAGACGATCAGGGTAAGTCCCTAATCAGATAAGGAACAGACCAAAGATGTGTGTAAAGAACAGTTACGTGTGAACGTGAGACGTGGGTAGAGCGTATAACTGCCCACTAACTCCACTTCGATGCATAACTGCTTGAACTACGGTTGGGCTTGATTCCAAATATATATTTGGATACGTAGGCAGCTTATTCCCTAAGTTCAGTCCGTAATAAACAATAACTACTCTCTATTTTCATCCTAGAGCAAAAAGGACCAGAGCTTTTATACCTTTCGGGGGGGCATAAACATTCTTGTTTATCCCATACCTATCGCAGATTCTAGTGATATCAGAATCCTTCAATTTGGAATCGATTGCGTGACAAGCCATCATCTTTTTTGTCTCGTAGGTTCTCCTTAGTGCTCTTATGGGTGCAGATAACCCGGAAACGTTATACTCAGTCGGAGGTGATTCAACAAATGCAGGGACAAAGGAAGCAATGAAATTAGGAGGGATAATAGAAAAAAGGGGATTCTCGCCAGGATTAGGTATACCAAGTTGGTCTGAATACATAAGAAATAAAAGAAATCGCACGAGAAGAAGAAAGACTTACTTGATAAATGAAGGTGCAAATCCGGAAAGTCTGACGTCTTTGTCTATAAATAATGATGAGTGTTCTCAGGATTTGGGGAATTTAATAGCTTCTAGTCAAGGGATGGGACGTTTCGACTACGCATCCTTGGAAGAAATTACAACAATTAATCATGGTGGCGTTTAAAATAACCGAGGCAACATTAGGTATGCCGCCTATATAGTACACGTGGAAGAGTTATAAGCTTTAGATCTTAATCGACGTACCAAAATAGGGCCACGTCCATTATGATCTGGGGGGCTTTGATTGAGGATGACCCGAATGTCTCCACGTGGCACATATCCCATGGATGAATTAGTAGATCAGATCAAAGTTATATTTAAGCCAGAAGTTGTACTGACCAGGGGCAGGTCCCTCTTGGTCAAACGACCTGGGCAGGTCCCAGATACTTAGAGGATCAAGACGAACAGGGTAGGCCCCTATTGGTCAGACGATCAGGGTAAGTCCCTAATCAGATAAGGAACAGACCAAAGATGTGTGTAAAGAACAGTTACGTGTGAACGTGAGACATGGGTAGAGCGTATACCTGCCCACTAACTCCACTTCGATGCATAACTGCTTGAACTACGGTTGGGCTTGATTCCAAATATATATTTGATACGTAGGCGACTTATTCCCTAAGTTCATTCCATAATAAACAAGAACTACTCTCTATTTTCATCCTTGAGCAAAAAGGACCAGAGCTTTTATACCTTTCGGGGGGCATAAACATTCTTGTTTATCCCATACCTATCGCAGATGCTAGTGATATCAGAATCCTTCAATTTGGAATCGATTGCGTGAAAAGCCATCATCTTTTTTGTCTCGTAGGTTCTCCTTAGTGCTCTTATGGGTGCAGATAACCCGGAAATGTTATACTCAGTCGGAGGTGATTCAACAAATGCAGGGACAATGGAAGCAATCAAATGAAGAGAGAGAATAGAAAAAAGGGGATTCTCGCCAGGATTAGGTATACCAAGTTGGTCTGAATTCATAAGAAATAAAAGAAATCGCACGAGAAGAAGAAAGACTTACTTGATAAATGAAGGTGCAAATCCGGCATGTCTGACGTCTTTGTCTATAAATAATGATGAGTGTTCTCAGGATTTGGCGAATTTAATAGCTTCTAGTCAAGGGATGGGACGTTTCGACTACGCATCCTTGGAAGAAATTAAAACAATTAATCATTGTGGCGTTTGAAATAACCGAGGCAACATTGGGTATACCGCCTATATAGTACACGTGGAAGAGTTATAAGCTTCAGATCTTAATCGACGTACCAAAATAGGGCCACGTCCATTATGATCTGGGGGGGCTTTGATTGTGGATGACCCGAATGTGTCCACGTGGCACATATCCCATGGATGAATTAATAGATCAGATCAAGGTTATATTTAAGCCAGAAGTTGTCGACTGCGGGCGGTGTCCTCTTGGTCAAACGACCAGGCGGAGTCCCAGATACTTAGAGGATCTGATCAAGACGAACATGGTAGGCCCCTGTTGGTCAGACGATCAGGGTAAGTCCCTAATCAGATAAGGAACATACCAAAGATGTGTGTAAAGAACAGTTACGTGTGAACGTGAGACGTGGGTAGAGCGTATAACTGTCCACTAACTCCACTTCGATGCATAACTGCTTGAACTACGGTTGGGCTTGATTCCAAATAAATATTTGGCTACGTAGGCAGCTTATTCCCTAAGTTCAGCCCATAATAAACAAGAACTACTCTCTATTTTCATCCTAGAGCAAAAAGGACCAGAGCTTTTATACCTTTCGGGGGGCATAAACATTCTTGTTTATCCCATACCTATCGCAGATGCTAGTGATATCAGAATCCTTCAATTTGGAATCGATTGCGTGACAAGCTATCATCTTTTTTGTCTCGTAGGTTCTCCTTAGTGCTTTTATGGGTGCAGATAACCCGGAAATGTTATACTCAGTCGGAGGTGATTCAACAAATGCAGGGACAATGGAAGCAATCAAATGAGGAGGGAGAATAGAAAAAAAGGGATTCTCGCCAGGATTAGGTATACCAAGTTGGTCTGAATTCATAAGAAATAAAAGAAATCGCACGAGAAGAAGAAAGACTTACTTGATAAATGAAGGTGCATATCCGGCAAGTCTGACGTCTTTGTCTATAAATAATGATGAGTGTTCTCAGGATTTGGCGAATTTAATAGCTTCTAGTCAAGGGATGAGACGTTTCGACTACGCATCCTTGGAAGAAATTACAACAATTAATCATGGTGGCGTTTGAAATAACCGAGGCAACATTAGGTATGCCGCCTATATAGTACACGTGGAAGAGTTATAAGCTTCAGATCTTAATCGACGTACCAAAATAGGGCCACGTCCATTATGATCTAGGGGGCTTTCATTGAGGATGACCCGAATGTCTCCACGTGGCACATATCCCATGGATGAATTAGTAGATCAGATCAAGGTTATATTTAAGCCAGAAGTTGTACTGACCAGGGGCAAGTCCCTCTTGGTCAAACGACCTGGGCAGGTCCCAGATACTTAGAGGATCTGATCAAGACGAAAAGGGTAGGCCCCTGTTGGTCAGACGATCAGGGTAAGTCCCTAATCAGATAAGGAACAGACCAAAGATGTGTGTAAAGAACAGTTACGTGTGAACGTGAGACGTGGGTAGAGCGTATAACTGCCCACTAACTCCACTTCGATGCATAACTGCTTGAACTATGGTTGGGCTTGATTCCAAATATATATTTGGATACGTAGGCAGCTTATTCCCTAAGTTCAGTCCATAATAAACAAGAGCTACTCTCTATTTTCATCCTAGAGCAAAAAGGACCAGAGCTTTTATACCTTTCGGGTTCAGTTCGATCAGTGACTTAGCCACCTCTTTGGTGGGAGGACCAGGACCCAGTGCCTACAAGGAGTCACCCTGAATTCAGAGCTAACTCTCACACTGCAGCTGTCAGGATTCGATCTTGCGTTCCTTGGTACAATCTGTCACCTGGAAACCAACAATACTTGATTTCTTCCTTTTGTTGTAAAAAGTTATTTTCTTCTAACATTAATTTCTACTTTCATCTATCTCATGTTCGTGTGCAAGCAAAACATCTAATGTTCTTTGTTATCATTTAATGATTGATATATTATACAAGTATTTACATTAATTCATTGTATTATCATACATTGTATTTGTTTAATTTTTTCTATATTATAGTCTATTCTCCATTTTATTTTATTTAGATCACCCGTGCATAGCACGTGGTTTTGGCTAGTTTATATATATATACTACTAAAATTTCGTTGTTTTAGTGAAATAAAATTTTTGATTAGTCAGACGAGTGAGTTCCGAATACATTGGGCTTTAAGAAAAAATTTAAAAAAAAAATTAAAATTTAAAAATAACATTATTTCCCTAAAAAAAATAACAATATTTCCCTAAAAAAATAACAATATTAATTAATACTCTCCCCGTCCCGTATTATAAGTCATTTTGGACTTTTCACACAAATTAAGAAAAATCATAAATGAGTTCTTTTTTAATTTTTCAAGATAAAATATTGTATTGTTTTTTGGGAATGACTTATAATATTTCATTGTTTAGTGTGAAAGTGAAAACAATGCATTAAGCTCGTATTGAAATGTGAGAAGGACTTGTATTTTGAGATACCGAAAAAAGTTAAAAAGATTTATATTGCGGGACGGAGGGAGTACATAATTTCGGCGTATAGGAGATGAGAGTTCTATCTATGTCTTTCATGATGCTTGGGTCTCTAGGCCACCAACATTTCGGCTAGCTCACTCAAGGCACTCCTTGCCAACGGATAGTATGGTTCAGGACTTGCTTTTGCCAGGAACTAGACAGTGGAACTTGCCTCTCCTTAGGCAGGAGTTCCAGACTTGGGAGGTGGATGCCATCCTTCAGACTCCATTTGCAGGCGGTTCGCATCCGGATAAATTGATTTGGCATTATAACCGCCGGGGTAGATATACAGTGAAGTCAGGATATTTTCTTGCTTTGAGCTTGTATGGTGGATTGCCTGAGTCGGCACATGCATCATCATCTTCAGGACCGGACAGAGTATGGCGGGATGTTTGGAAAGTCATTGTGCCGCCGCGTGTTCATCACTTTTTATGGCGGTACCTGCAGGACTGTTTGCCAATTGGGGAGCAGCTTGCCAAGCGGAATATAGGCTTGTGTCTTTGTTTGGCATGTGGCAGGAAGATGAAGTCCTTACGTCATGTTCTTTTTTATTGTGATTATGCTAGAGAGATCTGGGCAGCCTCACCTTTTGGTAGTCAGCGAATGCAGCATGGATCTAATTTTAGGAAGTTTTTTGATGCGCCGGTATAACGCTACAACACGGATGAGGTTTCCACCTTCTGTCTGCTTCTCTGGAATCCATGAAAAGCCCGATGCAGTGCGGTTTTTGATGATGTGCCTATTTATGTATCCCGCGTGGTTTCTGCAACCTTAGCAGGGGCGATGGAGTATCGTATGGCCGTCTGTACTTATCACACGGAATCCGATGAGTCTGGCCATCCGGTCATATGGAGCGCTCCTATTGAGGGCAATTGGAAATGCAATTCTGATGCTTCTGTCACAGACTCGGGTTCTGGTGTAGGTCTTTTATTCAGAGATGTGCTCGATTCGATTATTGCTGCCTTTTCGTTCCACCTCGATCCTGGTATAAGTCCTGAGACTTTGGAGATGCAGACGATCCTGATGGCAATGAAAGAGGCTATGCGTAATATTCTGATTTTCGGGAAAGGGCAGACGTGTCATTTTGCGAAAATGAAATATTGGGTTCAGTTCCTTTTATTCGGAGTTTAAGTATTTACTTAAATATCTGTATGTATGGCCGAAATATATATGTTTATTTTAAGGGAAATTCTGATTTCTTTTCCTTAATTAAAAAGGATAATTAGGGAAAAAGGTAATTAGGTTATAATTTGGGAATTTTCTACTTAAGAAAATTAAATCCCCTTAACCTAATTACAATTCAGAAGGCTCATCAAACAGCGCTTTTTAGCTTTCTTCAGGATTTGGCCCGAACTGTTCGGAAATTTGCTTTTACATAAAAGAAGAAAAGCTTTGAAGCATTAGAAAGAGGCCTAGAGACTTTCTTCAATTTCTCAGTCGTTCATTATCGGATTTCAGTTTCGAGAGAAGCATCGAAATCATCGTAAGGAGAGCATCGTTTCAACCCAAGAAAGTTGAAGCTTTGGCTAAGGTATGAATTTCACCCTAAGGGCTGTTTTGATCGTTTATGGTGATCTTTTGTTCGTAGAATCGTAGTTTGATCGTTTTAGGAGCCTTTGATCGATTCTAATTCGTTTTGGGATTGGTCATCTAGGTGGTTGTGTAAAAGGCTCTGTTTGGCTGCAGAATTTCGGAGTTGAAGATTTGAAATTTTGCTTGCTAAGGTAAGAGGATCTTCCTACAAATTAATTTATGGTTTATTAGGTTTTATGTTAAGGTTTGATATGATTTTATGTTAAAAATCATACCTTCATGTTGCCTAAGGATTTAGGGTTGTTATGGTAGATAAAAGTCATCTTTTTCTGCTATTTTTTCTGAATATTTTGATGTTGAACATGTTTGGATTTGAGTAGAGATCGAAAAAGTGCATAAAAATGTGTTTAGACAGTTTTGTGCGCTTCGTGTGCGCATATTGACTAGCAGTGTGCGCATATTTCCAAAGCTGAATGGGGACAGGTTCTGGAGTGTGCGCACATTCCCCTGGAATGTGCACACACTGGCCGGGCTGAATGTAATTTTCATCCAATGTGCACACATTCCCCTGGAATGTGCGCACATTGCCCCTGTTTTGATAAATAAGTTATTTTAAGTTATGTTTGGGATTTTAAACGTTGTTTCATGATCTAATAACATTAATTAAACGTAAACAAGCCTCGATTGAGTTTCTGATGCGTTTGGTTCCGGCACCGGACGTACTCTTAAAAGGAGTTGAAGTTCGGGACCGTCGGAAAGTCATGAAAGGGCTTGTGCTTTGATGAACTAGAGTTCATCAATGTCTGTGTACTTGATAGGTTGTAATGTCTAGCTGTCTAAGTGAGGGAGTAGAGTTGATAAGGTTAGTTTTATTTTGAAAACGCTTAGGTGGTTAGATAACAACGGATAATAATTACATAAGTGTAGTAAAAGATAAAACGTCACTTATTCTCGGTTAGGCACCGATTCATATCGGCGATGTGATACGGTCAGTAAAAGCGAACAACGCTGCTGGCCTATAAAAGGCTAAATGGCAGTGGAGGAAATTCGCCGAACGTATATGCATACCGGGGAGATCCCGGGACTATCGGTGCTATTCACCGTAGTTGGAAATGATATCTCGTGATGGATACACATCATGCATAGTGCCCTTGGATGGTGACGTAACCAAGACAAGTTAAGTTAGAAACGTATAGTCATGAAGTGTCGATGGGCATGGAATGAACCTTAGATCGAGTCGGTCTCACAAAGATAATCATTTAAATAAAAACTGTTAAAGAGCCTAATTAAATTGCAGCTTCTGCTTCTTACTATGTACAATGTACTTACCTCAAATGCATGTTTATTTATGTGTTTGGGGGAGAGAAGACGAACATGTAAATCTGGAGTTCGAGGAGGACTTTGATGATGACGTTTAAGGACGCCGAAGTTGAAGAGTTCATTTATTCATGCTTTTACTTATCTTATTAGACTTGGAGTTTTGTTGGGTACCTTGTATTTCCTGTTTAGTACTTTTTGGAGGTTATCGTACGTTTTGGTTTTCGTTTGGTTTCCTTTTCGATGTAATAAATGTTACATTTCTTCTTTTAGATATTGAGTTTCTATTCTTGGATTATTTGAAAAAAAATTACCTGAGTCTTTTGCTTCCGTTTTGCTTAACTTGATACGACGTAGTAGAGGCTTACGTATAAAGTGAAATGTATTTTATTTTATATGTGCCGAGCGTTCCTTTTCCGGATAGGGACTCGGTGTCCGGGAACGGGGTGTTACAATATTCGTTTGGGACTTTCTGCAGTTATCTTCGAGACTGACTATCTACCATGTATTCAAGCCTTACTACGACCGTCGGATGATATGTCATGTTTTCAAATGTTTAGCGCATGATTGTTTTGCGCTCTTATTTCATCGTCTTTTATATTTGTCAAGTGCACTGGTAATTTCTTGATTCATCATCTTTTATATTTGTTAAGCGCACTGGTAATTTTCGACGCAATTGTTGGCTAGGCATGGACTAAGTCTTACTGATCGTACTGTTTGGGGAGCTTTCCCTTCTCATGATGTAATCTCCGCCGCTATCATGGATTTTATTGAGGATATTATTGAAAATAACTAGTTATATTAAATATTTGTATTATTCTATTTATTGTTTACTTGCTCTCCAAGTTCTAGAGCATTATATAAGACCGATGTAATCAGTTGATTGAATTAATGGAAAACAATTATTTTCTAATATAATATGGTATCAGAGCTATGTGTTGATCTCATCCGTTCATCTCTTCTTACCCTCCCCTTCCCCGTCTAATTATTCAAAAAAAACCCTAACTCGGCACCATGGCCGACGATTCTTCAGCCACCTCCGCCGATACTTCTTCTTTCCCCACCTTCCATCCTTCTTCTCAGATTCACATAATTAAATTTAACCGTCAAAACTACCACCTTTGGTGGGCACAAATCTTGCCCTACTTACGTGGACAGGGCGTGTATGGGTACATCAATGGAAGCATCAAACCGCCAGCAACCTCCATTGTTGACGACAAAGGAGCTACTGTTCCCAACCTGGCATATGAAACATGGGTCTAGCAGGACAACCTTATACTCAGTACGATCACCTCTTCTTTATCAGAGGACGTGTTGATGCAGGTATACCACGCCACCACTTCGGCTGAAATTTGGTCGGCGATTGAGACGTGTTTTGCTTCCCAATCTCGTACGAAGTTGATGCAGATTCACACACAATTAGCTTCCAGTCGGAAAGGTACCCTATCGGCAACGAAATATTATGTCACCATTAAACACCTTGCTGATGAACTCTCTATGGCCGGTCACCCTCTTTCAACCGACAATGTTGTTGCCTATCTTGTGGCCGGCCTTGGCCTCGATTATGAGGCGCTGGTCACTATGATTTCTGCTCGTGACTCTATCACACTAGAGGAGGCTTACTCTCTCTTTCTCACGACTGAAGCATGGCTCCAACAGCATGCTCATGTGCCTCCACCGGCGTCCAACCCCGCTGTGCCAAACAACCCCGCTGCTAACCTCACCACCGGCCCCTCCCAGCACTCTTCCACTCGTAACCGTGGCAACGGCAAATCTGGAAATAATCGTGGCCGGGGATGCTCTAATTCTTACCGTGGCCGTGGCTCCGGTCGTCACTCCTAAAATTCTGGTCCTCCGGTAACCTGCCAAATTTGCTCACGCCAGGGACACTCTGCTTGACCGCCCATTTCAACAACCGCAAAGACACATTACCTGCTTCAAAGCTTATCAAGCCCGGCCCAGATCCCGCTCTTTCCCGCCCATTATGAATGGGTACCGGACATGGCCACTCATCATATGACAAATAATTTCCTGAATCTGAACCTTCAATCTGAGCCCTATGATGGTCCTGATCGCATTAATATTAGTGACGGCTCAGGTTTGCCTATTTCACATATTGGTTCTTCTACTGTATCTACTCCTACTACCTCGTATTTACTTTCAAATATTCTTGTCTCCCCATCTTTACGCACTAATCTCCTTTCTGTTCAATGCTTTGCTTCCGATAATTCTGTTTATTTTGAATTTCACGCTTCTTACTTTCTTGTGAAGGACTACTCGGGCCGTATCCACCATAGGGGTTACCTAAGAGATGGTCTTTACCACTTCTCCAGCCTGTTCCACCGTCCCACTGCTCGTGCTCTCCTCTCAAGTCGTGACTCCACTTCCCTTTGGCATCAACGACTTGGTCACTGCTCCCAGCAAGCTCTTTCTCAAGTTTTACGTACTTTAAGTATTTCTGTTTCCAATAAATCACCAGCTCATGTATGTGCTGCGTGTCAACTAGCTAAGAGTCATCAAACTTTACTTCTGTCGCTCCTTTAGATTTGCTTTACTCCGATGTTTGGGGTCCGTGTGTTGAAACCTCGATTTATGGTTCTAGGTACTATGTCAGCTTTGTGGATGATTTTTCAAATTTTTTTTGGTTGTTTCCTCTTCGTGCTAAATCTGATGTTGAGACTATTTTTACAACATTTCGTACCTTTGTTGAACGCCAATTTAATCGAAAAATTAAAGCCCTCCAAACTGATTGGGGAGGTGAATTTCAACGTCTCTCTCATCACCTCACCACACTTGGCATTGACCACCATGTCTCATGTCCTCACACGCACGAGCAAATGGGGCGGTTGAGCGTCGCCACCGTCACATTGTTGAGACTGGCTTGCCCATCTTGGCCCAATCGAACCTTCCTCTCCCTTACTGGGAGGATGCTTCCACCTCTGCCGTCTATGTCATTAATCGTCTCTCTTCTCGGGTCCTTCACAATCAATCCCTATATGAATTGACTTAATAAAATTCCATATTCCTTAAAAAAAATATATAAATGAAAAATGATACGACCACAATGAAAATACACCATCAATTGACACAATAATGATCTACATCATTTTGTTTTATGGCATCCATAAACCGTGTTCATATCCATCACACGTTTCGTATCTTATCAGTCCCGAGAGCCGGTACCAACTTCTTGTAATGCTTGATTCTCGTCTTCCATCTACTATCGTCGTGTTTCCGGTGTGTGTGTGTTAGCAATATACTTGTAAAGGAAGAGGAGAGATAAAAAGAGAGAAAAATGGCTGACACTTGCGTTGACTCTGTTCTTGCTGAGCTCTCTACTCTTGCAGAGCTCCCTTTGATTTTAGAAAACTCTCCATGGGCTGATCAGATGGTGGAAAAGATTCAATCTTGTAAATCGGGCTTAAGATTATTGAAGATGTTCTTCTGGTCTCTTTTGATGTTGGAGGATACTGATGATGCAGAAATCAGGCAAATTTTAATGCCTGTAAATCATACTCGTGAAGCTATACGGGGAATATCAAGAATAAAACTTGTTGTTACTTCCCCTTTGAAAAATGAAAGAATTGAGTATGGATTGTTTATTCTGGATCTGCAAGACAAAATTCAACGCTGTAAGCAAATAATTGGAGGATCGTGTGAACTTCTGTTAAATTGCTCGTTGAGATGCAAATATTCTTTTAAGATGATTCAGATTCAGAAATTTCTGGATGCTATTCTCGAGAATCTCAAGGATCTTTACAAGTACAAAAGAGATGATGAAATTGTTTTGCTCAAGAATCAAATTGCAACCCTCGAGAAGAAGCTCAGATTGATGATTGATATCTTTGATATTACTCCTAAGGAATGGAGAGGTTTCAAGGAAATGCAAGAGTTCAATGTTGTTGTCCATGCTTTTGCTCAATGTTCAACAAGCCTTGTATTTCTGTATTGGGTGAAAGCAGTAGATGAAGATATGGCAGCAAAACTGGATCTTTTGTTGTTTAATGTGCTGCAGAAGATCAATCCTTGTGTCCCAGCTTTTAAGGCCTTTTACTTTAGATTCTTAAAGGAAATGAAGTTGAGGCAATTAGACTCTCTTCTTTTGGGACAGATTATTCAAGTCTTCCTTGACCTTCTCCTCGAGAATCTGGTGGATATTTTGAAGGACGATTTTTTAATTCTTCAAGAATCTCTGATGTTTGTTATATCTTTTTTAGCTCAACCACCTGATGAGCATGGAGAGGATCAAGATGGGATGATGATGATTGCAGAAATGGAGGTTCTCTCTGTTGATGACATGAAGGGGAATTCATCCAAGGCAAACACATGTTTAAGTGACTTTATGAGGAAGGTTGAGCTAGTAAATGGCAGGATTCAACAGGTTTATGACCGAACTCGAGATTCATTTTCGTATAATTTCCCAAAGATTAACGGTCTTGGATTTTTTGACTTCTTGTTACAAAATCTTAGCTTCTTAAAGGAGAAGCTGAAAAGAGATACAAATTTTATCCCTTTTGCAAAGCATTTAATTATTAGAATTGAGGAGGAACTAATCTCTTTGAGGCCTTATCTCGATGATCTTTTTGAACAACAAAAAGCACAGAAAGAACTAAATGATACTTGGTTAAAAGTCATCAATTTGGCTTACAAAACAGAATATGCCATCAATTTGTGTTCCGTAATTGGCCATCCATTATGGTATAATATGGCACGTCTGATGGAGGTCCTAGACGAAATTAAGATTCTTAAGAGCAAGGTTAAGAATATTGTAGGTAGAAAGACACATGATGGTTTAGCAGTTGCTCTAAGAAGTTTGAAGATTGAAAATCCTCGGAATTTAGGTTTCAATGAAGTGATGGTGGGTTTAGAGAAGGAGGTAGAAATGCTAATAGAAAATCTTATAAATGGATCTAAGTTTCTTGATATTGTTGCTATTGTTGGTATGGCTGGCCTAGGGAAGACTACGCTAGCTAACAAGGTTTACAATGCCCCTGCAATTCGGCGTCATTTTCACATATTTGCTTACTGTATCGTTTCTCAAGTTCATGATGCTAGAAAGATATTGCTTGATATTCTAGCTGATATCAAAGGGAAGGATGACAAAATGAATGATAAGATGGAAGAAGATTTGGCAGACATGCTTCGTAAGTGTCTCAAAGGCAGAAGGTACCTTATTATAATGGACGATGTTTGGGACGTTAAGGCCTGGAATGAAGTTGAAAGATCACTTCCAAATGATCGAAATGGAAGTAGGGTTATTTTCACGACGCGTATTCGTAATGTTGCTTTACAAGCCAAAAAAGATTGTATCCTTCATCATCTACGTTTTCTGTCTGAGGAAGAAAGTTGGGAGTTGTTGCGAAAGAAGGCATTTCATGCAGAAGGTTGCCCACCAGATTTTTCAGAGGTTGGGAAGATGATTGCAAATAAATGCAAAGGCCTTCCTTTGACAATTGTTTTAATCGCAGGTCTTCTTAGAACGGAAAGAAGTCTAAGTTGGTGGAATAAAATTTCTGAAGCAGTAGGTTCCTATGTTTTGACGGAAGATTATATGAGCGTGTTAGAATTAAGTTACCATCATTTACCAGAGCATCTGAAGCCATGCTTTCTCTATTTTGGAGCATTTGTAGAAGATGAATTAATTCGTGTGAATAAGTTGACATTGCTATGGATCGCTGAGGGATTTGTGCAGAATTCCAATAGGGTAAACTTGAAAAATGTGGCGAAAGAGTACTTAAGTGATCTAGTTGACAGAAGCCTTGTGATTGCTGATAAGAGAAGTTCCTACGGTGGGATCAAAAGCTGTCGGATTCATGATCTAGTGCATGAATTCTGTCAAAGAAAGGCTCAAGAGGAGAACATTTTCCAATTAATGGTCAATAACGAGGCTTCTAATTCATCAAGTTCCACTTTACGTAATCCTTATCGTGTTTGCAACCTCTATCGTGTTTGCAACCCTATGAAAGGGGAATATGTCAGTGATCCTACAGATATAAGTCCAAATATCCACTCTCTGCTCTTTAACTGTAAATGGGAAATTCGTCGTCATGACCGTTATGATCTTAGCAACTTGAAACTTGTTCAAGTGATGGATTTGGAAGAGTTAGATTGCGATGATAGTTTTATAAGAGAGATGCATTCAGTAGTTCATCTGAGATTTATGTCGATTTCATTTTCATTGTCGTTTACACGTGATTTTTCTAAAATTACTCTAAACGATTTCATATCCAATCGCTGGAATCTGGAAATTCTGATTCTTAGGGGACCCTATTTTGATAAATTGCCCGAAGCTTTCTGGAACTTGACAAGGCTTAGGCATGTATGTGTCGTTCAGTGTTACCTAAGTAATCCGGATGTCAAAAAACGTGAAGCATACCCCCACCCCAAAATGGTTAACTTGGAAAGCTTTTCATCATTACGTGTCGCCTCAACAGAAGATTTAGAAGTCTTTCTACAAAGGTCACCTTCTCTTCGAAAACTGAGCTTCTGTTGCTCCGTTTATAAACTGAGTATACATTTTCCAAAACTGGACTCTCTCAGTAAACTTGAGTCTCTGAATGTTGACTCTGTGGGAGAGGCATGTTTACGCTCATTCCACTTTCTTTCAAGTCTTAAGAAACTATCATTATCAAGCTGCTGTTTAGAGTGGCAATGTTTACCAGAGATTAGTAAAATCCCCTGTCTCGAGGTTTTGAAGCTACTATATAATTCCTTTGTTGGGCCTAAGTGGGACATGGAAGATACAGAATTCCCAAAGCTTAAGTTTTTGAAACTGCAGTTTTTAAAATTGGCTGAATGGATTGCGTATGTAGAGTCTTTTCCGAGCCTGGAGGTACTTATCGTGGATAGATGCAATAGGCTGAATACAATACCACCCTGTTTTGGAGAAATGCATACCTTGAAGAGGATTGAAGTTTCTACAACACACAAAGCTGTTGCTGCTTCAGTTGTTGAAATACAGGAATCGCAAACAGACCTTGGAAATGAGGAGCTTCAAGTTATTGTTTCAGAAAGTTGGCTCTAGTAGGCAATGAAAGCTAAATTGTGGCATTCAAATGTCATGCAAGTGTTTCTCCTTTGATTTCTCTGCTCCTCGATGCCTATCTGAGAAGGGATAGCTCTTTCTTGTCAATTTTAAAGTTATAGTCGTTTGATATATTAAACCTTTGATTAATTGCTTTCAAGCCTTAAAATGTGTGGGGAGTAATTTTCAATGCTCTTTTGTTGTTGCTGTTGCAGGATATATTGTTTATTTTATGTGGGGGAGGCATGTTTACGTTCGTTTAACTTTCTTTCAACTCTCAAGAAACTATCATTAACACACCTCCATTTAGACTGGAGATATTTACCATTGATTAGTAAAATGCCTTGTCTTGAGGTTTTGAAGCTACTATGTCATTCCTTTGCTGGGCCTAAGTGGGACATGGAAGATACAGAATTCCCAAAGCTTAAGTTTTTGAAACTCTATTATTTAGATTTGGCTGAATGGATTGCGTATGTAGAGTCTTTTCCTAGCCTGGAGGTACTTATCGTCGCTGGTTGTGATAAGCTGAAAACAATACCACCGTGTTTTGGAGAAATGCATACCTTGAAGAGGATTGAAGTTTATGGATCATACAAAGCTGCTGCTTCAGTTGTTGAAATACAGGAAGTGCAAAAAGACTTTGGAAATGAGGAGCTTCAAGTTATTGTTTCAGAAATTTTTAGGCCCTGGTAGGCAATGAAAGCTAAATTGTGGCATTCAAATGTCATACAAGTACTTCTCCTTTGATGCCTATCTGAGAAGGGATAGCTCTTTCTTGTCAATTTTAAAGTTATAGTCGTTTGTTTGATACTATATTAAACGTTTGATTAATTGCTTTGAAGCCTTAAAGTGTGTGGGGAGTAATGTTTGTTTCAATGCTCTTTTGTTGTTTGCTGTTGCAGGATATACTGTTTATTTTACGACTTCTTTGATCCTTTTCTTTTTTTTTTGTCCCTGAAGACATATTTATGCATTGGAAAAGATAAAGCTACTATTATGTCAAAGCATTTAAATGATATATTTGAAATGCAAACAGGTATCTTCTCAAAAAAAAAAAAAAAAAAATGCAAGCAGGTATCTCTTTCTTTTTGAGATGTTATCCCTTTATTATCTTTAACACGTACTATATGTTAATGACACCCAACTTGTGAATCAATCGCTCGAACTGCATTTCCCGAGGCTTAGTAAAAACATCAGTTGGCTGCTCTTCTGTTCGTATAAACAATGGAAAAATCATCCCTTCTTGAATCTTCTGTCAAACTAGGCGGCAATCGATTTCAATATGTCTGGTTCTCTCGTGAAACATAGGATTTGAGGCTATGTGTTAAGCTGCGTTACTGTCACAAAACATTCGAGCCGGGCCATCGTGTTTCACTTGTAAATCACTTAATTAGGATACTGCGAATCCATCTAACTCCGCAACATGTAGACTTTGTGAGCTGCGTCTAAATGAGGTTGTCGAGGTTTATCCATAAATTGACTCAATATATTCACGACATAAGTTAGGTCTGGTCTGGTAACCGTTAAGTAAATAAGGCGCCCCACTAATCGCCTATAAGTTGTTGATGCATCTGTTAATAATTCACCTTACATTCGAATAGATCAGCTGTGGTGTGAATAATAACCCCTAAGAAAAAGACATGATTCTTGAATTACGACCCCAGTGATGGAATGCCTCCAAATGAAATGTTCAGTGTAATCGTCGACCAATTCATGTAATGGACCTGCAAAGATATAAAACATACATTTATGCAACCATCCAACCATCAATGTACACATAATAATCAAAAGAAGTCGGCTCGAAAAATAACCCGTATTTACCTAGTTGCGCAACATATTGTCTGAAACAATAACTTGAAGGTAGCTCCTCGTTTCCAAAGTCTTTTTCCGATTCCTGTATTTATTTCAACAACTGAAGTAGAAGTTTTGTGCGACTCATAAACTTCAATCCTTTTCAAGGTAGACATTTCTCTGAAACATGGTGGTATTGCATTCAACTCAAAGCAAGCATTTATACACGACTAGTACCACCAGGCTAGGAAACGACTCGCATGCAAGACGCAGACCAATTCCCCAAATCCAAATCCTGCAGTTTCAAAAACTTAAGCTTTAAGAATAATCCCGTGTCCCACTCAAGCCCAACAAAGGCATTATCTAGTAGCTTCAGAACCTCAAGGCAAGGCATTTGATCGATCGCCGCCGGTAAAAATATTTCCAGTCTAGGAAGCCACCTGATAATGTTAGTTTCTTAATAATTGAAGGAAATTTAAACTGAAGCTGCGACTTAGAGGAAACCTTAAGCGACTCAAGTTTACTAAGAGAGTCTAGTTTTGGAAAACGAAAATCCTCCTTCAATGGCTCAAGTTTACTAGTAGAGGTCCGAGAAATCTTATCCGATACTATTGTGTAATTGTATTGGAAGCTCAGTTCTCGAAGAGAAGGCGACCTTTGAAGAACGTCTTCTAAATCTTTTGTTGAGGATACATTCGGTGATGATAAGCTTTCCAAGTTAACCAGTTTGGGGTATGCTTCTGTTGTGTCAAGTAAAACTTGTTGTGACATTTTATCTATCTTTTTCCCTAAACAAGCCAGAAACACTCTTTATGCAACGGCTCTTTCTCAAATTAAAGCAATCTGCTATTTCAGATTTGAGAAGATCTTCAAGCATCAAACGGGTGTTTTGTTCAACGGGCAAGAATTCCAAGCTATAAATACAACCTAAAATTGAAAAGGAATTATATAAGTTGATTCAGATTATTTCAAGCCCAATCCATAATAGAAGTTTTTAATCAACAACATCATCAAATTGCTACACATAATAGTTCTGAATCAAAATACCTCCCTCTTTCCTTCTTTTTTTTTTTTTTTTTTTTTGTCGAAACCGGATATTTTATTTATAATAAAAAACTGTAAATGAGGTAATGTTTTACTGAATATACGATCTTTCTAGTCCATAAAGTAGAAAAACTCAAAGAACATCCATCCAGCGGCTAAGCTTCCTTTAATTTCAATTAACAAACGAACATAAATGAAAAAATGGTTATGCTCCATGTGGTGGACCCATCTCTTTTTCCTACTTTGTAAAAATGTAATCCTTGATTGATAGGAGAAATTTGAGGCGTGTTTATAAAGCATTGAAGTATATTGGTGAGGAGCTAATGTTGATGACGAGTGAATGTCAAACGCGTAATTTCCGTTTTATTTAACGTAAAAGTCGAAAAAGGGTGTTTGTTGCAATATGACACAAGATAGAGGATAAAAATGATAAATTTAAAGATACGGGTCAAGTCCCAAAGTTGACCCAAACATAAGGGTGTTTTGCGCCAATTACTCTTATTTTATGATTATACTCCCTCCGTTTTCTTTTAACTGTCACATTTGAAGAAAAATAACTTTCATTTTTTAGATGAAATTGATTACTTTTTAGCTTAAGGTCAGTCTTTTTTTGGATGAGCATGGTCAATCATTTTTTTTCCTTCCAAATTTAACAGGTAAAAAAAAGGGAGGGAGTATTATTTTATTTCAATTTCTCTCATCAATCATTCCTTTATCACATAAAATTTAAAAAATATTTTAATTTTCTAATTATTAGTTCAATCATTTTTATTATATTTTATTATCCATTAGTTTTATTATCCACTAGTATACAAAACCATCCAAAACTCTATGTTCATGACCCAAACCGGATCCCGAATCAACGAAGCAACAAAACCACCATAAAATGTGTTATGGTACAACGGTGATTTATGGGAGTGGACGGCTATGATAAATTTTTATACACCATCTCACACACAGTAGTAGTGTATAGGGATGATTTGAATTCATCACGGTCGTCTATTTGGTACAACCCATAAATCACCGTTGTACCATAACTTTTCTCATCCATCACGCGTTTCGTATCTTATCAGTCCCGAGGGAGCTGGATCCCCTACGGTGCAAAGGGTTAGGTAATCAGTCCGGTGCATATTTGTGGTGCTCCCACGTCAATTAAACAAATCTCTGCCGCTACTTAGATTTTTTTTCTTTTCTTTCCCTTCTTTTTTACCGCTGGTTACTTGCTTTATTTTTATGTTTGTTTATGAATCTTCTGTAAAACACGGATATAAATACAAATATATCGTATTACACAACATGAATACAACGTACGTAGTGACGGATCCATACATTTGTTTTAGTGGTGTTATCGGAGTCTAAACATACAATTTTTTTATACAAAATTTATTCCAATGGCGGCACTGAAGCCTAAAAATGCATTTTTTTAATGTCAGAATAATATTTTTAACAACAAATTATATCGTTTTATTACAAAAAAATCTCGGATCTAAGTAGGGTCACGTAACTCACCCTGTCAAGTGTAGACCCGCCAATGATATAACGACATATCTACTTTCAAAATTGAAAGACATGACACATCGAATGTGATAAACAATTATCTTTTGTGAATGGTGATAAGTGAAATAAAATATAATACTTTTCAAATCATACTTCATGTTGAAAATCATTTTTCATTACAATTTGGATGAAACTTATTTTGTCGTTAAACATTTCTCTGTAAAAAAATATGAAATTATAAAATTAAAATTTTGTGTTAATGTGTCACATCGTGTCGAAGTGTCATATATAAAAATATTGATTAACACAATTATTTAAGCCAGCCGGCACATGTCAATGCATGTCGTGTTAAAAAATTATCGGACACTACGCACGATCTTCAAGTATCGGTGTTTCTCAATCAAAACTAAATCAACGCCGATAAAATGATGATCCTATATAAAGAAAACTCACAATGTTAACTCAATTCCTACATTTTTTATTAGTAACTTTTTCAACTCTTAGGTGTGTCGATATTTTCATGTCGTGTTGTGCGATATGTCCGTATTTGTTTCTGTGTTATATATATATATCTCTATCTCTATCTCTATCTATCTACCTACTATTCTAAAAGTGTGAGTGTGTTTCCCCCAAAAAGTGTTTCTCCCTAAAAGTGTTTCTCCCTATTTTTAATAATATTAATTAAATTACAATAATTAATAAAGATATTGCCAAGAATAATAAATCAACTATAACATAAACATAAAATATAAAGCCCCAATGCGATACTATACTCAAAAGAATATTAAATTACAATAAAAGTGTTTCTCCCTAATTTTAATAATATTAATTAAAATTACTATAATTAATAACGATATTGCCATAAATAATAAATCAACTATAACATAAACATAAAATAAAATCCTGCATGATACGATCCATCCACAAAAAAAGGGTTTCAATAGCCCCAATGCGATACTATACTCAAAAGAATATTAAATTACAATAATTAATTAAGATATTGCCATAAATAAATAAACTATAACATAAACATAAATCCTGCATGATACTATACTCAAAAGAAATAACATCACAAAGGAGGGAGCCAAGACAAAGCGGTTGCATTGATCGATTATACCCAATGGGACATAGATCTACTCTTGACTATTTTATATTCTCGAAGCCGCCAAGACTCTTATTTTTCCCCTGAAGGGAGCCAAGACTCTTATTGATCGAAGCTTTACCATCGTGAAATTAAAACTCCGGAAACATAACAACAACATGGTGAAAGAAACAACAATCACCAAGGGCAAAGGTAACGCATTATATGTGCTTTCAACCGATATCTCTGAATAATACTATTCTTTATTATCAATTTCATTATTGCCGATTTTATCGGTATACTATGACAGTTTTTTTCTCCTTTGGGTGAATGTACAGTAGATAATATGCACAAACTAGAAGTTAAAAGAAGAAAATATGCTCAATTGACCAACGAGGAACGATGCAAGAAGATCAAGAGTGTCGTGGAAACTAGAAGAAAAAGAAAAGCTAAATTGACAAATGCAATAGATCGCAATGGTATGTGGTGATTTCTTCTGCATATGGCTAAACCTTTTTGTTCTTATATAATATATAGAAACACAAACATATACCCGAAAGTAGAACATATAATGTTTTTGTCACCCCATATAAATATATTCAAATCTTTTACCTTGAACGGATGATTTTTTATTCAACACATTGTCGTGGCTTTCTTTATGAGTGACGTGCCATTATTATCGATCCAATCTAATTTGTTTGTAATTATGTACTACCTCCGTCCCATAAAAAGTGTCCATTTTTTGTTGGACACGGAGATTAAGGAAATAATTAATGTGTTGTATTTTAAGAATGAATAGACAAATATACCCTTAACTAATCATAAATGCTTGTTTTGGAATATGAAAGGATTATAGAAAATTAAATGTTAAAATAGGGGTATGATTGGAAAAAATGTATTTAATGATGTATTGGAAATTTAAATGGACACTTTTTATGGGACAATTCATTTTTCTGTTATGGACACTTTTTATGGGACGGAGGTAGTATAAAACATCATTCGGTAGCATTTACGAAGTAGAAAGCAACACGTGAAACAAGAAAAAGAATGACGTCTAAAAAGGTGTCTTCTGGAAAGTTGAATCTCACATGTAAGGTTTGACATTCCAGAAGTCAAATGTGACCATCGACATGAAGAAAACAAAACCCCACAAATTTCTTTTTGTTGTGTTCTTAATAGGTAAAAGCCAGCCCTAAAAAAATTTGAAAATAGATAAACACATATACCATCCAGACTCTTGTAGATGACTTTTCTTCAACCAAATCTATTATTTTCCAACCACACCCCCAAATCAAAATTCAAACAAATTACTAAGTAAGGCCAACTAAAATGAGAAATTATAATGCATTACACATTAAATAGAGATAACATAAAATTAAAAAAAAAAAAAAATATATATATATATATATATATATATATATATATATATATATGGTGAAAGAAACATCAATCATCAAGGGCAAAGGTAACGCATTATATGTGATGTCCACCGATATACATGAATAATAATATTTTTTATTATCAATTTCATTATTGTCAATTTTATTGGTATACTATGATAGTTTTTTTTCCCTTTGGGTGAAGGTACAAAAGATAATCTGTCCAAACTAGAAGTTAAAAGAAGAAAATATGCTCAGTTGACCAACGAGGAACGATGCAAGAAGATCAAGAGTGTCGTGGAAACTAGAAGAAAAAGAAAAGCTGAATAGACAAATGTAATAGATCGCAATGGTATGTGGTGATTTCTTCTACATATGGCTAAGCCTTTTTGTTCTTATATAGAAACAAAAACATATATCAGAAAGTAGAACATACAATGTTTTCGTCACCCCATATAAATATATTCAAATCTTTTACCTTGAACGGATTATTTGTTATTCAACATATTGTTGTTGTCATTCTCGATTTCATAATAATTTTATGTACAAAACCAAATGTGCTAATACTTTGCATCACCTTTTTCCTTCTGAAATGTGCAGGAGAAGAAAAGAAATCAAAGTATGCAAAGATGACAGCTGAACAACGACAACTTAAGATTCAGAAAGTCATAGAGTCGAGGAAGATACAACGATCAAATGGAGGTAATCAATTCAAAGGTTTCCAAGAGCTTAGTTATTTATCATTATATGTGAATGTTGTATATGTGAATGTTGTCAAATTAAATTTTTAGCAACTAGGAAGGTATGTCATAGAATCTGAACATCATTACATTTTTCCAAAATTGTAGGCAAAACAAAAAGAAGTGATGAAAAGTATTTCCTCAACGCCGAAATGACTATGATTAATTGTGAAGGTAATTTCTATGATGATTTTGTTTTAAAAATTATGTTGTTACCAACTAAATTTTGGATGACTTAAGGTTCTTTTTGAACAGGAGAGATTGCATATGAACCTAAATTATCACAACAACATCAGTTGAGGAAAATAAACAATTGTGCTCACTGCAATGCAAAAAGATTTGAGCATGAAACTCCAACATTTTGTTGTGATAAAGGAAAGATAAAATTATCCTCCGAAGATATCCCAGACGGTTTATATCATCTATTAACCTCTCAGCTAGAATCATGTAAAGAGTTTCGGAAACATATTCGTGCATACAACAATATTTTTTCGTTTACATCTTTCGGAGTTAACCTAGACAAAGAATTGGCATCAAGCAGACGAGGAGTATACACATTTCGAGTTCAAGGACAAGTTTATCATAATCTATCAAGTATTGTCCCAGAAGATAACACTCCAGTGTACTTTCAACTATATTTCTATCACACGTAAAACGAAGTGGAAAATCGCATGAGTAAAGTTCCACATTCAAAGATAAGAGAAGAAATTTTGAAACATCTGATGAGAGTCTTAGATAGTAATCCTTATGCTCAATTTTTTAGGAAGTTGAAAGACTATAGCTCTCTTGAGGATTTACTGTGGAAATATTAATCAGCAGGCTGAGTCTGCTGAAGCTCAGCAGGGTAATCAGCAGAGTCTGTTGTCCTCGTGTAGAATGTTATTTTGTGTATCACTTTACTTGTACACATTATTTGTAACATGACATATTAATTGTAGTATATATATATAAACAATTAATATGTCATTTGTGTCTTACTAGGTAAAGTCAAACTCAAAAGCGGCATCTCGGCTGACACAAGTCAGTCCTCTGACAGCCAGCCCATGATATTTGACCCATAGGACCTTTCACTATCACTAGGATACTCTAGGATACTTACTTTACAAATTGTATCTATTTATACTCCTTCATTATCAATGAATAAAAGATAAGTTGAAGTTTACTCTTGTGTTAACACATTCTCAAACTTTCTTCATGGTAGCGAGCCATTTGTGTTCTAACTTTTCCGTTTGCCAAAACTCATATTTCAAGAATGTCTTCCACATCCGACATTACTTCAACCTCAAGAGACTCTCAAATTTCACCTCGGTGGTAGAGTACTTGACAACTCTCTTCTTATACAAACCATAGACTTGATGGTAACAACTATCTCATTATGGTCAAGGTCTATGAAAATGTACATTTCTGGACAAAGTAAGATGGGATACTTGTCTCGAACAAAACACCACACTCACCAAATCGACCCGCTTTTGAAGCATGGGACACAACAAATAATCAACTCATGACCATCCTCACGAGGTGAATGACAAAAGAGATAAGTGAAAACTTTATGATGTATGATATCGCCAAAGAAATGCAGGATAATGCCGTAGATCTTTACTCCAAGAAGGATAATACATCCGAGGTATATGAACTAAAGCTCAGATTCAAACTTGCGAGACAAGGGGATATGTCTCAACTCAATATTTCAATCAACTATCTAAGGCTTGGCAACACTTAGATATGTTAGAAACTCACTCTTGGAATGATGTCAAGGATGCCGCTTTTTTACAAAGACATCATAGAAAAGAAGAGAGTATTCGTGTTCCTCACCGGATGAATCCTACTCTTGATGATGTTAGAGGAAGAATTCTTGCCACCAAACCTCTTCCAAATCTCAAATCCATGTTTGCCGAGGTCAAACATGAAGAAAGTAGGAGAAAAGTCATGCTTAAAATCCCCTACTTGACAACCTCACCGATGTGTCTCGCTTTGACTTTCCCGATAGGTTTTGAGGTTCTTGAGGAGTTAGGCTTGCCATGGAGCTTCCAAAGAGATTGTCCTTGGTGTGATTTGTGCGTTTGCAAAGGATCACGAGCAGCTTTCCGATTTCTCAGTGAGGCTTCTTGTATGTCTCAAGAACCTCAAGAGCCTTCCCGACGATCGGCCAGGCGAAGACCTTGATAAACTTGATCCTAAAGCTCACAAGTGCATTTTCCTAGGTTATGCAAAGGATGAGAAAAGGTTACAAGTGTACTCTCCTACTGAAAAGAAATTTTACAATTCTATGGATGTGAAATTCTTTGAAAGGACTCCTTATTACAAAGAAACCTCATCGAGTCAAGACTGATGGAAACCTGATTGAGATTGAACTAAATCCCTTCCCTCAGCAAACTCTTAACCCTCAACAACCTCATCGATTCTCAAAGAGATCGAACCTCATCGATCCCGGCAGAACCTCCTCGAACCGAGTCTCAAAGAACCCATCGACCCAGAGCCTGCTGCACGGAACCTCGGCAACTCCATCGAGCCGAGTCTCACCGGACCTCGACTTCTTGACTCTCAGCAGATCATCAAGTGGATGCACTCTATTGCTCTAAGGAAAGGAAAGATCATGCACCGATCATTCTATTCATACTTATTTATCTTATGATCGCTTGTCTCTGCTTTTGCCATGTTTACACAGGACTGGACTCTCACTCTATCCCTAGAAATATACAGAGGCTCTTAAAAATGATAAGTGGAAGGCTGCTGCATTGTTAAAACAGAGATGATCGCCTCTCCCGGATAATCATACTTGGGATCTCACAACTCTTCCAAAAGGCAAGAAGGCAATCGGTGCAAATGGTTATTCACTATCAAGTACACCTTGATGGCACTATTGACAAGTACAAAGCCGATTGGTAGCTGAGGATTCACTCAAACTTATGGCATTGACTATAAAGAAACTTTTGCACCATGGCAAAGCTCAACACCGCGAGTACTAATTTCTCTAGTGTCCAACTTGACTGGCCTCTTCATCAATTGGACATCAAAAATGCTTTTCTAAATGGGGACCTTCATGAGGAGGGTTTATATGACTATACCTCCCGGTTTTATCAATCCTCATACTCAAGGCAAGGTGTGCAACCGAGGAAATCTCTATATGGCTCAAACAATCACCAAGGGCATGGTTTGGAAAATTAACAAGCGTGGTCAAAGCTGCTGGATATCACCAATGCAATTCGATCACACTATGTTCATCAAGACAACCAACCGTAAGAGAGTCTATTCTTATTGTCTATGTGGATGATATCATCCTTACTTGGAGATGACCTCGCCGAGATCCAACACTTGAAAGAAGCTGGCCGGCAAAGGTATTTCAGTTAAAGACTTGGGTTTACTTAAGTATTTTCTTGGTATGGAAGTGGCTAGAAACACCCAAGGCATTTCGGTCTCCCAAAGGAAATATGTCTTGGACTCTTCAAGGAAATCGGCATCTTTGGGATGCAAACTCTTCATCCCCAGAGACCCAAGAAATACACCTGCTAATGCATGGTGACATTGTTTGTAAAAAGGAACAATATCAAAGGCTTGTAGGTAAACTCATCTACCTTTCTCACACAAGGCCTGATATTGCATATGGGGTTAGTCTGGTCGGTCGGTTCATGCACCGCCTCTTGAGCAACACTGGGATCTTGTGAATAGGATAATGAGATATTTAAAGTCCACTCTGGCCAAGGCCTCGCACTTCACCAAGTCTACCGATAGATCAATCAAGCGTCTACATCTTGATGGCCGATCAATTTGGATGTCACATTGACAGAGGTCTACCACAGGCTATTGCTCATATGTATGGGGAACCTGGTTACTTGGAGGAGCAAGAAACAACCTCTTTGTGTCAAGAAGCGATCTTGAAAGCCGAACTAAGGGCACTTGTACTTGGAATTTGTGAAGCTCTATGGCTAAAAAGTCTTGGATCGAACTTCAAAGAACCTTATCGAAAGAACCTATCACACTCTGTTGTGATAATAATTCAGCCTTATGCATGGCCGAAGATCCAGTCCATCATGATAAAACCAAGCATGTGGACATAGACAGACACTTTCTGAAGGAGAAGATTGATGCCAAGATTATTCAACTCCAAGTATGTTCCTCAAAGCAGATCGAATCGCGATATTCTTACCAAGGCTATTCCACCTCTAATGTTCAAAGAGACTAAGTAGCAAACTTGGTCGCATCAACATCTACAAAATTGAGGGTGAGGGTGTGGAAATATTAATCAGCAGGCTGAGTCTGCTGAAGCTCAGCAGGGTAATCAGCAGAGTCTGCTGTCCTCGTGTAGAATGTTATTTTGTGTATCACTTTACTTGTACACATTATTTGTAACATGACATATTAATTGTAGTATATATATATAAACAATTAATATGTCATTTGTGTCTTACTAGGTAAAGTCAAACTCAAAAGCGGCATCTCGGCTGACACAAGTCGATCCTCGACAACCAAATTTACCATGATATTTGACCCATAGGACCTTTCACTATCACTAGGATACTCTAGGATACTTACTTTACAAATTGTATCTATTTATACTCCTTCATTATCAATGAATAAAAGATAAGTTGAAGTTTACTCTTGTGTTAACACATTCTCAAACTTTCTTCATTTACAAATTCACATTTCAAAAGATGTGAACTTATATCAAAGAGTATACAATTCACCTACATCAGAACAAGTTGCTGCGATTTGGATAGAGGAAAATGATCTCAATGTTCCATCAGAAAGAGATATCATTATACATTCACATTCTGGAAATAAATATCAGGTGAAACATTTTTTTGGTTGCTAAGAGCCATTACAGTACCCACTCCTATTCCCAAATGGAGAAATTGGATGGCATCGAAATGTTCCGAAATTGATTGAAGAAGACAGTACTTTCATGGAAGCATCCAGTGCAATCAATATTCAAAATTGTTCATGCGCTGAAGATGTAATAAATCAAGAAGAATGTACTTATTCCGTATTATGTTTATATTTTTTGGGACACATTTGCATATATTATGTTCATGTTAATTGTTGTACTTTTACAGGTGTGAAATCAACAAGAACAAAAAATGTTTCATGCGGAGAATATTACTGCTACAAGAAGCAAATTAGACATCCTAGACAATCATCAATACTATTTGCTGGACGACTATTTCATCAATTTGCAGTGTATATGTATATAAAGTTGGAAACATCACGGTTGGATTTTTTCCGTACACACCAAGATAAAGTGAGAGCTGAGCTTTACCAAGTGATAGTTGATAGTGTTAAAGCTGGAGAAAAGAGAGGATGCGCAGTAGGGAAAAGAGTAGTATTGCCTGCATCATCTATTGGAGGTCCAAGAGACATGCGTCGTAGATATTTAGATGCCATGGCTTTAGTTCAAAAGTTCGGGAAGCCATATCTTTTTATTACCATGACGTGCAATCCTGAATGGAAAGAAATTGAGGAAAATCTGTTTGAAGGCCAAACCCCTCAAGATAGGCCAGATTTGACTTCTAGAGTATTTCATTCAAAGCTACAAGATTTAAGGGATCAACTATATAAGAAGAAAATCTTTGGAGAGGTAGCTGCTCATGTAGAAGTTATTGAGTTTCAAAAAACAGGATTACCTCATGTGCATATGCTAATTATATTGAAGTCCAACTCCAAAATCACAACAGCAGATCAGTTTGATAAGTTTGTATCACAACACTAAACTTTTTGTATGTCCTATGTGCAAAACTCTGAGGGAGCAAAAACCTCCGTCTTCGATATCCCATTAATGAGTGTGATCTGTTTTAGCAGATACAAACTTATCAAACTGATCTGCTGTTGTGATTTTGGAGTTGGACTTCAATATAATTAACATATGCACATGAGGTAATCCTGTTTTTTGAAACTCAATAACTTCTACATGAGCAGCTACCTCTCCAAAGATTTTCTGCCGGTGAGAATGGAATATGTGGGATTAAAACATGCTTTCCATAATGTCGCCCAACTGTGATTTCAGCATGAATCATGCTTCATTTTACCATTTACATATCATCTTTGTACCATTGCATAATCCTTCGGCTAGATCTAAGTTCCTGAACAACATTACCGGTGAATACTTTTCTAACACTAATTAGTGAGGAGGCAATTCGTTCGGTGTCAAAGTGTTAAGAAATTCTTCATGAACACCCGGTAACTTATTTTAATATTTGTCCCATAAGATTATATTACATACATGTACATATATGACATTGTTTAAACTGTTTATTTAGAAATGATTTAGTACCAATAACATTATGGGGTGACATGGCAAAAAATGAAGGCAAAATGCTCGACTCACTTCCAAATGAGAGGCATATTATAGCAATTACGAATCTACGAAGAAAGTATTTTGGAGGTACTTTCAATTTTAGAAATTCTGGATTTTTATTATGTGTTTCAAATCTATTTACAAACAAATAATAATACATACAAAGTTTCAATATCCAAAAAGAAAAAAACAAACATGGCAGTTTACACAAAATCAACAAATTCTATGTAACTTTTACATTTAAGTCTTTATAGGTGTTTGGCAATTAAACACGTCATTCTCATCAACGCTTTATATCGCTCCGAAAGGCAAAGAGACTCCAATACTACAAAAATGGTAAATTCATTATAGGTTTTGGTGATTATTATTTTCCAATAGTTTTTTAACGTATCTTTCTTTGAAATAAAGCAATAAGATTCACTAACTTTTCTTGCAAATATAATATATTAGGTTTTTCACTAATTTTTTTTTTTTTTTTTTGGAGGAATATGAATTGCTTACTACTAAGCTAGATTGACTCTTTCCGGGGGAAAAATATGAAAGAATATTTTTTTATGTTTTCCGATTTCATTTAATAAGTAATTAAATGCTTATTTATTTGATTGATTGATTGAATGAGTTTTTCCCCACCAACTATTTATTAAGAAGAAAGAGCCTTTTAACAACACTCGGTTTACTCTTATCTTAATTTTATTTTATTTGATTTGTTTATTGAGAATACTACATTTATCTCACACAATCACACTTAAATTTTCTTAAATACATTCAGGAAAAACAAAAATCCAGACCAAAAAAAGCCTCCTAGAATTGACAATTCTCAACAAAAGAGACCACCCAATGGAGATAAACCTAAGAGACATAGTACTCAAGAAGCAGTCACTTTCTAAGGTAAATAGCAAGAATTTACATACAGTCATTTAAAACACATAATATGTCTTATAATTGTTATTCCATTGCAGGGTGTATATTATCAGTTTTCAGCAACAGTTGAAGAGGTCAAAAATATTAATAAGCTTTGGTACAACTCGTGCATGGAATGTAAAAAAGGAGTAACACAAGGACCGAGTGGGTGGCAATGTTTAAATTGTGGCAACATTGGAATAAAACAACAACCAAGGTTCTCTAAATTAGTATATTATTTTGCATAAAAAAAAACAATAATACAAATAACAAGAATTTGCTTTGGTCTATTAGGTATCGACTGAATTTGATAGTGAAATCTGAAGGTCAACTTGTTGGAATCACTTTGTTCGGAGAGACGGCAAACGAGTTTGTGGGATGTGACATAGCGGAGTACATGATCTCAAATTCCAAGGTAACATATCCAAATATATATATATATATATATATATATATATATATATAAAGATAACTTATTTATTACTTCTGCACGTTAATATATAATATATGATGGACATAAACACACAGGAAAATGGAAAATCAGACTACTATGATAAGCTGAGTTGCCCAAATAAAGAAGAATACAAGTTCTTATTCAAATTTAATGGGAACATGAATTATACCGATGAGACACCAAAGCTAATTGCAGAGGTTGATAAAAAATCTACCGTCCAAGCCTCAGCTGATCAAACGCTACTTAAAGATACTGAGAAGAAACCTTCGCAAAAACCTGAAAAAGTTAAAAGCACAACAACGGTGAAAACAAACAAAAAGAAGAAGAGTCAGGTTAATGCAAGCAATGACAAGAGTCCAATTTACATTGACGACGACGAGGTGATTGGAACAATAAGGCATAAAATCAGGCTGGCGAAAATAAAACAAGAAAAAGATTGAGTCACTTGAGTTAAATACAAGTTGGGCTTCATATGGATTTTATTTACACTATTTTAGATGTAACGTTTATGGTTGATTGATATGTTGACGCTCATTACATTATATCATTTATTATTTATAGTATTCTTCTTAAGGGATTATATTAATGTTTTGGGGGCTTTTTCTTAATATTTATTTTCCATCATACTATATATTCAAGTATACTGCATCTACATCAAAACTGGCCAATTAAAATACATTATCAACACTGGCCAATATAAGTCAACATCAAGACATGTATTACAAACCTAACAATACATAACAATGAACAATTGATACAATAATAAACACATCAAAGACACATCACGTGCAACGCACGTGCCTTTTACTAGTATAATAAAAAAAAATGTTTTTTTCAGGCTATGAAATAAATTATTATCGAAAGAAAAAGAAAAAGCACATGGTCCAATAACGTTATTTAAAATTATAGAAAAAAAAAACTAGCAGCTGAGATTTGTGCACCAACTTCATGT
This sequence comes from Gentiana macrophylla, assembly GCA_026214975.1. NCBI lineage: Eukaryota > Viridiplantae > Streptophyta > Magnoliopsida > Gentianales > Gentianaceae > Gentiana > Gentiana macrophylla. The sequence goes on along the minus strand of CM047808.1, from coordinate 7,868,422 downwards.
AATGCTTGATTCTCGTCTTCCATCTGCTATCGTCGTGTTTCCGGTGTGTGTGTGTGTTAGCAATATACTTGTAAAGGAAGCGGAGAGATAAAAAGAGAGAAAAATGATTGACCCTGTTCTTGCTGAGCTCTCTACTCTTGAAGAGCTCCCTTTGATTTCAGAAAACTCTCCATGGGCTGATCAGATGGTGGAAAATATTCAATCTTGTAAATCGGGCTTAAGATTCTTGAAGATGTTCTTCTGGTCTCTTTTGATGTTGGAGGATACTGATGATGTAGAAGTCAGGCAAATTTTAGTGCCTGTAAATCATACTCGTGAAGCTATATGGGGAATATCAAGAAAAAGTCTTGTTGCTCCTTCCTCTTTGGAAAACGCAAGACTTGAATACGGATTACTTATTCTGGATCTGCAAGAAAAAATTCAAATCTGTAAGGAAAAAATTGTTGAATCGTATCAACTTCTGTTAAAGTGCTCGTTGAGATGCAGTAAGACGATTCAGATTCAGAATTTTCTGGATGTAATTCTCGAGAATCTCAAGGATCTTTACAAGAACAAAACAGATGATGAAATTGTTTTGCTCAAGAATCAAATTGAAACCCTCGAGAAGAAGCTCAGATTGATGCGAGATATCTTTGATCTTACTCCTATGGAATGGGGAGGTTTCAAGGAATTGCAAGAGTTGAAGGTTGTTGTCCATGCTTTTGCTCACTATTCAACGAGCTTAGTATTTCTATATTGGGTGAAAGCAGTAGATGAAGAAATGTCAACAATACTGAATCTTTTTTTGTTTAATGTGCTGCAGTTGATCAAACCTTGTGACCCCGTTTTTAAGGCCTTTTACTTTAGATTCTTAAAGGAAATGAAGTTGGGGCAATTAGACTCTCTTCTTTTGGGACAGATTATTCAAATCTTCCTTAACCTTCTCCTCGAGAATCTGCTGGATATTTTGAAGGACGATTTTCTAATTCTTCAAGAATCTCTAACGTTTATTATATCTTTTTTAGCTCAACCACCTGATGAGCATGGAGAGGATGAAGATTGGATGATGATGACTGCAGAAATGGAGGTTCTTGTCAAAGAAGATTTGTATCGTGTTCTCTCTGTTGATGACATGAAGGGGAATTCATCCAAGGCAAACACATGTTTAAGTGACTTTATGAGGAAGGTTGAGCTAGTAAAGGGCAAGATTCAACAGGTTTATGACCGAACCCGAGATTCATTTTCGTATGATATTCCAAAGATTAATGGTCTTGGATTTTTCGACTTCCTCTCACAAAATCTTAGCTTCTTAAAGGAGAAGCTGAAAAGAGATACAAAATTTATCCCTTTTGCAAAGCATTTAATTATTAGAATTGAGGAGGAACTAATGTCTTTGAGGCCTTATCTCGATGATATTTTTGAACAACAAAAAGCACAGAAAGAACTAAATGATACTTGGTTAGAAGTTATCAATTTGGCTTACAAAACAGAATATGCCATCAATTTGTGTTCGGTAATTGACCATCCATTATGGTATAATATGGCACGTCTGATGGAGATCCTAGACGAAATTAAGATTCTTAAGAGCAAGCTTAAGAATATTGAAGGTAGAAAGACACATGATGGTTTAGCAGTTGCTCTAAGAAGTTTGATGATTGAAAGTCCTCGGAATTTAGGTTTCAATGAAGTGATGGTGGGCTTAAAGAAGGAGGTAGAAATACTAATAGAAAATCTTATAAATGGATCTAAGTTTCTTGATATTGTTGCTATCGTTGGTATGGCTGGCCTAGGGAAGACTACGCTAGCTAACAACGTTTACAATGCCCCTGCGATTCGGCGTCATTTTCACATATTTGCTTATTGTATTGTCTCTCCGGTTCATAATGCGAGAAAGATATTGCTTGATATTCTAGCTGATATCAAAGGGAAGGATGACGAAATGTATGATATGATAGAAGAAGATTTGGCAGACATGCTTCGTAAGTGTCTCAAAGGCAGAAGGTACCTTATTATAATGGACGATGTTTGGGACGTTAAGGCCTGGAATGAAGTTGAAAGATCACTTCCAAATGATCAAAATGGAAGTAGAGTTATTTTCACGGCGCGTATTCATAATGTTGCTTTACAAGCCAAAAAAGATTGTATCCTTCATCATCTACGTTTTCTGTCTGAGGAAGAAAGTTGGGAGTTGTTGCGAAAGAAGGCATTTCATGCAGAAGGTTGCCCACTAGATTTTTCAGAGGTTGGGAAAATGATTGCAAAGAATTGCAAAGGCCTTGCTTTGACAATTGTTTTAATCGCGGGTCTTCTTAGAACGGAAAGAAGTCTAAGTTGGTGGAATAAAATTTCTAAAGCAGTAGGTTCCTATGTTTTGACGGAAGATTGTATGAGCGTGTTAGAATTAAGTTACCAACATTTACCAGAGCATCTAAAAGCATGCTTTCTCTATTTTGGAGCATTTGTAGAAGATGAATTAATTCGTGTGAATAAGTTGACGTTGCTATGGATCGTTGAGGGATTTGTGCAGAATTCCAAACGGGAAAACTTGGAAAATGTGGCAAAAGAGTACTTAAGTGATCTAGTTGACAGAAGCCTTGTGATTGCCGATGAGAGAAGTTCATATGGTGGGATCAAAAGCTGTCGGATTCATGATCTAGTGCATGAATTCTGTCAAAGAAAGGCTCAAGAGGAGAACATTTTCCAATTAATGGTCAATAACGAGGCCTCTAATTCGTCAAGTTCCACTTTACGTAATCCATATCGTGTTTGCATCCCTATGAAAGGGAAATATGTCAGTGATGCTACAGATATAAGTCCAAATATCCACTCTCTGCTCTTTAACTGGAAATGGGAAATTCGTCGTCATGACCTTTATGATCTTAGTAACTTGAAACTTGTTCAAGTGATGGATATAAAAGAGTTAGATTGCGATGATAGTTTTATAAGAGAGATGCATTCAGTAGTTCATCTGAGATTTTTGTCATTTTCTTCAAAATGGTTGTTTATTAAATTTAGTCTAAACCATTTCATATCCAATCGCTGGAATCTGGAAATTCTGATTCTTAGTGGACCTCGTTTTGATAATTTTCCCGAAGCTTTCTGGAACTTGACAAGGCTTAGGCATGTATGTGTCGGTCCGTGTTCCCTAAGTAATTCGGGTGTCAAAAAACGTGAAGCATACCCCCATTCCCACCCCCAAATGGCTAACTTGGAAAGCTTTTCAACATTACTTGTCTCCTCAACAGAAGATTTAGAAGTCTTTCTACAAAGGTCACCTTCTCTTCGAAAACTGAGCTTCCGTTGCAGCACCGATTGTAAACTGAGTATACATTTTCCGAAACTGGACTCTCTGAGTAAACTTGAGTCGCTGAATGTTAGCTATGTGGGAGAGGCATGTTTACGTTCATTTAACTTTCTTTCAAGTCTCAAGAAACTATCATTATCATTGTGCTATTTAGACTGGAGATATTTACCGGTGATTAGTAAAATGCCTTGTCTTGAGGTTTTGAAGCTACTAGAGAAATCCTTTGTTGGGCCTAAGTGGGACATGGAAGATACAGAATTCCCAAAGCTTAAGTATTTGAAACTGCGGTTTTTAAATTTGGCTGAATGGATTGTGTATGGCGAGTCTTTTCCTAGCTTAGAGGTACTTATCGTGAGTAGCTGCATTCGACTGAAAACAATACCACCCTGTTTTGGAGAAATGCTTACCTTGAAGAGCATTCAAGTTTATGCATCACGTCAAGTTGCTACTTCAGTTGTTGAAATACAGGAAGTGCAAAAAGACTTTGGAAATGAGGAGCTTCAAGTTATTGTTTCATAAAGTTTTTCGGCTCTATTAGGCAATGAAAGCTAAATTGTGGCATTCAAATGTCATGCAAGAACTTCTCCTTTGATTTCTGCTCCTGGAAAATCGGATCTTTGGGTTTTAGTCATTTCCTAGATTAACTTCATCTTCCTCATGGATCAGACATCTTTTCATCACCATGTATCTTCTTAACAAACAATTTAGAAGACCTCTTACAAAGGTTACCTTGTTTTTGAAAACTGAGTTTCGTTATACGAGACTGGACTATCGTGGTGAACGTGAGTCACAGATTGGTTTTCATTTTCCAGAACTGGACTCTCTTAGTAAACTCGAGTCATTGATGGTTTCCTGTGAGGGAGCAGAGCTACCTTCATATCCGCTTTATGCAGATCTACATAAACGTCCCGAGCTGCCTTTTAACATTCCTTCAACTCTTAAGAAACTATTTTTATCAAAATTCTACATAGACCGGAGATATTTATCGGCGATCAGTAAAATGCCTTGTCTTGAGGTTAAAGCTACTAGATGGTGCCTTTCTTTGGCGTGAATGGGTCGTGAAAGATACAAAATTCCCGAAGCTTAAGTTCTTGAAACTGGAGATGTCGTCTGGCGCCATATGAACTGTAAGTAAACAGATACCTTTCAATGAAAATTATGCATCTACAGTCTTTCCATATTTAAAGGGGTGGCTTCTTTCAGGCCTTCAATAGACTGAAAATAAGAAATTCAAGATTTTGTGAAAAGGGCTTTGTGAAGTTTGTTCCAATTCCATTTATTTCATACCATTCTCTTGTTACATCTTTGCTTTTGGAACAAATTCAAGTTTGCTTTTTTTTATTTAATATCGTTCTGTGTAATGTCCAGCAGGCAGGCATCTTTGCTTTTATTCCCAATGCTTAAGTTCTTGAGACTGGAGTTCTTAGATTTGCAAGAATGGATCGCGTATAATGAATCTTTTCCGAGTCTGGAGGTACTTATCGTGAATGAATGCTATCACCTGGAGATGAGACACAAGTTTAGATCGCGATGTGTGGGCGAGTAATGGGATATCGAAGACGGAGGTTTTTGCTGTCTCAGAGTTTTGCACATAGGACATACAAAAAGTTTAGTGTTGTGGAATGCTGATGCTAGTCATTTCCCAAAGCTTACCTCCCTTTATTTGAGGCATTGTGCTAACCTTAAAGCTATTCCGAATGGCATTGCCGATATACCCTCCCTTCAGAGGATTGATTTATACTGTTGCGCTAAACCTTGGGTGATCCTCAAGTTGCAGCAGGAAGCACAACAAAAGAACAACACTTCAGAGGATTGATTTGTAGTCTTTTTTCACTGCTACGTTCAGTTCCATTTGGTTTTGTTTCACTTGCTACCACTTATGGGTGACGACCTTATGTTTATGTTTAAAAATGAGGTCGTTGGGGATTTGTATAGCCGTGTAAACTCGAGTTTTGGCATAATTTTACAGTTCCACTTATGAGACGACGACTCTTTCAAGTATATATGTTAGTACAAACTTGTTTTGGTGTTCTGCATGCTTTCTTCTTCCTTTTGGTTCGTGTTTTTGGTTGCCTAATGACATACAGGGGTAGTGTGGTCGGATGGTTTTTTATGGTAATGTATGTTATGTTTTTTCTTGCAGGTTCATGACATGAATGGGTCAATTACACCAAAATATTGCAAAATCGTAGAGGTGTGATATTCAACGGAGAACATACCTACAGAGCCGTCCCTGGGGGCAGGCCAACAAGGCCGCGGCCTAGGGGCCTCCACCGAAACTTACAGTTTTAGAGCACACGTTTTTTATGTTAATTTTTATTTTTTTACTCAAGTTAAAGAACCGGTAAGACTCAAATATATAGCCGAATTTAGTGACAGAAAGTCTAATCAAATTCCATTACATTTTTTTATAAAGCTCATCGACATAGTATGCCTAAAAAATAGTTGAGATATATTATTTTTTCACAGAATCGAAGGCCTTAAATTTTTTTGACGTAAGGCCTCCGATTACACAGGGACGGCCCTGCATACCTACAATATATTGTCTTTTTATTTCAAGAAACTAGTATCGTTACACCGTGCATAATCTGCGGTCATCTCATTCCAGACGCAGATATCTATCATGTTGGTGGGTATCTATCATGCCGATTCCAGATTGGTATCTATCAAGTGGAGTGGAGTACTGGGTTGGAAATCGAAGGGTATTGTGTGGGTGGTTAAATGAAGGGGTAGTGTTTATTTAAATTTAGATACAATGATATGAATCCACCCCGTCATCCCACGTTTGATATTGTAAGCCCACCCCTCACACATCACTTCCCAATAAAATAACACTTATTTTTATTGCACTTATGTAAATTATATTATTACATTACACATAGTATCTTATATAAAAGTAGTAGTAATTATAATAAAACTATGTACAGGTCACTATATGTATGGGGTGTATCTATATCTAATAACTACTATTAACATTAACAAAGTCTATAAGAAACAATTTAATAATTATTTTGGTAGTTATTAAACTAACTTGTGTCATACTTGTACGCAATCGCATAACCTATAAAAAAAACTATAGTCGAATCTTTCGGTTTTAATAATTAGATTTGTTCCTGTAAACGACGTCCGGAAGTTTTTCCACCGACTTTTTAAAAACTATACAACAAATGATTGATTAATGTAGAATACACCTTAACAAACGAGTTCAAGACACTTAATATTTAAAACAAAAAATAAATCGAAAAACACCGACATAGTAGTAAAATAACGGTTATTATGGCCGGGTGATAACAAAAGTTTAACGACTTAGAACAATAATTATATTACAATATTCCATAGAATAATAATAACATAATATTATTTTTTATAACGGAAATACAATGTACGAAATCATTTTCGGAACAATATAAAACAAACGACGTACGAGGAAAAGAAAAAACACCATGAAAACACATTATAAACCAAGATGCGAAATACTAACAAAGTACTCCTTGTATAATGCAACGACCAAAAAAAGAATACGTTAGAATCAAAGGGAAAGAAGATAAATATATCCTTGTATAATGTAACGAACGAAATAAAAAATAACATGTCACGAAGTCGATATTTATAATAAAAGCCTACAATGAAATAAAATCAAAAAGTTTACACATAAATGATCTAAATCATTCAATGTTTTCTTAATATATGAAGAAAAAAATAAATAATGTCAATCATTTGATTTAATATATGTGATTTTATGTGTGAATAAAATGTGTTTCTAAATTACTTTCTAATTTACCTTAGTTACTTTGTTTACCGGAACAACATTTATTTTATAAAGTAAAATTGGTAACAAATACGGTTTTTTTTTTGTTTTTGTGTGTGTGTGAAATAAAAAACACTTCAGAACGCTTATATAATAGGTGATAAAAACACTTATAAATTTGGTAATAAAAATGCTTATAAAAACGTGAAATTACATAATCAACCAAACATGTGCCGAATTCGTGTTTAAAAAGATTTAACCTAGTAGCTTGACTTAAATGGTAAAAAAAGAAGAGAGAATTGAAAATATATATCTTTGAGTAAACATAGTTTTTTTTGTATACCGTTATTTTTAATTCTTATAATCATAACCCGTCAAAATACTCGGTAGGACGGGTAATTTTTCATTCAGGCCGTAATATTATGCCATGAGGGCGGACTAAAATAATATTTCCTGAACAAATTTTCTCAATCGGCCACACTAAAAACTCCCCGTCCTGCATATCTCAGCAATTAATTTACTTTATATCAAAAAAAAAAAAAAAAAAAAAAAAAACCTCGTCATCTCTCCTCCATTTCTAAAAAGAAAAGTTCAGTCATCTGTAAAAACCTCTCCTTCGACCAATTTATCCTCCTCCACCCTACCAAATCAAAGTTCTAGACTTGATTCTATATTTTCTCGTCAAATGGTGTTAGATGTGTATCAATACAATCAGCTGAGATTCTCGTCTTCCATCTACTATCGTCGTGTTTCCGGTGTGTGTGTTAGCAATATACTTGTAAAGGAAGAGGAGAGATAAAAAGAGAGAAAAATGGCTGAGCTCTGTTCTTGCGTTGACTCTGTTCTTGCTGAGCTCTCTACTCTTGAAGAGCTCCCTTTGATTTCAGAAGACTGTCCATGGGCTGATCTGATGGTGGAAAAGATTGAATCTTGTAAATTTGGCCTAAGATTCTTGAAGATGTTCTTCTGGTCTCTTTTGATGTTGGAGGATACTGATGATGCAGAAATCAGGTATATTTTAATGAATGTAAATCATACGCGCGAAGCTATATGGGGAGTATTAAGAAAAAATCTTGTTACTCATTCCTCTTTGGAAAACGCAAGACATGAATACGAATTATTTATTCTGGATCTGCAAGAAAGTATTCAAATCTGTAAGGAAATAATTAGAGAGTCGTGTCAACTTCTGTTAAAGTGCTCGTTGAGATGCGATTCTTTTAAGATGATTCAGATTCAGAAATTTCTGGATGTATTTCTCGAGAATCTCAAGGATCTTTACAAGTACAAAAGAGATGATGAAATTGTTTTGCTCAAGAATCAAATTGCAACCCTCGAGGAGAAGCTCAGTTTGATGCGTGATATCTTTGATATTACTCCTAAGGAATGGAGAGGTTTCAAGGAAATGCAAGAGTTCAATGTTGTTGTCCATGCTTTTGCTCAATGTTCAACAAGCCTTGTATTTCTGTATTGGGTGAAAGCAGTAGATGAAGATATGGCAGCAAAACTGAATCATTTGTTGTTTAACGTGCTGCAGAAGATCAATCCTTGTGTCCCAGCTTTTAAGACCTTTTACTTTAGATTCTTAAAGGAAATGAAGTTGGGGCAATTAGACTCTCTTCTTTTGGGACAGATTATTCAAATCTTCCTTAACCTTCTCCTCGAGAATCTGGTGGATATTTTGAAGGACGATTTTCTAATTCTTCAAGAATCTCTAACGTTTATTATATCCTTTTAGCTCAACCACCTGATGAGCATGGAGAGGACGAAGGTTGGATGATGATGACTGCAGAAATGGAGGTTCTTGTCAAAGAAGATTTGTATCGTGTTCTCTCTGTTGATGACATGAAGGGGAATTCATCCAAGGCAAACACATGTTTAAGTGACTTTACGAGGAAGGTTGAGCTAGTAAAGGGCAAGATTCAACAGGTTTATGACCGAACTCGAGATTCATTTTCGTATAATTTCCCAATGATTAACGGTCTTGGATTTTTCGACTTCTTGTTACAAAATCTTAGCTTCTTAAAGGAGAAGCTGAAAAGAGATGCAAATTTTATCCCTTTTGCAAAGCATTTAATTATTAGAATTGAGGAGGAGCTAATGTCTTTGAGGCCTTATCTCGATGATCTTTTGAACAACAAAAGCACAGAAAGAACTAAATGATACTTGGTTAAAAGTTATCAATTTGGCTTACAAAACGTAATATGCCATCAATTTGTGTTCGTAGTTGGCCATCCATTATGGTATAATATGGCACGTCTCGATGGAGGTCCTAGATTTAAATTAAGATTCTTAAGAGCAAGCTTAAGAATATTGAAGGTAGAAAGACGCATGATGGTTTAGCAGCTTGCTCTAAGAAGTTTGAAGATTGAAAGTCCTCGGAATTTAGGTTTCAATGAAGTGATGGTGGGCTTAGAGAAGGAGGTAGAAATACTAATAGAAAATCTTATAAATGGATCTAAGTTTCTTGATATTGTTGCTATCGTTGGTATGGTCGCCTAGTGGAAGACTACGCTTAGCTAACAACGCTTACAATGCCCCTACGATTCGGCGCCATTTTCACGTGTTTGCTTATTGTATTGTCTCTCCAGGTTCATAATGCGAGAAAGATATTTCTTGATATTCTAGTGATATCAAAGGGATGGATGACGAAATGTATGATATGATGGAAGAAGATTTGGCGAGACATGCTTCGTAAGTAGTGTCTCAAATGCGAAAGGTACCTTATTATAATGGATGATGTTTGGGACGTTAAGGCATGGAATGAAGTTGAAAGATCACTTCCAAATGATCAAAATGGAAGTAGAGTTATTTTCACGGCGCGTATTCATAATGTTGCTTTACAAGCCAAAAAAGATTGTATCCTTCATCATCTACGTTTTCTATCTGAGGAAGAAAGTTGGGAGTTGTTGCGAAAGAAGGCATTTCATGCAGAAGGTTGCCCACTAGATTTTTCAGAGGTTGGGAAGATGATTGCAAATAAATGCAAAGGCCTTCCTTTCACAATTGTTTTAATCGCGGGTCTTCTTAGAACGGAAAGAAGTCTAAGTTGGTGGAATAAAATTTCTGAAGCAGTAGGTTCCTATGTTTTGACGGAAGATTGTATGAGCGTGTTAGAATTAAGTTACCATCATTTACCGTGAGCATCCAAGCCATGCTTTCTATTTTGGAGCATTTGTAGAAGATGAATTAATTCGTGTGAATAAGTTGACGTTGCTATGGATCGCTGAGGGATTTGTGCAGAATTCCAACCGGGAAAACTTGAAAAATGTGGCAAAAGAGTACTTAAGTGATCTAGTTGACAGAAGCCTTGTGATTGCTAATAAGAGAAGTTCATACGGTGGGATCAAAAGTTGTCGGATTCATGATCTAGTGCATGAATTCTGTCAAAGAAAGGCTCAAGAGGAGAACATTTTCCAATTAATGGTCAATAACGAGGCTTCTAATTCATCAAGTTCCACTTTATGTAATCCATATCGTTCCACACGGGAAAACTTGAAAAATGTGGCAAAAGAGTACTTAAGTGATCTAGTTGACAGAAGCCTTGTGATTGCTAATAAGAGAAGTTCATACGGTGGGATCAAAAGTTGTCGGATTCATGATCTAGTGCATGAATTCTGTCAAAGAAAGGCTCAAGAGGAGAACATTTTCCAATTAATGGTCAATAACGAGGCTTCTAATTCATCAAGTTCAACTTTATGTAATCCATATCGTGTTTGCATCCATATGAAAGGGAAATATGTCAATGATGCTGCAGATATATGTCCAAATATCCACTCCCTGCTCTTTAACTGTACATGGGAAATTCGTCGTCATGACCGTTATGATCTTAGCAACTTGAAACTTGTTCAAGTGATGGATTTGGAAGAGTTAGATTGCGATGACTTTTTTATAAGAGAGATGCATTCAGTAGTTCACCTGAGATTTATGTCGATTTCATTTTCTCCAAGGCTTGAATTTTCTAAATTTACTCTAAACGATGTCATATCCAATATCTGGGATCTGGAAATTTTGATTCTTAGTGGAGCCCGTTTTGGAGATTTGCCCGAAGCTATCTGGAACATGACAAAGCTTAGGCATGTGAATGTCGGTCTGTGTTCACTAAGTAATTCGGTTGTCAAAAAACACGAAGCATACCCCCACCCCCAAATGGTTAACTTGGAAAGCTTTTCATCATTAGTTGTCTCCTCAACAGAAGATTTAGAAGTCCTTCTACAAAGGTCACCTTCTCTTCGAAAACTGAGCTTCCATTGCACCAAATGGAGTATAGATTTTCCAAAAGTGGACTCTCTTAGTAAACTTGAGTCGCTGAAAGTTTCCTGTGTGGGGAAGGCATGTATACGGTCGTTTAACTTTCTTTCAAGTCTTAAGAAACTATCATTATCATACTGCTATTTAGACTGGAGATATTTACGAGTGATTAGTAACATGCCATGTCTCGAGGTTTTGAAGCTACTATATAATTCCTTTGTTGGGCCTAAGTGGGACATGGAAGATACAGAATTCCCAAAGCTTAAGTTTTTGAAACTCTGTCATTTAGATTTGGCTGAATGGATTGCGTATGTAGAGTCTTTTCCTAGCCTGGAGGTACTTATCGTGAATTGTTTCTATCGACTGAAAACAATACCACCCTGTTTTGGAGAAATGCATACCTTGAAGAGGATTGAAGTTTATGCATCACCCAAATCTGTTGCTTCTTCAGTTGTTGAAATACAGGAATCGCAAAAAGACTTTGGAAATGAGGAGCTTCAAGTTATTGTTTCAAAATTTTGTCCGACCTGGTAGGCAATGAAAGCTAAATTGTGGCATTCAAATGTCATGCAAGTACTTCTCCTTTGATTTCTCTGCTCCTCGATCTGGCCATATGAATTAAACGTTTGATTAATTGTTTTGAAGCCTGAAAATGTGTGGGGAGTAATGTTTGTTTCAATGCTCTTTTGTTGTTTGCTGTTGCAGGATATATACACTGTTTATTTTACGACTTCTTTGATCCTGTTTTTTTATTTATTTATTTATTTTTTTTTACAACTCGCTCGGTATATACTACGACGAATTGTCCCTCAATTTTTCTTTACTTGATTTAAAAACTTTATAGCTCAAAGCCTTGTTGTGTAAATTGTACATCTTCTGTGTTTGTTACAATTTATCCATTAGCTCTTTTTTGAAAGTAGCATGCATAATGGGATCTATTACAGCTCCAAATATTAAGTTGGCACTTGGATCTACCAGATCATATATTACCTCAGCTGCAGCATTGACCTGTTACATTTTAGTGCAAACCAAACAGTACAATTAAGTAGATCAAGAGCACGTAATGAATCATGTAAATTAGCTCTTTTTTGTTTACAATTCGCTCGGTATATATTATGAATTGTCCCTTAACTTTTTTAACTTCATTTTAAACTTTATAGCTCAAGCCTTATGTGTTGTTACAATTTATCCATCAGCAACTATTCATAAATTTAATCCCTTTCTTTTTTCCATTTTATGAGGTGCCTTTACTTAGATTTTATGCGGTGCCATTAAAGGCACCCTATATTTTTGCCAGAACAAAATGGATAATTGATGATTGGACTGGAAAACCCCTTAATCATGATGTAACCAACTACTTTTGAGAAACTAGAATTCTGGAAAATCGAATCTTTGGGTTTTAGTCGTCATTTTCCTAGATTAACTTCATCTTCCTCATGGTTTACAGACATCTTTGAGATACATACATTGGCGGCAATAATGCTGTTAAACACGGGATCCATCTAAGATGGAGATTCATACCGTTTTCATTTCTGCAAACATAATTATTGATCAACAGAAAATGTTAATTAATGTAGGGAACGGTTAATCCCATTATGTTTAGTATCAGCAAAATAACAGAATTCATTGCAAGAAGAAATGTAACCGAAAAGCAAAGAAGTATCGATCACTACTTAAAAGGAGTGGCAAATGGCAAACGGGGGCCGAAGTACACGAATTACCGACTTAAACTCAGTAAAACAAGAAGTTGATTTTGAAGACCGATCGAGTTTATTACATAATAGCACCATGAAATACAAAACATATGACGATCCACCATTTTGATCGCCTCCCTTTATCATCTTTAACACGTACTATATGTTAATGACACCCAACTTGTGAATCAATCGCTCGAACTGCATGTCCCGAGGCTTAGTAAAAACATCAGTTGGCTGCTCTTCTGTTCGTATAAGCAATGGAAAAATCATCCCTTCTTGAATCTTCTGTCAAACTAGGTGGCAATCGATTTCAATATGTCTGGTTCTCTCGTGAAACATAGGATTCGAGGCTATGTGTAAAGCTGCGTTACTGTCACAAGACATTCGAGCCGGGCCATCGTGTTTCACATGTAAATCACTCAATTAGGATACTACGAATCCATGTAACTCCGCAACATGTAGACTTTGTGAGCCGCGTCTAATTAAAATGAGGTTGTCGAGGTTTATCCATAAATTGACTCAATATATTCATGACATAAGCTAGGTCTGGTCTGGTAACCGTTAAGTAAATAAGGCGCCCCACTAATCGCCTTTAAGTTGTTGATGCATCTATTAATAATTCACCTTACATTCGAATAGATTACCATGTAGTGCGAATAATAACCCTTAGAAAAGACACGATTCTTGAATTACGACCCCAGTTATGGAATGCCTCCAAATGAAATGTTCAGTGTAGTCGTCGACCAATTCAAGTAATGGACCTGCAAAGATATAAAACATACATTTATGCAACCATCCAACCATCAATGTACACATAATAATTAAAAGAACTCGGCTCGAAAAAGAACCTGTATTTACCTAGTTGCGCAAAATATTGTCTGAAACAATAACTTGAAGCTAGCTCCTCGTTTCCAAAGTCTTTTTCCGATTCATGTATTTATTTCAACAACTGAAGTACAAGTTTTGCGCGACTCATAAACTTCAATCCTTTTCAAGGTAGACATTTCTCCGAAACAGGGTGGTATTGCATTCAACTCAAAGCATTTATGCACGACTAGTACCACCAGGCTAGGAAACGACTCGCAAGACGCAGACCAATTCCCCAAATCCAAATCCTGCAGTTTCAAAAACTTAAGCTTTAAGAATAATCCCGTGTCTTCCTCCGTGTCCCACTCAAGCCCAACAAAGGCATTATCTAGTAGCTTCAGAACCTCAAGGCAAGGCATTTGATCGATCGCCGCCGGTAAATATTTCCAGTCTAGGAAGTCACCTGATAATGTTAGTTTCTTAATATTTGAAGGAAATTTAAACTGAAGCTGCGACTTAGAGAAAACCTTAAGTGACTCAAGTTTACTAAGAGAGTCTAGTTTTGGAAAACTAAAATCCTCCTTCAAAGGCTCAAGTTTACTAGTAGAGGTCCGAGAAATCTTATCCGATAATATTGTGTAATTGTAATGGAAGCTCAGTTTTCGAAGAGAAGGCGACCTTTGAAGAAGGTCTTATTAGAGTGTATATAGTTTTAGCATATAGACTTGTATATTTCTCATTGTATATTAACATAGGTAGGCTCGACTCGATTCATTGTACTCATAGTATATATATATTGTCAAACTCAATTGTGAATAATATACACATAATTTCCAACTCTGTTATGGTATCAGAGACCTAGTATTTTCTCCTGCATTGCTTCCTCTCCATCGGCACCACCCTTCTCCTCCCCTCTCTCACAGCGCCGGCATCTTTTTTTGTTCACCATTGCCGCTGCCTGTCTTCTCCTCTCCCACTGGTATTTTGTTTTTTTTTTTTTTTTCTTTTCTTTTTTCTTTCCTATTTCTTTCTTCTTATTTTCGTTCTGTTCTTCCGGCTGTTCAGGCTTGCCGCCTGTTTCTGTTCTTGCTGTTCCTGCACATCGTAGTCTTTCTTCCCCCCTCACCAATCGTAGTATCTCTTTTCCCCACTCCCTTTAATGGCTGAATTTACACCCACTGTTTTTAATTCTGCTACTCAAACCCCCATCAAGCTTGATGGAACCAATTATAGCATATGGCAACTCCAAACTGAATCCCTCCTTATTGGTTATGGTTTATTCGGTTATGTTGATGGCACCAAGGCCGCCCCATCTAACATGATTCGTGGTGAAGGAGCCGCAGCCAATACCACCACACCCAACCCTGAATATGAAAAGTGGATGCGGCAAGACAGGTTAATTCTTCACATGCTTATAGCCTCTTGTACCCCCCAGGTTGCTGTTTTTCTTCGTCGTGCCCATACCTCGTATGCTGCTTGGGATATTCTCAAGAACACCTACGCCAAAGTATCCAGAGGTCGCATTAGTAGTGTTCGCGAATCCCTAAAATCGATCAAACGAGGGACACAATCGGTTTCTGATTACATGTATGCCATCAAAAACAAAGCCGATGAATTAGCACTCCTTGATAAACCGCTTGATAATGATGAACTTGTTGAATTGATTTTTGAAAATATTGGGGCTGAATATCAAGACCTTGCAAGAGCGATCCAAGCTCGGGAGAATCCTATTACGTTTGAGGAACTTCATGAAAAGCTCTTGAATTTTAAGGTCTCCCCGTCCTCACAGCCCTCGCCATTCAGTCCTCATTCTGCCCATGCGGCCAACTACCACCGTGGCCCCTCCTATCAATGGCGCCCTCCCAACTCCGGCCGACCCTACCCATTCCCACAGCCCCAGCCATCGGCTAACCACCCATACCCGAGCTCCTCCCCACAGCGGCCCTCCTACCAAAACACCCCCCCAACGGCCTCCCTTTCACACTCCCTACCAACCGCCCATCTTCAATCCCAACAAACCTCAGCAACCACCTCGCCCCTATGGTGGAAAATGTCAGTATTGCCAAGCTATGGGGCACTCAGCCAAATTTTGTCCAACTTTACAACACCTGCTTGGTCAACTCCCACCTTCAACTCGCAATGCCTATCCACCAAAACCTCAAGCACATGTGGCAACCTCACCCGATGTGGTCCCTTCTGATGCTACCCCCCCACGCACCCGTGGCTTCTGGACAGCGGTGCCAATACTCACATCACCAATGATTTACAAAACCTCTCTCTTCACACTCCTTACTTGGGCACAGATGATGTTATGGTCGGCGACGGGAATGCTCTAAATATCATGCATACGGGTTCCACCTCTATTCCCTTATCTTTGTCAAAGTCTCTTAATTTAAATGATGTGCTATGTGTGCCTAATATGTCCCGCAATTTACTGTCCATTTCCCAACTTTGTAAATCGCATAATTTATCTGTTGAATTCTTACCCAATGAATTTCTTGTGAAGGATATCCCGACGAAGACCACTCTTCTCCGTGGTCCAGTCAAGAATGGCCTGTATGAGTGGCCGTATCAGCCTCTTCTAGCTTTTGCTTCCAATAAAGCCAGCACATCGGTCTGGCATCATCGCTTGGGCCACCCAGCTTCTGTTATTTTTAATAAAATTATTAGTCAGTATGCTTTGGAGGCGTCTCCTTCAGCCGTTTCTCATTGTACTGCTTGCTTAGAAAATAAAAGCCATAAACTACCTTTTACTGTTTCTACTTTATCCTCTTCCCGTCCACTTGAGGTATAGTTTACTGATCTTTGGACCTCCCCAGTTCTATCTACTGATGGCTACAAGTACTATCTTATTTTAGTGGATCATTTTACTCGTTATATATGGTTTTACCCGCTTACTCGTAAGTCTGATGTGTTTGATACTTTTACTCGCTTTCGTGCTCTCGTTGAAAAATTCTTTGGTCACCCCCTTAAAATACTTTATTCAGACAATGGTGGTGAATTTACTGGTATGCGTGATTACTTAGCCATAAATGGAATCGCCTTTTACACCACACCCCCTCACATCCCTGAACACAATGGGATATCAGAACGACGCCATATGCATATAGTTGAAACTGGTCTTGCTCTTTTGACAAATGCCTCTCTGTTCAATGATTTTTGAACCTATGCGTTCGCCACTGCTGTCTACCTTATAAACCGTATGCCCACTCCTGTCCTCAACATGCGTTCCCCTTATGAATCCATCTTTCACACTGCCTCAAACTATCAGAAACTCCGTGTCTTTGGATGTCTTTGCTATCCGTGGCTTCGCCCATACACGAGTCACAAACTACAATCCCGCTCCAAACCTTGCCTCTTTCTCGGGTATGCTCTCAATCAGCATGCATATTACTGTTTCGATCCCGCTGCCTCCCGCCTCTACGTCTCTCGGCATGTCAAGTTTGTCCAATCTGTCTTCCCCTCCATCTCCTCCACTCACCCGTCTCCCTCCTCCTACACCCCTCCCGCTATCTCGGACTGGCTCCCCACTCCGCCCTCCCTCCCCACACTTCCAACCCAACTCCTGCTACCCCCCCGCCCTCTCCACCTTCGGCCTCTCCACCCCCCAATCCACCTCCGCCGCCACCTACTCACCATATGCGTACTCGGTCTCAGAATAACATTCATAAGCCTATCCAAAAGCTGAATCTTCATACTCACCTCATCCCCTCAGCTGACTCTGAACCCATCTCCGTTACTCAAGCTTTAAAAGTGCCACAATGGAGAAATGCAATGCAAGAGGAATACGACGCTTTGATGTGCAATAAAACCTGGGATCTTGTTCCTTATGATTCTAGTATCAACGTTATTGGCACAAAATGGATTTTTCGATTAAAGCGCAAACCTGATGGATCCATCGATCGCTATAAAGCTCGTTTAGTGGCCAAGGGCTTTGCACAGCGTCCCGGCGTTGATTATTTTGAGACTTTCAGTCCGGTTGTCAAACCGGCCACTATTCGCCTTGTTCTTACACTTGCTTTAACGCAGGGGTGGTCTCTCCGCCAATTGGATATTAATAATGCGTTTTTGCAGGGACACTTAAAGGAAGCAGTCTATTTGGCTCAACCTGCTGGTTTTGTTGATTCTTCTTGTCCTACTCACGTTTGCAGGTTACATAAGGCAATTTATGGCCTTAAGCAAGCTCCTTGGGCATGGTATGATGAGCTTAAGAGTTTTTTAACAGAGTGCAACTTCAAAAATTCTCAGGCCGACACATCATTATTTGTTTATCATCATGCTGGTCTGATTATCTATGTCTTGGTGTACGTTGACGACATTATTATCACTGGTAATGACTCGACTGCTTTAGAAAATTTCATTACTCGTCTCGGCTCACGGTTTGCACTGAAAGATCTTGGCCTGCTGTCGTATTTTCTTGGGATTGAGGTTACTCATAATTCGGCTGGCTTCTTACTGTCTCAGACGAGGTATATCACTGAACTCCTTCAAAAGCTAAATTTACTGGCTGCCAATTCCACGGCTACCCCTCTTCCTGCTGATATATCCGGTTTAAAGGCCAATGCTGGCACACCCGTGGATGATCCTTCAACATATCGTATGGTTGTTGGTAGTCTCCAGTATCTCACTTACACTCGTCCTGATATTGCTTTTGCGGTCTACAAGTTGTCTCAGTTTATGCACTCGCCCACTGATGTTCACTGGTCTCATGTCAAGCCCTTGCTTCGCTATCTTGCGGGTACGACTACATATGGCCTTCAATTTTATCGTGATTCCCCCCCGTTATTACATGCCTTTTCTGATGCTGATTGGGGTGGGGACAAGGACAACTATGCCTCCACAAGTGCACATATAATTTATTTTGGCAAAAATGCTATTACATGGAGTTCAAAGAAACAATCCACGATTGCGCGCTCCACCACTAAAGCTGAGTATCGGCCTGTAGCTGCTGCTACAGCAGAGCTTAATTGGATTTCCTTCCTTCTTCGTGACCTTCAGGTTTCCATAGCTGGGACACCGGTGATTTATTGTGACAACCTCGGCACCACTCAGTTCTGCTTGAATCCGGTTTTCCACTCCCGCATGAAACACGTCGCTATTGATTATCATTTTATTCGCGATCAAGTCCAGCATGGCACGTTACGTATTGCTCATGTCAATGCTGGTGATCAATTGGCTGACTGTCTTACGAAGTCTCTCACTAAATCCGACTTCCTTCTTCAACGAGACAAGTTGGGTCTCCTCCCTCGTCCAACTTGAGGGTGGTATTAGAGTGTATATATGATAGGGGTCAACTTTACGTGACTCCGGTGCACTAATTACCCCCGTTTATCACACTTTCAGCACAATTTTGGGTAAATTAGACCATTTTCGGGGTGATATCGTGAGCTTATGGTACGGGGAACGAATCCTTTACTTTGATGAATTCATACCCCTTTTTGTTGATATTAACCCCATTCCCGAGCACTTTTACCCTCGGGAATTGTTTGGATGTTGTGGTGGTTTGTGATATTAAAGGGTATTGGTGTCTCAAGACCGGAAGGTGACGATTTGTGGTGAAAAAGCATGACCGAGGCAAGACGAGGGCCTAAAAAGGAAGAAAGTGAAGATTTGGGAAACAGGGTTTCAAACGCGCGTTTGAATGCCCCAAACGCGCTCGACCCTTTAAACGCTGCGTTTTAATCCCTAAACGCGCGTTCGAAGTTCGCACCAGATTCGAGTTGAAGCCCTCTAAACGCGACGTTTGGGAACCAGGCCAAACGTGCGTTCCAAGATCTTAAACGCGCTTGAACCTTCCCCGAACGCGCGTTCGGATGAAGAACAACAAGTCCCCGCCAGAGTTTATGTGTAACGCACGCGTCCAATAAGCGAAACGCGACGTTTGAAGATCCCAAACGCGCTGTTCAAACCCTTCTAAACGCCGCGTTTGGACCATTTTTGCAGCATTTTTCCTTCACCTATAAATACCCCCCTTAGACATTTTCTTAGATATCAAGCTTTTCTTAGCAAAACTCTACCCATTTTCTTGCTCGAATTTTGTAATAGCTTAGAATACTCTCTCTTAGTGTAAATCAATAACATCTTAGCTTAATCTTTCCATTTCTTAGCTTAGATTTTCATTTCAAACACTAAGAGACCACCTTTTAATTACTTCTCTATTTTGTACTTTTTGGATCTCAACTCGAATTTCTGCAATTTTATGGTATATCTCTCTTCTCTTTTACTTTTTATGGCTCTTATTTACTGTTTTATGCATGTTTTGATTAGTATAATGAGTAGCTAAACATCTACATAGTCGAATCATGTGAAATTTGGTGAAATCACCCTTTGGGTGATGAAATTGGGAGTGGGTAGTGTTTTTATTGTTGTATCTTGCTCGTTTCACGCCTTAGAACTTGTTATAACGGATTTGGGCTAGATTGATCACCTAGGTCAAACATCAAACACACCACTCTTGAGAGTTGTTCGAGAGAGAGGGTGTGGGAAAAGGGTTCTAGGATCGTGGTGTAGTCTTGGTTTAGTTGTTAAACCGAGCACATCGTGAGGTTACTCGTTTATACGTTTAAGCGGCTCGAGTGCAAAACATGACTTGTTAGGAGAGAGTTGTTCAGACCTTAACATGGCATAAGGTGTTAGAAGAGAGTTGTTCAGACGCTAGCACCGGGTTTAGGAGTTCGCACCCGTGAAATTGAATGCAAGAGTTCGTTTGTTATATTGCACACTCCCGGTTTTGTCTATCCTCGGGGTTGAAATTAGTCATTTTGATCATGGTTCGGCTATGTCCCTTTCTCCCTTTAGACTTGTTAGTTTAATTTACTTTAGTTTAATTGAAGTGTACAAACATTCCAACAACTTGTTTGCCTAGACTAAGCAATAAGTTCACTTTGGTACTTACAAGCACATCTTCTCTGTGGGATCGACCTCGGACTCCTGTAGCTTTACTCGCAATCGACCCGGTCCACTGCCGGTTAGAGAGCTTGTTTAGTCACTGTGTCTTGAGTATTATAAATTTGTTTGGTGAAAATGAAGCTCAATCAAAATGGCGCCGTTTCCGGGGAACGGTGTGTGTTATTTGTGATATCTTGTAAGTGAACCGAAGGCTTGGGCCTAGGTTTTGTTTTATTGTTTTCTTGTTGTTTTCTGAGATTTTGCAGTTGAGCTTAAATGGAAGGATTATTCAATCAATGGTACTCACCTGAACAACAATACCCTTACCAACCTCAGGCACCTGAGCGATATTATCAACAACAGTTCATGCCTCATCCTCAATATCAGCAGCAGAGTAACCAAAGTTCATGGGCTTATCAGTGCCCTAGTGCATACCAAAGTCAAAATTATGGTTATTCGAGCTATGAGCCATAACATTATGAGGATTTTCAGTATGATCAGTTCCCCTCCATGCCACAAGAAGAATTTACTGGCAATCAAATGGAGCAGTTGTCGAATCAATTGCAAGAGTTCGAGAAAGAGTTCAAGAAGGATATGCACGAGGTCGACAAAAGATTTGACTCCGACATAAGCAATCTTGCAGACCGGATGGGGAAATTGCTTGAACTGATGAGGCACGAGAGAGAGGAAGAGACTTGTGCAATAGAGGTGGTTAAGGAGGATGAGGTGCTCGTTGAAGAAGTTCGGGTTGAGAGTGAGATTGATGATTCAGTTCACTATGACGAGGTTTCTGAGCCAGACATTGATTTGGGGTCATTCATCACACCATCACATTCTATTGAAATATCTAATGATACCTTGGAAGAGTGTGTGGTGGAGCCAACCATTGTTATGACTGAGCAAGAATTCTTTGGTAATGAAACGCTCTGGGATCAAGAAGAACTGCAAGATTTTGAGATGGAAGCGGCGCAATTGTTGTCTACTACACCACCTTCCCATGATGTACGAAATGATAACTTGACAGAGAGTGTGGTAGATTCAATTGCGGTCGTCGATTATGTGGAGATAGAGTCGCAAGAGAAGACGGGATCGCCCATTTCACCATCACTCCCGATTGAAGTGCATGATGATGCAATTTTGGAGTGTGTGATGAAATCTAATGAGCTTGGTATGACATCCGTGGTAGAGCTACCGGAAGAGTTGGAGATTATTAGCATGCCGGTCCCAGACTATTATACTCTTCCACCTTGTGTTGATGAGTATTATGGGATCGATTTTGTGCACTCACCGTAGATGGAGCTTATAGAATTTTTAAAAGTGGACAACTACCATGGGATGGCAATTTCAAGAAGAAGACGATGAGAGATTTTTACAAAGAGGATTCCCGAGTTGGCAAGAGGTAACCTCGAGAGCCATGAGAGGTAAGTTTCTAGTGAACTCGGTTTCGTGATGTTTGCCATTTTATTCTTCTTGAGTTGCTAATCTTTTTGAGTTCGGATTTTGGTTGATGGTTTTGGTGATACTTGTTTGAAATAAAATATTTGAATTGTTGTTTTGAGTCCTTTATGGTTTGAGTCCGTTTTGGTGCCACTTGGTCGAGCCAACGACGTAAAACAAAGGCGCTTTGTGGGAGGCAACCCATCTTTTTGGTAATAATAATGTGTTTGGAGTAGTTTTTGGTTGCAAGAGGGGAGAGTTTTGTCTTGAAAAAAAAAGAGGTTGGGGTGAGAGCTTCATGTTGGTTCTTGTTTTTGTACGTAGACGGGGATGTTTTTATGTGAGCCTCTGTGGCCTTATTTTATGCTTGGATGCTATGTGTTTCTTTTGATTATCTTTACATCCAGTGCGATTCCCGTCTAGTATGGTCGATATGCTTTGATACCTTGTTTGTGGCATGGCTTCTATTTTTATATATCTCGTATCTATCACCATCTTTTGGCACGTGGACTTCTCCCGTGCATGTGTTTGCTGTGGATTTTGTTTCTATGGTTTCAGATACTCGAGATGGAGCTTACTAGAAGATGTCACGTGGGCTAAAATGCGCCTTTCTGCGGGAGTTTTGGTCAAGCAAATAAGTCTTTTACTCTTTTATCTCTCACACACGAGGGCGGTGTTTCGTTTAAGTGTGGGGTGGGAGACTTAGCCGTTTTCTTGTTTTCGTTGTTAAATGTGCTATGAATGTGGTATGCTTAGCCTATGACCGGGCTCGAGTCGATTTTTGGGTAATTTTTAAAAATTTTCAAGGGTCTCAACACCGTGTTGTATGTGTTATTTTCACATTTGAGTGGTGATCACCTTAGTCGGGATCCCGAACATGTGCATTGCGGTTTGATATTATCTTGAGAATGAAGTTTATTACTTTCACGGAAAGCTACACTTTGTGCACAATTTGATTGCTACCACCTTTCATATCACTACCCTTGAGATGAAATGTCATAGGTTTACCTAAGTAGGACATGGGATGACGGTTTTGGCGTTCTTTTGACCCTACCATAGCCAAATAAGCCTTAACCCGAACATTGACCTTCGTAACCCCTCTCAACCTTGATAGAATGGTCTGACCACCATTCAATTATAGCCGTTTTGTTACTTAGTCAGAAACCTACCCTTGAACCTTATTTATGGTCACATTTCCTTCATTTTATACCCTACGAGTGAACTTAATCTAGGCCACACCTGCTAAGGCAAGTGTGGGGTGGGGGGGGGGGGAAATGATGTCTTTTGTTGGGTTGGTGTTTTCTTGGTTTGGAGCTATAAGGAGAAGAGGAGCTCGGTTGGACCTAGTGTTTGGGTTTGGCCCAAAATGAAATGAAAAATCTGTGAAATTCCTTCTTCTCTTTAAAAAAAAAAAAAAAGAAGAAGAAGAAGATCAATCAAAGTTCAAAATAAATTAGCTCTCATTGAATAAAAATTTGGAGTAGATTGGAATAAAGAGTTGGAATCAAAGGAATGAGCTCGGAAGTGATTTTTATGATGTTAGGGGTTGGGATAGTGAGATAGGTGCTAATGTATTCGATCTCACCTCATGACACTTGAAACATAGTTGAATGTGGCAATGAGTTCGGGTATGTTAGTATTTTATGGTTCCCAAAGTGTTTAAACTAATCAAAAAGGAGTTTGGGTGGTTTGTATGGTAGAGATAAGGTGGTACACTTGTTGATTAGGTTCACTCGTATTTCTTTTTCTCCAAGTTCCCAAAATATCCTTTTCGATTAACCGGAATTACCCTAGCCTAACGTTATAACCTTTCAAGTCCTACCTGATTGTGTCCAAACTTAGCGACCTTGATTAGTGGAGAGGTTGGTTGATATGAGACGGTTGGTAGACTTCTTGGTCGGGATTCAAGCCCCGACAATCATTTTGAGCATTTGGTTTTAGCTTGGCACCACACACTCCACTTTCTTCATAATGTTATAACCGGTGTGTATATGTTCGTGTTTCTTACTTTGTGGTTACCTCGAGGGTGTAGATAGTAGCACCTATGTCACAATGTTGAATCCCTTGGTTTGTTTTAAAACGCCTAGTTTACTCGAGGGCGAGCAAAGGCTAAGTGTGGGGTGGTTGTTAGGGGTCAACTTTACGTGACTCCGGTGCACTAATTACCCCCGTTTATCACACTTTCAGCACAAGTTTGGGTAAATTAGACCATTTTCGGGGTGATATCGTGAGCTTATGGCACGGGGAACGAATCCATTACTTTGATGAATTCATACCCCTTTTTGTTGATATTAACCCCATTCCCGAGCACTTTTACCCTCGGGAATTGTTTGGATGTTGTGGTGGTTTGTGATATTAAAGGGTATTGGTGTCTCGAGGACCCGGAAGGTGACGATTTGTGGTGAAAAAGCATGACCGAGGCAAGACGAGGGCCTAAAAAGGGAAGAAAGTGAAGATTTGGGGAAACAGGGGTTCAAACGCGCGTTTGAATGCCCCAAACGCGCGTTCCAGCCCTTTAAACGCGCGTTTTAATCCCTAAACGCGCGTTCCAGAAGTTCAGACCAGATTCAGAGTTGAAGCCCTCTAAACGCACGTTTGGGAACCAGGCCAAACGTGCGTTCCAAGATCTTAAACGCGCGTTTGAACCTTCCTGAACGCGCGTTCCAGATGAAGAACAGTCAAGTCCCTGCCCAGAGTTTATGTGTAACGCACGTTCCAGCCAAGCGAAACGCGACGTTTGAAGATCCCAAACGCGCTGCCCAAAATTTTTAAACGCGTTTGGACCATTTTTGCAAGAGATTTTCCTTCACCTATAAATACCCCTTAGACATTTTCTTAGATATCAAGCTTTTCTTAGCAAAACTCTACCCATTTTCTTGCTCGAATTTTGTAATAGCTTAGAATACTCTCTCTTAGTGTAAATCAACAACATCTTAGCTTAATCTTTCCATTTCTTAGCTTATATTTTCATTTCAAACACTAAGAGACCACCTTTTAATTACTTCTCTATTTTGTACTTTTTGGATCTCAACTCGAATTTCTGCAATTTTATGGTATATCTCTCTTCTCTTTTAGTTGTTATGGCTCTTATTTACTGTTTTATGCATGTTTTGATTAGTATAATGAGTAGCTAAACATCTACATAGTCGAATCATGTGAAATTTGGTGAAATCACCCTTTGGGTGATGAAATTGGGAGTGGGTAGTGTTTTTTTATTGTTGTATCTTGCTCGTTTCACGTCTTAGAACTTGTTATAACGGATTTGGGCTAGATTGATAACCTAGGTCAAACATCACACACACCACTCTTGAGAGTTGTTCAGAGAGAGGGGTGTGGGAAAAGGGTTCTAGGATCGTGGTGTAGTCTCGGTTTAGTTGTTAAACCGAGCACATCGTGAGGTTACTCGTTTATACGTTTAAGCGGCTCGAGTGCAAAACATGACTTGTTAGGAGAGAGTTGTTCGACCTTAACATGGCATAAGGTGTTAGAAGAGAGTTGTTCGAGACGCTAGCACCGGGTTTAGGAGTTCGCACCCGTGAAATTGAATGCAAGAGTTCGTTTGTTATATTGCACACTCCCGGTTTTGTCTATCCTCGGGGTTGAAATTAGTCATTTTGATCATGGTTCGGCTATGTCCCTTTCTCCCTTTAGACTTGTTAGTTTAATTTACTTTAGTTTAATTGAAGTGTACAAACATTCCAACAACTTGTTTGCCTGGACTAAGCAATATGTTCACTTTGGTACTTACAAGCACATCTTCTCTGTGGGATCGACCTCGGACTCCTGTAGCTTTACTCACATAATCGACCCGGTCCACTGCCGGTTAGAGAGCTTGTTTAGTCACTGTGTCTTGAGTATTATAAATTTGTTTGGTGAAAATGAAGCTCAATCAATATAGTTTTAGCATATAGACTTGTATATTTCTCATTGTATATTAATATTGGTAGGCTCGACTCGATTCATTGTACTCATAGTATATATATATTGTCAAACTCAATTGTGAATAATATACACATAATTTCCAACTCTGTTAGGTCTTCTAAATCTTTTGTTGAGGATACATTCGGTGATGATAAGCTTTCCAAGTTAACCAGTTTGTGGTATGCTTTTGTTGTGTCACGTAAAACTTGTTGTGACATTTTATCTATCTTTTTCCCTAAACAAGCCAGAAACGCTCCTTATGCAACGGCTCTTTCTCAATTTAAAGCAATCTGCTATTTCAGATTTGAGAAGATCTTCAAGCATCAAACGGGTGTTTTGTTCAACGGGCAAGAATTCCAAGCTATAAATACAAAGCTAAAATTGAAAAATAACTATATAAGTTGATTCACCTCATTTCAAGCCCAATCTATAAATATAAGTGATGAATCAACAACATCATCAAATTGCTACACATAATAGTTCTGAATCAAAATACCTTCCTCTTTCCTATTTTTTTGTCGAAACCGGATATTTTTATTAATAATCAAAACTCGTATATGAGGTAATGTTTCTGACGAATACATAATGATCTTTCTAGTCCATAAAGCAGAAAAAAAACACTCAAAGAATTACATCCAAGCGAGCCTAAGCTCCTTAGCTCGACGAAGAGTTTCAGAAATGAAAACAACCTTAAGGGAGCGGTTATGCTCCATGTGGTGAACCCATCTCTTTTTCCTACTTTGTAAAAATGTAATCCTTGATTGATAGGAAAAATTTGAGGCGTGTTTATGAAGCATTGAAGTATATTGGTGAGGAGCTAATGTTGATGACGAGTGAATATCAAACGCGTAATTTCCGTTTCATTTAACGTGAAAGTCGAAAAAGGGTGTTTGTTGCAATATGAGGCAAGATAGAGGATAAAAATGCTAAATTTAAAGATACGAGTTGGTGATGCATAAATCATCACGGTTGTTTTAGTGGTGTTTGTGCTGTGGATATCTGGCTTATTTGGGGGGTGATTAAGTGTATGCTAGCCGGAGATGTGCGGCAATGATAGGAGGAGGAGGAGAAGTTGTATTTTCACAGAGCTTTGGCCTGTTTTTGTCTTGGAAAAAAAAAGTGTCTCATTTAGGTTACACAAGACTTCCTTTTATAGGAAGAGAAAACATAGGAGCTAAGTAAAGGATGCTATTGCGGGCAAATTTAGTCACTAATCTTACTTAATAGTTAAGCAAATGCTAAATATCTAACCGCAAGTGGGTAAAGTATCTAGTAGCAAGTGGATATAATATCTGGGCGGCGATCCTTTGGGGTCCCAAGGGCCGCCAACACCGTTCCTTGCCTTTGCTCCCTGTTTCTTCTCAAGTCTTATGCGGCCCTTTGAAGGCCATTGGTCCAAGGCCTCGATCCGGCCTCCTAGCTCCGGCGATGCTCTAGGAGGGGTTGATGGCAACGGCCTTTACTGGATATCATTGGGGTCGCCGTCGATGTGGTCGCGGACCTGCCTCAGGCGTGGTGAACCATAGGCTATTTCCGGGACTAGACGGTGGCGATATTATTTGTATCATCAATGGCCCCCTACTCCAGGTCTTGGTCATTTTTCATGAAAATGTCGAGCATGTAGTAATGAACTCAGGGACAATGTTTTTACGACCTCGTCGTCTGATGCGACTTGTTCACCAAGGACCGTGCTTTCAAAGCAAGCGGCCTTCGAAGCAACTATGGGCCTGTTTTTGTGACCTCGTCGTCTGATGCGACTTGTTCACTAAGGACCGTGCTTTCAAAGCAAGCGGCCTTCGAAGCAACTCTGGGCCTGTTTTTGCGACCTCGTCGTCTGATGCGAGGCCATCTGCTCGTTCATGGATTATCGGGGCAGTTCAATAGTCAGATCGTGGCTGACATTGGCTCTCTCGATAACCGCAATTACGTGGGTAATGATGCCTTTGGTAACTGCCCAAGCATGCACGTGGGCATTGATTAGCCTCCATAATGATTGCGGTTTTTGAATTTCGGAATTCGAATCGACCGCGCAAATCTCAACCGTTGGATGGATCAACCCCCAGCCGCACGATTGAGCTTCCATTGCCTATATAAGGTTGGCACCCCTCACACCTTCTCACTTTTAACCTTTTCTCTTCCCACACTTTTTCCTCTAGTATTCTCTTCTCCTTTTCTGAGGATTAGCAAGGGTTTTCCGGCGAAGGTTTGCGGAGGACTTGGTGGTGGCTGGAGCGAGTTTGAGGTTTTCCGGCGAGGGTTTAAATATTCCGACGCGTTTTCATGGTAGCTTGTTCCAACTTCCTCCCCAAAAACAGGTGAATTCTTCCTCCCTTACCCCTCTTTCCTTGTTTTTTCTTGCTAGATTTCATGCTTTTTAGTGGCTTTGATCCATTGTATGCAAATGTGTTCATATGTGAGATGTTTTTGAGGAAAAAAGTCGAGGCTTTTTGGGTGGATGTTCTTGTCTTTCCCCGGGCTTGCCTGTATTCATATGTGTGTTTCCTTTTCATTGATAATTTGCTTTCCATGTCTCCTGTAAAAACGGAGGGGAAGGTGTCGAGATGGGTGTGATTACCTTCCTGGCTTAATTCTTATTATCCCAGGTCTGAAAGCTCCACATTTTCCTCTTGTTTTTGCAGGATGCCTGACGGAGAAAACTCTTTGAGAGGCGATTCTGACGAAGGTCAGGAGGCTTTCGATTACGCACAGGAGGAAGAGGATGACAACCCTCTAGTCTGGACGTGTCCGCCAGGACGACTGTCTCAAAGATAATCGGCGCGGGGGCGCGGCGGCTCGGCAGCGGCGATCCTTTGACTTAGATTCTATGTTTCCTGACCCCGTCCCGCGACGTAGTAAGAGTCGCAAAGAAATGGCACGAGCCCAAGGGGCGAGTACTAGCGAGGCTGGTGAAAGAGGGATGTCCGATGTTGAAGAACATGCTGCCGATCCTAGTCCTAGTGGCGCCGCTGATCATGACGGGGCGTATATTGAGGACGCCGCTCTTCATGAGCTAATGGGGTCGAGTGAGGATGAGAACGCCCCCTTACCTCGCAAGATTGTTTGGGAGCTCCCGAAGAAACGGAAGAGGAAAAGGGATCCAAAAATAACTATTGGGGAGGCCGCTATTAAAGCAAAGAAACCAACACCCAATAATCCCGAGGCGTTGAGAGAGTTTGCTATCTTGGCGGAGTATGAGAAGGCGTTGGAGAAAAAGTGGGCGAAGCTTCGTGACAGCGATGATCTTAAGAACTAAATCCGCCGCCGGTTTAAAATTGACACAAGCATTTACAGATTTTCTCTGCCTGATTATTCGAAGGAGGAGGATAAATTAAATCCTGGAGACCGCGAGGATTACGTTTGTGCTCGCCGCCCGGATGATACCCTAATTCTGCACTTCGATCATTTTTATGCGGGACTCAGGCCTCCATTCGATCCGTTTTTTGTTAGGATTTGCGAGCTGATGGGAGCTCTGCCTTCTGATTTTGCGATTGGGGCCGTCATTCAGATCATGGCCTTTATCGTGATGTGTCGGACGATGAAGATAGAACCCACGCTCACTTTGCTGGGACAATTTCACTTGTTCTGTGGCATGGCTCTGCCGGGGCAAATATCCTTAAGGACTAAGACGCCTCGCTTGTTGTTTTCACTGCCAAATAAGATTCATAGATGGCAGGAGCGGATCCTTAAGGTGGAGTCCAAGGTTGGCTGGCCATTTCCTAAGGCCGCAAAGCGCGTGGTAAAGTCCACACTTTCAATTGACGAGCCTCCAGTTCCAGAGCGGCGCTTTGTCAAAGGACTTATGACGCTTGTTCAATCTGATGGGATCGAGGCCTCTTTGAGAAATGTCGCTTGGGTCGATCTTCTTGATCAGGCTCTTCCATTAGAGCGCATGGCTGGCCTCGCGGGTCCGGGTAAAGCGAAGCCATTGGTTGCTATAGTTCCTGAGGAGAGTGACCCCGATTGGGTAGGAGATTGCCACTTAGGCAAATGTTTTCCTTCTGAGTGTCCTGTTTGTGGAGGCTACCCAAGTGAAAGACCACCTCGTAAATTTCCTCACTTTTTATTTGCTCATTCCATAAGTTGTTTCTCTTTCTTTTGGATCCGTTTTTAACGAACCCTATTTGCAGATATGGACGCCACCGAACGCAAAGCTCAAAAGCAAAGGCTCGCTGATGAGCAAGCTACGGCCCGGCAGGCGACCTTGAAGCAAGTTCTGGGGAAGGTTCCCCGCACTGTGGATGCCTCTGTTGTTGATGAGACGTACGATCCTACCAAGACTGCGGCGGCGCCCCAATCTGCGAGCTCAAGCCAGGCTGTTCCCCAAAAAAGATCGCAAGCTGATGAACCCGCAAAAGTGACCTAAGGCCAGAAGCGATCCAGGACCGAGAAAACCAAGACTGCCGGCGGTGCTGGCAAAGGATCTGATCGCATGGACAAGCGAGCTGCTGAGGTTACTGTTGAAGAGGTCCCCGAGGGGATGGAGCCACTGCTGACTGGGACACTGCCCCGTGGCTACAAGAGGAAAGAGGCTGTGTGGTTGGATACCAATTTCATCCAAGGCCTCGACATGAATAAGGCGAGCCAAATTAGGGAGGCTATCGCTGATGTCATTCCCTTAGGTCGCCTTGCATGGGAATCGCCGCCCGGGGTTCAAATAGAGATCGGGAGGGGAATCACTGCTCGCGTCGTGGTTCAGGATGACGCCCCTGCCGGTGATGAGGTCGCCGAGCTGAAAGATTTGTCGGGTCAATTTGGAATTGTTGCCTCAATGGTGAGTTCTTATTTGTCTTGTGTTTTTTCGTTTCTCATATTTTGCGTTTCTAGCGAGCTTATAACTCTTGTCTCTCTTTCAGCTTGGGACTCGCATAAACAAGGCGATTGAGGCCGCCGAGAAGCGCAAGGCTGAGCTGAAGAAGGTAACGGCGGCTCTTGGGGCCTCAGAGAAAGCCAGGGTCACCTCTGAAAACAAAAGCTCGGCGGCGTTGACTGAGGTTGAGCGCATGAAAAAAGCCATGGCGGAGAGTGCCAAACTGGATGTGGAGTTGCAGAAGAGGGTGCTGGCTCTGAAGGAAGAAACCCGTAAATCTACAGAGGGGTTATTGGCGCGCATTTGAGAGATCGCAAGTGCGAAGGAGCAGCTTTGCTCTGCCGCAAATAAGGCCACTGAGGAGGCGGGTCCGGCGGCTGTGGAAGCCTTCAAGCGCTCTGAAGAGTTTTGTGACTATCAGGTGGCGAGCTTTGACCAAGGTTTCAACCACCTTGCTCGCTGTCTCTGGGCTTATCATGGCCAGGAGAGCATTACCCTTGAGGAAATGCTCCGATGGGTTAACATGTCCCAGCGATCTCCCGACCTGCTGGCCATTCATCCGGATATCCCCTACGCAGCAGATCACATCGTTGCCATCCAAACTAATCAGATAGAGCGCGGCGACCCAGTGTGAGATCCTCCCCCAGTCAATCCTGTCAACTTTGCAATCTTAAAGAATCCTCCTCCTGCGAACGATCAACCCGGCGATAAGTATATTGACACCCTCCCGGCTCCGTTTAATTGATTTTGGGCTTTTGTTTCAAAACATTTTACTTTCCCGCGATCTTGTAATAATTCAACTTTGTTTGTCTTTTGAACTATTCGGCGTCCTCAATTTGATGATTCTAATAATTTAGTATTTTACTTTCCGCACTGATATTGTGGCCGTCCTTGGCTTGTTGAATCTGGTTCGTGGCCGCTTTTGGCCTCTTAATTTATGTCTTGCACTTGTTTCTTTCAATCTTTCTTCCTGTATCATGTATGTACGTGTATCCGTCCCCCTTTATTTTGGCGAGGTTTGTTGAGCTTGCTAAAATAACTAAAGCGGACCGACTGAGTTGATTTGAAATTTTCTGATTGCGGCCCCCTTTATTTGGGACAAGGATGACAGCGGCCCATACTTTACTTCGTTAAAATTTCCCTATGCCCCCTTGTTTTGGGCGAGGCCGTGGAGGGGCTCGGCGAAACAATTTTGCTTAATTCTTTGGTCATTTGTGGACTTGTGGCAAATAACAAGGTCGCTGAGTTCATTACTCCATGCTCGACATTTTCATGAAAAATGACCAAGACCTGGAGTAGGGGGCCATTGATGATACAAATAATATCGCCACCGTCTAGTCCCGGAAATAGCCTATGGTTCACCACGCCTGAGGTAGGTCCGCGACCACATCGACGGCGACGCCAATGATATCCAGTAAAGGCCGTTGCCATCAACCCCTCCTAGAGCATCGCCGGAGCTAGGGGGCTGGATCGAGGCCTTGGACCAATGGCCCTCAAAGGGCCGCATAAGACTTGAGAAGAAACAGGGAGCAAAGGCAAGGAACAGTGTTGACGCCACCGAACGCAGAGCTCAAAAGCAAAGGCTCGCTGATGAGCAAGCTAAGGCCCGGCAGGCGACCTTGAAGCAAGTTCTGGGGAAGGTTCCCCGCACTGTGGATGCCTCTGTTGTTGATGAGACGTACGATCCTACCAAGACTGCGGCGGTGCCCCAATCTGCGAGCTCAAGCCAGGCTGTTCCCCAAAAAAGATCGCAAGCTGATGAACCCGCAAAAGTGACCCAAGGCCAGAAGCAATCCAGGACCGAGAAAACCAAGACTGCCGGCGGTGCTGGCAAAGGATCTGATCGCATGGACAAGCGAGCTGCTGAGGTTACTGTTGAAGAGGTCCCCGGGGGGATGGAGCCACTGCTGACTGGGACACTGCCCCGTGGCTACAAGGGGAAAGAGGCTGTGTGGTTGGATGCCAATTTCATCCAAGGCCTCGACATGAATAAGGCGAGCCAAATTAGGGAGGCTATCGCTGATGTCGTTCCCTTAGGTCGCCTTGCATGGGAATCGCCGCCCGGGGTTCAAATGGAGATCGGGAGGGGAATCACTGCTCGCGTCGTGGTTCAGATGACGCCCGCCGCGGTGATGAGGTCGCCGAAATGAAAGATTTGTCGGGTCAATTTGGAATTCTTTGCCTCAATGGTGAGTTCTTATTTGTCTTGTGTTTTTCGCTTATCATATTTTGCGTTTCTAGCGAGCTTATAACTCTTGTCTCTTTCACTTGGGACTCGCATAAACAAGGCGATTGAGGCCGCCGAGAAGCGCAAGGCTGAGCTGAAGAAGGTAACGGCGGCTCTTGGGGCCTCAGAGAAAGCCAGGGTCACCTCTGAAAACAAAAGCTCGGCGGTGTTGACTGAGGTTGAGAGCATAAAAAAAGCCATGGCGGAGAGTGCCAAACTGGATGTGGAGTTGCAGAAGAGGGTGCTGGCTCTGAAGGAAGAAACCCGTAAATCTGTAGAGGGGTTATTGGCCGCGCACGAGGAGATCGCAAGTCTGAAGGAGCAGCTTGCTGCTGCAAATAAGGCCATTGAGGAGGCATGTCCGGCGGCTGTGGAAGCCTTCAAGCGCTCTGAAGAGTTTTGTGACTATCAGGAGGCGAGCTTTGACCAAGGTTTCAACCACCTTGCTCGCTGTCTCTGGGCTTATCATGGCCGGGAGAGCATTACCCTTGAGGAAATGCTCCGATGGGTTAACATGTCCCAGCGATCTCCCGACCTGCTGGCCATTCATCCGGATATCCCCTACGCAGCAGATCACATCGTTGCCATCCAAACTAATCAGATAGAGCGCGGCGACCCAGTGTGGGATCGTCCTACAGTCAATCCTGTCAACTTTGCAATCTTAAAGAATCCTCCTCCTGCGAACGATCAACCCGGTGATGAGTATATTGACACCCCCCGGCTCCGTTTAATTGATTTTGGGCTTTTGTTTCAAAACATTTTACTTTCCTGCGATCTTGTAATAATTCAACTTTGTTTGTCTTTTGAACTATTCTGATGATACAAATAATATCGCCACCGTCTAGTCCCGGAAATAGCCTATGGTTCACCACGCCTGAGGCAGGTCCGCGACCACATCGACGGCGACGCCAATGATATCCAAGAGCGCCATTGCCATCAACCCTCCTGTGAGCATCGCCGGAGCTAGGGGCGGATCGAGGCCTTGGACCAATGGCCTCAAAGGGCCGCGATAAGACTTGAGAAGAAACAGGGAGCAAAGGCAAGGAACAGTGTTGGCGGCCCTTGGGACCCCAAAGGATCGCCACCCAGATATTATATCCACTTGCTGCTAGATACTTTACCCACTTGCGGTTAGATATTTAGCATTTGCTTAACTATTAAGTAAGATTAGTGACTAAGCTCGCTTCATGCAATACCGCCCTTTACTTAGCTCCTAAGTTTTCTTCCTATAAAAGGAAGTCTTGTGTAACCTAAATGAGACACATTTTTTTTTCCAAGACAAAAACATGCCAAAGCTCTGTGAAAATACAACTTCTCCTCCTCCTCCTATCATTGCCGCACATCTCCGGCTAGCATACACTTAATCACCCCCCAAAAAAGCCAGATATCCACAGCACAAACACCACTAAAACAACCGTGATGATTTATGCATCACCACGAGTCAAGTCCCAAAATTGACCCAAAATAACTGTCATTTTTTGGATGAAATTGATAACTTTTTAGTTTGAGGTCAGTCATTTTTTGGATGAACATGGTCAATCATTTTTTTTTTTCCAAATTTGACATGTAAAAAAAAGGGAGGGAGTATTATTTTATTTCAATTTCTCTCACCAATCATTCCTTTATCTACATAATTTTTAAAAAATATTTTAACTCTCTAATTATTAGTTCAATCATTTTTGTTATATTTTATTATCCATTAGTTTTAGGGGTTCTATTGGCACTTTAATTTACTACTCTAAGCACCACCCTTACTCCCTACACCACAAAAATTACTTGAACCCGGTGATTTTTAGTGAACGTCACCACATCACTGGTGTTTCTTGTGGCACACCAACACCATGTGGTGGCGTTGGTGTGCTTAAAGAACACCAGCAGTGGTGACGCTCTCTATATAAAAAGTGTTAAAACTTAGAAACGCTACCATCGACGACTTTCCACTTGTGTTCTTTGTGGACACCAACGCCGGTGACATCGACGTTGGTGCGCTGCCAAGAACACCAATAATGATCGACGTTTTTTCATCCGAAAAAATAATCAAAAATGGGTGCCGAAAGTAAAAAAGGGGGTGCCAATAGAACCCACATAGTTTTATTATCCACTAATGTATAAAACGATCCAAAACTCTACGTTCATGACCCAAACCGGATCCCAAATCAACGATGCAACAAAACCACCATAAACCGTGTTATTGTACAACGGTGATTTATGAGTTGTATCAAGTGGTCGTCTATGATAAATTTGTATACACCATCTCTAACACAATAGTAGTGTATAGGGATGATTTGAATTCATCACGGTAGTCCATTTAGTAAACCCGTAAATCACAGTTGTACCATAACTTTTCTCATCCAACACACGTTTCGTATCTTATCAGTCCTGAGGGAGCTGGATCCCTTACTGTGCAAAGGGTTAGGTAATCAGTCCGATGCATATTTGTGGTGCTCCCACGTCAATTAAACAAATCTCAGCCGCTACTTAGATTTTTTTCCTTCTTTTCTTTCCCTTCTTTTTTTACCGCTGGTTACTTGCTTTATTTTTATTTTTGTTTATGAATCTTCTGTAAAACACGGATATAAATACTGATATATCGTATTACACAACATGAATACAATGTAGAGACGGATCCATGCATTTGTTTTAGTAGTGTTATTCGGAGTCTAAACATACAATTTTTTAATCCAAAAATTTATTCCAATGGCGGCACTGGAGCCTAAAAATGCATATTTTTTTAATGTCAGAATAATATTTTTAACAACAAACTATTGTTTTATTACAAAAAAAAAATTCGGATCTAAGTAGGGTCACGTAAGTCACCCTGTCCAGTGTAGACCCGCCAATGATATAACGACATATCTACTTTCAAAATTGAAAGATACGACATATCGAATTGTGATAAACAATTATCTTTTGTTAATGGTGATAAGTTAAATAAAATATAATACTTTTCAAATCATACTTCATGTTGAAAATCATTTTTCATTACAATTTGGATGAAACTTATCTTGTCGTTAAACATTTCTCCGTTATGAAATAATAAATTTAAAATTTTGTGTTAATGTGTCACATCGTGTCGAAGTGTCATATATAAAAATATTGATTAACACAATTATTTAAGTCAGCCGGCACCTGTCAATACGTGTCGTGTTAAAAAATTATCGGACACTACGCACGATACTGAAGTGTCGGTGTTTCTTGAATCAAAATTAAACAATGTCGACTATGATCCTATATAAAGAAAACTCACAATGTTAACTCAATTCCTACATTTTTTATTAGTAACTTTTTCAACTCTTAGGTGTGTCGATATATTCATGTCGTGTTGTGCGATATGTACGTGTATTTGTTTCATGTTATATATATATATATATATATATATATATATATATATATATATATATATATATATCCCTTCTATATTAATTAGAAGATGTTTGGTTTATGTTGGTTTGTTTTTTTAATTTATAAAATTACTGTTCATCACCCCACCAGCATTTTTATTTTTTGTAGAAGAAGGGTTTGAGTTAAATTGTTCCATTTTGAAAGACTCAATTGTATCACCTTTTAATGCCATGCGAATATATGTAGCAAAGTATAACTATTTTCAAAATATAAGCTCACTTACTTATCATTTCGACATCGACGCTTTGTATCACGCCAAAAAAATTGTGTTTGACGTTTACATGAAATATTATAAGTTTCTTAAAATAAATTTATTTCATAAAAAAACATATCGTTTGTACACGGCGATATGACTTATTTCAAGATATAAGACCGCGATATGTTGCCTACACGATCTTTATATCATGCAAAAAAAAATTGGATTTGACGATTACATGAAATATTAAATTTCTTGAAATGAATTTTTTTTCCGTAAAAAAATATATCGTTTATATAAAATATTAAATATCCTGAAAAAAAAAATTATTTCGGCCACAAATATTGTAAAACTGGCTATAATGTATTGCTGATTTAATTTCTATGGAAATTTGAATTGTGTATTTTACCATGGCCGTTAAAATTAGCCTAGATCTGAGAATACAAAAAAAAGGTTCGGTAGTGTCGAAAGGTGTAGATTTTGTGTCGTGGAGTGTTGACAGTGTGTTAGATTTTAATTAATATTCATTTCATCAACCGACACCTGTTGGATATGGCGTCGGGGTGTATCGATGTTGCAGATAATGTCGATGATAGCTTCATTTTTTTGGTTAAAATAGATTTACTATTAATTGAAAAAAAAATCAGTAGTGTCGAAAAGTATCCATACGATGTCGGGAGGTGTCGAAGATGTGTCGGATATTCATTTCATCAGCCGACACGTGCCGGACATGTCATCGTATGTATCAGAGTTAACTAAATACAAACCGGGGCTACGCTCGTGCGGAGCACGATTATTTATTATCCTAACCAAAGTGTATATTTCGATACGGTTTATTTTTATTACCTCCAATAGATAGTGCGGATTCAATTTCAATTTCAATCAACCGAAAATTTTCGATTCGCTTTCGGCACAACAATTGAATAAACCACATATTTTTTTTAATCACGTGTACCGTTAGTTGTTTGTGCTAAAAAGGGAAAAAAAAAAAAAGGAAATACCGACGGATTTGAAGTTCTACCGTAGAGTATCTTATGGAAGATGAATCGTGTTTAATATAAAATACAACAAAAAATAAGGGCAAACAAATATCCGCGATCAAGAAGGTGCTACCACACGCGACCACGTGACAACACATTAAATGTTTTTATTATTTTGAACAACATAACGTCAAGTGGGCAACTGTTGCGATGATAAACGTCACTACTAAAATTGACGCTGCAATATCAAATCACTTTTATATTCTTCGCATCGTTTGACAAGTGTTTTTTTTCACCAAATGAATGAAAACGAGATCAATAGACGTATTTATTAATGATAAGAAACTGAATATCGTATAGAAAATGAGTTAAACACATTTTCAAGCATATTAATAATTTGTAAGCCAAGCGCGTCGCGGGAGATTCGACCGCCAGTGTAGCATTATGGTCCGCGTATTGTTTTTCTATAATGTTCATTTCAGAAAGTCGAAGTTTCAAAGTGATCAAATTTATGACATTGTTTCTCCGATACATCATATTGTAGTTTATTTTGTAGATGGAAACTCCTGATAGGGCGGGAAGAGAGGTGATTCACAATCTTCACGCCTCTAAGAAAGAAATACCTTGGAGAGAATGTGATACATTTCTCTTTGCTTCTTTTGTCTTGTCTTTAATTTATTCTGATTTGCCTTACTCGATTTATTTCACTTTGGGGATCTATTCTTCGATATTATCGTTGGTAACGATTTATGTTGGCCGTCGTATTGTGTCTTTACTTGTTTCACTCACTTCATAGTGTATATATATATATAGAGAGAGAGAGAGAGAGAGAGAGAGAGAGAGAATAAGAAAATATGTTTTTTTCAGGCTATGAAATAAATTATTATCAAAAGAAAAAAGAAAAAGCAGATAAAGAAACATGGTCCAATAACGTTATTTAAAATTAAAAAAAAAACTAGCAGCTGAGATTTGTGCACCGGACTGATTACTATCGAGAGCCGGTACCAACTTCATGTAATGCTTGATTCTCGTCTTCCATCTACTATCGTCGTGTTTCCGGTGTGTGTGTGTTAGCAATATACTTGTAAAGGAAGCGGAGAGATAAAAAGAGAGAAAAATGGCTGTAACATGCGTTGACCCTGTTCTTGCTGAGCTCTCTACTCTTGAAGAGCTCCCTTTGATTTCAGAAAACTCTCCATGGGCTGATTCAATGGTGGAAAATATTCAATCTTGTAAATCGGGCTTAAGATTCTTGAAGATGTTCTTCTGGTCTCTTTTGATGTTGGAGGATACTCATGATGTAGAAGTCAGGCAAATTTTAATGCCCGTAAATCATACTCGTGAAGCTATATGGGGAATATCAAGAAAAAGTCTTGTTGCTCCTTCCTC
The DNA here is from genome assembly GCA_026214975.1 of Gentiana macrophylla. Lineage (NCBI taxonomy): Eukaryota > Viridiplantae > Streptophyta > Magnoliopsida > Gentianales > Gentianaceae > Gentiana > Gentiana macrophylla. The sequence continues at coordinate 7,829,392 of CM047808.1, read as the reverse complement.
TTTGGAAAGCGCAAGACTTGAATACGGATTATTTATTCTGGATCTGCAAGAAAATATTCAAATGTGTAAGGAAATAATTAGAGAGTCGTGTCAACTTCTGTTAAAGTACTCGTTGAGATGCGATTCTTTTAAGATGATTCAGATTCAGAAATTTCTGGATGTAATTCTCGAGAATCTCAAGGATCTTTACAAGAACAAAACAGATGATGAAATTGTTTTGCTCAAGAATCAAATTGAAACCCTCGAGAAGAAGCTCAGATTGATGCGTGATATCTTTGATCTAACTCCTATGGAATGGGGAGGTTTCAAGGAATTGCAAGAGTTGAAGGTTGTTGTCCATGCTTTTGCTCAATGTTCAACGAGCTTAGTATTTCTGTATTGGGTGAAAGCAGTAGATGAAGAAATGTCAACAAAACTGAATCTTTTGTTGTTTAATGTGCTGCAGTTGATCAAACCTTGTGACTCCGTTTTTAAGGCCTTTTACTTTAGATTCTTAAAGGAAATGAAGTTGAGGCAATTAGACTCTCTTCTTTTGGGACAGATTATTCAAATCTTCCTCAACCTTCTCCTCGAGAATCTGGTGGATATTTTGAAGGACGAATTTCTAATTCTACAAGAATCTCTAACGTTTATTATATCTTTTTTAGCTCAACCACCTGATGAGCATGGAGAGGATGAAGATTGGATGATGACGACTGCAGAAATGGAGGTTCTTGTCAAAGAAGATTTGTATCGTGTTCTCTCTGTTGATGACATGAAGGGGAATTCATCCAAGGCAAACACATGTTTAAGTGACTTTACGAGGAAGGTTGAGCTAGTAAAGGGCAAGATTCAACAGGTTTATGACCGAACCCGAGATTCATTTTCGTATGATTTCCCAAAGATTAACGGTCTTGGATTTTTCGACTTCACCATACAAAATCTTGGCTTTTTAAAGGAGAAGCTGAAAAGAGATTCAAATTTTATCCCTTTTGCAAAGCATTTAATTATTAGAATTGAGGAGGAGCTAATGTCTTTGAGGCCTTATCTCGATGATCTTTTTGAACGACAAAAAGCACAGAAAGAACTAAATGATACTTGGTTAAAAGTTATCAATTTGGCTTACAAAACAGAATATGCCATCAATTTGTGTTCCGTAATTGGCCATCCATTATGGTATAATATGGCACGTCTGATGGTGGTCCTAGTCGAAATTAAGATTCTTAAGAGCAAGCTTAAGAATATTGAAGGTAGAAAGACACATGATGGTTTAGCAGTTGCTCTAAGAAGTTTGAAGATTGAAAATCCTCGGAATTTAGGTTTCAATGAAGTGATGGTGGGTTTAGAGAAGGAGGTAGAAATGCTAATAGAAAATCTTATAAATGGATCTAAGTTTCTTGATATTGTTGCTATTGTTGGTATGGCTGGCCTAGGGAAGACTACGCTAGCTAACAAGGTTTACAATGCCCCTGCAATTCGGCGTCATTTTCACATATTTGCTTATTGTATCGTCTCTCAAGTTCATAATGCTAGTAAGATGTTGCTTGATATTCTAGCTGATATCAAAGGGGAGGATGACAAAATGTATGATATGATGGATGAAGATTTGGCAGACATGCTTCGTAAGTGCCTCAAAGGAAGAAGGTACCTTATTATAATGGACGATGTTTGGGACGTTAAGGCCTGGAATGAAATTGAAAGATCACTTCCAAATGATCGAAATGGAAGTAGAGTTATTTTCACGACGCGTATTCATAATATTGCTTTACAAGCCAAAAAAGATTGTATCCTTCATCATCTACGTTTTCTGTCTAAGGAAGAAGGTTGGGAGTTGTTGCGAAGTAAGACATTCCATGCAGAAGGTTGCCCACCAGATTTTTCAGAGGTTGGGAAGATGATTGCAAAGAATTGCAAAGGCCTTGCTTTGACAATTGTTTTAATCGCGGGTCTTCTTAAAACGGAAAGAAGTCTAAGTTGGTGGAATAAAATTTCTAAAGCAGTAGGTTCCTATGTTTTGACGGACGCTTGTGTGAGCGTGTTAGAATTAAGTTACCAACATTTACCAGAGCATCTGAAGCTATGCTTTCTCTATTTTGGAGCATTTGTAGAAGATGAATTAATTCGTGTGAATAAGTTGACATTGCTATGGATCGCTGAGGGATTTGTGCAGAATTCCAATAGGATAAACTTGAAAAATGTGGCGAAAGAGTACTTAAGTGATCTAGTTGATAGAAGCCTTGTGATTGCTGATGAGAAAAGTTCATACGGTGGGATCAAAAGCTGTCGGATTAATGATCTAGTGCATGAATTCTGTCAAAGAAAGGCTCAAGAGGAGAACATTTTCCAATTAATGGTCAATGACGAGGCTTCTAATTCATCAAGTTCCACTTTACATAATCCATATCGTGTTTGCATGCATATGAAAGGGATACATGTCAGTGATGCTACAAAAATATGTCCAAGTATCCACTCTCTGCGCTTTAGTTGTAAATGGAAAATTCATCGTCGTGACCGTTATGATCTTAGCAACTTGAAACTTGTTCAAGTGATGGATTTGAAAGAGTTAGATTGCGATGACTGTTTTATAAGAGAGATGCATTCAGTAGTTCATCTGAGATTTATGTCGATTTATATTTCATGGTTCCCTTTTTCTAAAATTACTCTAAACGGTCTCATATTCAATAGCTGGAATCTGGAAATTCTGATTCTTAGGGGACCCTATTTTGAAAAATTGCCCGAAGCTTTCTGGAACTTGACAAGGCTTAGGCATGTACGTGTCGATCAGTGTTACCTAAGTAATTCGGGTGTCAAAACACGTGAAGCATACCCCCACCCCCAAATGGTTAACTTGGAAAGCTTTTCATCATTACATGTCTCCTCAACAGAAGATTTAGAAGTCTTTCTACAAAGGTCACCTTCTCTTGAAATCGAGCTTCCGTTGCGAACGATCGTGAACCGAGTATACATTTTCCGAAACTGGACTCTCTTAGTAAACTTGAGTCGCTGAATGTTGACTTTGTGGGAGTGGCATGTTTACGTTCGTTTAACTTTCTTTCATCTCTCAAGAAACTATCATTATCATCCTGTCGTTTAGACTGGAGATATTTACCAGTGATTAGTAAAATGCCATGTCTTGAGGTTTTGAAGCTACTACTTAAATCCTTTGTTGGGCCTAAGTGCGACATGGAAGACATAGAATTCCCGAGGCTTAAGTTTTTGAAACTCTGTCATTTAGATTTTGCTGAATGGATTGCGTATGTAGAGTCTTTTCCTAGCCTGGAGGTACTTATCGTGTATGCATGCGATAGGCTGAATAGAATACCACCATGTTTTGGAGAAATGCTTACCTTGAAGAGGATTGAAGTTTATGCATCACACAAATCTGTTGCTTCTTCGGTTGTTGAAATACAGGAAGTGCAAAAAGACTTTGGAAATGAGGAGCTTCAAGTTATTATCCTGGAGCAGTATGATCGAATATAATAAGGTACTCAACTCCATTCTGTTCATTGACTGATTTCACATGATATGCTTTTCTACTCGGTCATTGAAGTATCAAATTTCCTCAAATTCGTAGTGTCATGAAACTTCATCTTCTTTGTTTGTTGGCATATTATTTGAGTCAGATGAAGTAATGAAGATGATCCCAAATAAATTGGTTTTTTTTCCCCCTAATTGTTTAATGCAAAATCTGCACATATTTTAGGCAAACATTCTGATTTTCATTGCTGTTTTCTGTACTACTACTTGTGCAATCATGATTGAACACAACAGTAATACTCTGTTATTTAAATTTGTTTCAGCATTAATTATTTCAGCTCCTGCCTTTTGTTGTTAGGATATAATTGTGTTTTCTCTTGTAATTTTTTCAGGGACTTGGACGGCAAATGTGGGAATTTTGGGACTTTAAGAGGTGCAATATATATATATATATATATATATATATATATATATATATATATATATATATATATATATATATTTTGCCAAGAAATATGCCACAGCCAAAATTAATGTAAAGATTTTAATATTTTCAATGAGACCTTTCAATTGTATTGCAAAAGGTTGTTCTCAATTGTTTTGTTTTGTCGTCTTTTCATATTTTTATTTTGATTTTTGTTTTTTTGCTCTTTGGGTTGGTCACTATATGTATGTGAGTATTTTAGGGTGTTTCATTTTGATCTTTGGAGAACTTTAATTTCTTGGGAAATGAGGAGAAAAATGCAAATATTTCATCAATTGAGTAGAAACGATCTTTTGAAACTTTTGCATAAAGCGACAAAACTATTTATCCATTTATCGAAATTCATTTTTGTTTAAATTCACTGTTCAAATTCATCAATAAATTCATTGTCATTAAATTCACTAATTTTCAAAATTCATTGTTAAACTCACCGATTTTTCGGGATTCATCATCAAAATTCATCGTCGAAATTCACAGATTTCGGATTCATTAGGGAGATTCACCGATTTTCGGGATTCATTGTTTGTCATTCTCGCTATAAAAATTATACTGATTGTCATTCTCATATAAAAAATATGTAGTTGTCCGGTTACTTAAAAATATTCCAGATTGTGTCTTTATCCCTAATTATCCTTAATTTCTTTTGGAGTGTTATACTTATTTTGTTGAACATTTGAGGATTTGAACGAAAGGTTGTACCAAATGGATACACTCATGTTTATTAATTTGTACTCTCTTTTTACATAGCAGCAGTGTACACGGGTGGGTGAAAGATAATAGAATTAGAAAAGAGTTCTTTATTTACACTACCACGACTCTACCTGTGTACTGCACTATCTACTTGTGCATCATAGTAGAAAATCGACCATGTGAAAAAGTCGAATGTATTGGCAACCTGCGACCCATTGTGAACTTCGAACCAGGTTCTACAGTGCGGGAAGTCGTATGTTGCCTCACACATTCGACTTTCATATGATCGATTCTGTGAAAACTGTGAAGTATACCGAGTAGATCAACTGTGGGGCAAATAATAACCCCTTAGAAAGACATGATGGCATCCACTACATACTACATTCCAGCAAAGTACAAAAGAAACAGAGTTGTAATACTACCTCCGTCTAGACATGGCCGGTTCCGTGTCGGGTCGAGTTTTTTGGTTGGACCCGTCGGTTCCGGGTCCAAAAAGGAACCGGAACTGCCGGTTCAAATTTCCAGCCGTATCTGCCGGGTCTCAAGAACCGGCGGGTTTGTCGGGTATCCGGGCCGGTTCCGGTTCCGGGTCACGGTTCCAAAAAAATTCAATATTTCTTTTAAAAAATTTGTATAACTTACGTTAAAATTAATAATAAATTATAAATGATTATTTAACTATATATAATATTTAATTTCATAACTATAGTTCAAAAAAAAAACACACGGCTTGGAACTTATTCTAAATAATTTGTAAGTTAATTAAAGCATAATGCGTAGTTTTCTAATTGTTTATTTTTTATAATTAATTTGTAAGTTAATTAAATGTATATTTCATATAGTGATTACGATGATTTATACTTATAATTTTCTTACACACGCACACACACACACACACACACACACACATATATATATATATATATATAAGTAAATTTTATATCTTGATGAATCGATGCAAAATGTATATAAAATTTGTTTTATTAAGCAACATCATTACATAATTAAACAATACATCAATAACGGCGCACTTGATACACATTACTTAACACCATACTAATAGTCTAATACACTTCATATTCAAAAAAACAAACACAATACTAATACACTGTATATTCGAACATAACATGACACTAGAATTCGTCTACATTATTATGGAAGCATCTTCATTTTCATATCACTTGTCGTTCTGAAAGCGTTTGAAATGCATAAAAACATAAACACCTCCAAGGACAACACAACCACCTTTTCACATTTTTGCTCTCATAATCATCATTGTAGACCTTTGGCACATCAAGATGGAGCCACCTGAAAAACATGCAAATTTTAGTTTAAATCATGACTATGCTTGATTGAAATTTTATAAAAATGAATAAATAAATTTACATATCAGTCACTCAGAATCTGCTAGGTTATATCATCTTCTTCGCTCCCGTGTGCACTTGCAGTTGTTCTGGTTGTAACAACATCAGTCTCGACCACATCTTGGTCATCTTCTTCTGGTGGAATGAAGTCTTGTTGTCTCCGTTCGGCTAGCACCCAATCGTTGAGGCACATTTGATATTCTAAATTTCTTGGGTGCATGCTCGCTCTCCTTGAGCTATGCATGTTTCCGCCGACACTAAATTCCCTCTCTATCGTCACGGTTGACACTGGACACGAAAAACAATTCAATTGCCATGTGTGAGAGAAGGGTAATCTCTTGTATGGCTCCGCCACCATCCCAATATATCCCACTCAAAATCGTACTCCTCATTCATAGCCAAGGACGAAGCCAGGAATTTTTTGTCGGGTGGGATGATTTTTTTTTTCAATGTTATTTATACGGCATAATTTTCTGAAATAATTTATTTATACTTTATGATGTATTTTTATACTTCCCGCGTCACACTACAAATGTTAACTCCAGTGTCAATTCATTGGATCTGACGTTATTCACACATGACATTTCTGTAACTATAACATCACTGTCATCACTAACGTTATTTTCATGGTGTTTGAAATAATGTTTTGAGTGATTGAAATGATCGTGGTGTTTGAAATAAAACTGTGATTTCAACGGAATCATTTTTTTTTGTTGTAACATATACTTTTAATGGCTTATGTTAGGTGGGCTGCAAGATTAATTATCTAGTGGTCTGATAAGTTGGTGAGCTGGACATACATACTATATAGAAAAAAAAAATAAAAAGGGCCGGGTGGGCTTAGCCCCCCTAAGCCGATAATGAAGCTCCGTCCTTGTTCATATCAATCTCGAAAGTAGTCGATAGATATTTATGCATTTCTTCACATGAGGACGATGAATCAACCCTCGGCCTCGGCCTTTTAGCGGATATTTTTTGCATCACTTTTCTCAACGAAAATAGAATAATTAGAACCCTAAGACATAAGAATAAAATGATTCTTTCAGATTGATCAAAGCAAAAAATATATTAAATAAATAAACTGGGATGATATAGCAATTCCATACATGGAGTTGCTATCCACATAAGCATACACGAAGATAATATGTTTAATCTATAATGATACTAATATGTTGATCGTATGGTGGAAAGATTCATCTATTTCTTTCTACTATACGAACTTTTCAACCTCCGGGGTTAGTAGAACTTGTACCTGCATTATAGAGGGTCTAGCATCCCCAACTCCGTAACGAATATCATAATGAGCGTACAACTCTGTAAATGTTTTAATTGTATTCGAACCACTTCCAAGTGGTTAATTGGTCGGGTGACCAGGTTAGGAAACAAGAATTCATAATAACTCTCCAATAATCCAGTCAATCCCTCTGTTTGAAGTTGAGGGTCTACAATAACAGCAATAAGATAAAGCTCGGGTATTTGTAGCTGCTAAACATGGAACCAAGTCGAGACATGCTTTAAATTCTTCAGACAAATTTACTAACTCAATCGTCATTGGTAAGACCGCATGTGATGTTGGTTTATAAGTGATACGGGAAACCTAAATTTCACATACACGTTGAAACGATCTAGAATTATCACGATTTTTGGCTCCTCAACAGGCTCCTCAACCCTCAAGAAACCTGTTCTTGAAAACCTTGGAATTGATCAAAACCCCTTGGAGACCTGCCCAAGAAACCTTGATTTGTGAACGTTCAAGAATTGCCAATTCTTGAATTTGATGTTCAAGATTAAGTTTATACGTAAACTTAAAAAAAAACGCAATTTTTCTTGCTAATGCAAAGAAGAAATTTTATATAATTCTAAATAATTGTGTGTTTTAAAAAGAGACTCATATGCCTTTATTATAGGCTTACAACTAGAGAAAAGAAAAACCAAATTCCGATGTGGGACAAATTGGCGCCACACTTTATTAAAAATAAACTAAATAAATTCATAAAAATACTCTCAATATGCTTTAACCACATCCATCAAAGAACAATCACCAATATTGACTTCTCACAACCAAACTCTCTGCGTGAGCATCATCGAATGCCTGCATAACCAAAGTGTAGATAAAGCTTCATCTCTCTTCTTGCGTTGCAATCTGGTTAGCGGTCCATCTCTAATTAGCAAAGGATCCTTAGCCTGAATCGGTGATATAAGATCATGATGTGTGACTGGTGGTTGATGAGCGAAAAATTCACCCACTAAAAAATTGGTCCCGACAACGGCGCCAATTTTGATGAGCTTGAATTTACCCTCAAAAATACATTTATAAAGACTATGGCGTGGGTAAACTAACTCTCTAACCAAAGTGAGAGTACCGGGTCGATTGCTAGGATAGCTACAGAGTACGAGGTCGTCCCAAGAGAAATGTGGTTGTGAGTACCAAAGCGAACGTGGTTCTTAGTCTAGGCGATCAAAGTTTTAGTGGAGTGTTTATAACTAATGCAAAAAGTAAAGATTATTCTAACGAGAATTAAAAAGCATAGCCGAGTTATGATCCAACAGGTTATCTCCCCACAGGAAAAACTTGATTAGGAGTGTGTTTTATCTGATTCGGTTCATATGATATTCACGGGTGTCAACTTTTTATTCTTGCGTTAAGATCTCGAACGACTCTCACTTAACCCCACACTAGGTTTATTAACCCTCCTTTAGAGAGCTAACTCGCTAACATGGTTGACCGGAATAAAAAGCCGTTGAAAAACCTCACAAAAACATAATTTTAACGTATCACTTAGGTTGCCAATCTAACGATTAAGACTATGGTTTAGTGATTTTAAAACATGTTTCGCACATCTCGTAAAAATACGAATCTCACTTAGGCATAGTCCGGATCTCGCACTTAGATTGTCAATCTAACAATCAGACTATGATTAGTGATATCCATATCTCACATCTCACCGCAAAATACATTTATAAGCTCGATGTAACCGTGAACAAAGTTGTCAATTTTATTCAAAGCTAAAATGATCAAAACGGGTTTTAAAACATGAGTTTATCATACGAACGTTTAATTACGCGCACACAACTCCCATCTCGTATCCCGAGGGTCAATTTTACCCGTTTTCACATAATTCGGCTATGTTGAGTTTAACTACTCATATTAACGAAAATAACAACGAAAATAACAAAACGAAAGAAAACAAAACGAAAAAGATAACTACAGCTATATAGATATACGTATAGATATATATATATATAGATATAGATATATATATAATATACGTATATATATATATATATATATATATATATATATATATATATATATATATATATATATATATATATTTATACTAATTGCATCAAAATAAAAGAAAGCAATAAAAGACGGAAACGAAATTATATTAAAATTGATAACTAGTCGGGTTATTACACCGACATTATAAGCGACATATATATCTAATTTAGGCCCCCCCTAATTAAAAGAAAGAAAAGATGAAGGAAAAGAGGGGCAGCCTTTCTCTGCATCTGAGGCTCTGTTTATATAGACAATGTTGAGGAGCCGGATCGATCCGGATTGGTGCCGGATCGATCCGAGCTTATCATCATTACTCATCATTACAGTAACATGCAGCAGCGGAGAAATTATATATAATTATATATTAAACTTCTAAAATTCATATCTCGAGTTGTAGACCTCTAAAAATCATGATTCAAATGTCATTAGAAAGCTCTCGGAAAACTCTACAACTTTCATCAAGGACTCTTCTTCAGAAAACGTCATTTTGATGAGCCATTTGTATTACCAGTCTTTTTCGGGATTTTCCCTAATACAAATCGATTAGCCACTTGACCACCATTTGAGTTGTAGAAGTCCGATTGACTTGATTCAAAATCCATTGGAAAGCGTTCTTGAAGATATACAACTTTTATGAAGGAAACTTCTTCAGAAAATGTCGTTTTGATGAGCCATTCGTATTACGAAGATGTTTCGGGATTTCTACTAATCCGAATTGATTAGTCAATTGACCATAACTTGAGTTGTAGAACTCCAATTGACGTGATTCAAAGTGCGTTGGAAAGCTTATGTAAAGATCTACAACTTTCATTAAGAAGTCATCCCCTGAAAATGCCTCTAAGATGGGTCAAATCTCCGTTGAAACAGGTTTTGGTTTTAAGTATGCAAGATAATTTGATCCATTTGAACTCGTAAGCTTGTGGCATCTTCTTCGAATCCTCTAAACACATCTTTTAGACTCAAAACATGTCGTTACGTGGAATCTTGGTCAATGTATAATCCTCGCAATGAACCACCAAAATACCAAACGTAAATCCGACATTTACACTCGGTTACTAAACCGTACAAAAACTAGTAAAAACACAATAAAAATACGATATTTTATAAAATAACTACGACTTATATATATTTATGAAACTTAGGAATTAATGACTCGAAACGATATAAAAATGCTCAAAATGATATCAGAAACGGGGTGAAAAGTTATAAAAATAACGGTGAATTTTTCCGTCATCACAACCCCCCACTTAGCTTTTGGTCGTCCTCGAACAAAATAAGCGGTAAAATAAAATGAATGAAGGAAAAATTCATGCAAAGATAAGATGTAAGGGACAACCAAATGATATAACCTTTAGAATTACAACCAGGTGTTAACCTCAATATAACTGTATAACAGAGTGCGTGTGTGACAAGCCTTTTCAATTTCCACTATCCTCTCTTGAATAAATCAAGCAAACGCACTAGTATCCATTCAGACAATCCTAACAACTTTCCTAGGTATAGGCAGTAACAGTTCCACACAAAGTCCTCCCGTGTACTTATTAGGATAATCCCTAAAGCATATCATTGAGTTTATACTGGGGATAGTCAGAAGATAACTAAATTTTCAACCAACTTTTTCTTTTCTTTTCTATTTTTTTTTCTTTTTTTTCCTTTTATTAGAGTACTAACATATCCAAACTCAATGCCAAAATCGACTATCTTGCAAGCGTCATGAGGTGAGATCGAATACATTAATACCTGTCTAACTCTTTTTTTTTATTACATGTATAGTATATGCCCTCATTCCTAGCAATAGGATGTTTCGTGATAACACCCTAGCTAGACTACAATCATCAGGCAATCGGGAGCTTTTAAACCTCATAGTGGTATAGGACGTTTCGTGATAACACCCTACCGCACTCAAATCATTGGTAGCTACAACCGACATATATATAATTCAACTTAGTTTAATATTCTTCCTATCACATTCAAACCTTCAGATATTCACAGTACATGTTCAGAAGTTAGGTACTAAGTTACTACTATCTCTAGGATAAACCACTAGAATACTGAATGGATACAGTTTAAAATTTTCGCTTCAATATCAAAGGCTTACGTGAAGGAATTCATGTTATACAAATAAATTTCCGGTTAAAATACACTTGCGGTTCACATTGGTTATACATATCCAAATTGATCATTACATATTTAAATCCATGAAATATATACCTTATACAAATTATTTTAATCAACTCATTAATGCTCGAAAAATCAAAAACTAAGGGATTTAACCTTTAATGCCATTTCTAAACCAACCACGACTCTACCCCCCACTTACGAACTTGCATTATCCTTTAAAGCATAGTGAATGAGATAGAGAGGAAGACTTAGCTTATAAACCTGGCAGAAAAGTGCTACCGAATCCCGTAACAGCCATGAGAAAGCACATCCCGAATCCCTATACAAAAACAACCAAAACAAAGCAAACACGGGACATGGTCCTCGTGCCAAAATATGCAATAGGGATATGGGAATAATAAGATAATGGCATTGTCACGTCAGAAAATTTGATAGGCTTTATATAGCACGTAATAGCTTTAGATGGAAAAATAACCATACTGGTAAAGCACAGAACATCTAAGCATATACGTATCATATGAGCATATATCATAGTCAAGTCAGCTATTCCTAGATTCATTTTTTATTACACACAGTTTTATTAAGGCGGGAATACTCACCACTATACTACAACGACCAGAAATTTGAAACAGACTAGATCGTAAAATGAAATGTAGTGAGTCTCAAGGGTTTTCCAACAACCTAAGTCCAAGAAATGAAGCATTTGAATGTTTTCTTTGTATTCTACCTCGGGATTTTCGGATAACCACCTAATCGTTCCCTTTAAATGACATTCAAACATTCATCCTGAGACTTGGTTGTGATTTGTGTTCATCTTTCATACAGATTCTACATTTCATTAAGACTAGGCTTATTCAAATTATCTTTATTATTATTATCGGGCTGCCTCCCGGTAGCGCTTTTGTTTAACGTCGTTTGCTCGACAGGTTGACTCTAAACAGACTCAATCAACCAAAATCTGAACTTAAGAAGATCAATAGCTTAAGAAAAATTAACAATGCGAGAACCAAAGAAATTAAATTGTCTAGAAACGTACCTCGTTTGGCCCTCGATGCTATTTCCTCCCAGCCAGAAAATCTTCTTTTATCAGACTGTCGAACCATCTTCTTTTGAAAATCACCATAAAGCTCATCCATTGGGGAGTATACAAATTGGACCACAGAAAATTCATCCTCACAGAGTGGACGAATATAGTAATCCGGGACCGTCGTATCAAATATTACCAACTCTCCCAGTGGCTCTACCAAAGATGGCCGATCAATCTCTCGCTCCTCTAACTCTGTCATCTCCAAATCTTGCACTTTTTCTTCGCAAACTGAATTATCAACCTCATTCTCGACCTGAACTTCTTCAGTGATAACATCATCATCCTTAACCACCTCACATGTCTCTGCCTCTTTCACATACCTCACTAATTCAATCAATTCTCCCACCCTCTCTTGAAGATTTCTTATAGCGGGGTCAGTACTTACCTTGAACTCCTGCATGTCCAACAGTCGCTCTTCCAAGATCTGGTTCAATCGTTCTAGTTGCTCTATTTGACTGTCGGTGAATTCTTCTTGTGGCATGGGGGAAAACTGATCGTATTGACTTTGATTCATCGGAGGTGAGTAGTAGTCCTCTTGCCATTCCAGACACTGATCAGGTGGCTGAATATGGTTGAAGCTATCAACGTACGGAGTATGAACACCATAATTCTGATAAGCACCAGGGTTAGGACAACCCTCATCATATCGTGGCTCATAACTTGAATAACCATAATTCTGATCCTGATATTCACTAGGGTATTGATAATTCCATGAACCTTGGTTATTCTGCTGTTGATATTGAGGCTGAGGCACGAACTGTTGTTGATAATATTGTTCCGGTGCCTGAGGTTGGTAGGAGTATTGTTGTTCAGGTGAGTAGTATTGATTGAAAAATTCATCCATTTAAACTCAATCTGCAAGATCTCAGAAAACAACAGGAAAACAATAAAATTCTTTTTTTTTTTCTTTTTCGTTTTTTTTTTTTTATTTTTATAAAACCTAGGCCCAAGCCTTCGGTTCACTTACAAGATATCACAACAATATCACACATTTCCCCGGCAACGGCGCCAATTTTTCTGATGAGCGAAAAATTCACCCACTAAAAAATTGGTCCCCGGCAACGGCGCCAATTTTGATGAGCTTGAATTTACCCCTCAAAAATACATTTATAAAGACTCGCAACTGTGGGTAAACTAACTCTCTAACCAGCAGAGTACCGGGTCGATTGCTAGGATAGCTACAGGAGTACGAGGTCGTCCCAAGAGAAATGTGGTTGTGAGTATCAAAGCGAACGTGGTTCTTAGTCTAGGCGATCAAAGTTTTAGTGGAGTGTTTATAACTAATGCAAAAAGTAAAGATTATTCTAACGAGAATTAAAAAGCATAGCCGAGTTATGATCCAACAGGTTATCTCCCCACAGGAAAAACTTGATTAGGAGTGTGTTTTATCTGATTCGGTTCATATGATATTCACGGGTGTCAACTTTTTATTCTTGCGTTAAGATCTGAACAGCTCTCACTTAACCCCCACACTAGGTTTATTAACCCTCCCTTTAGAGAGCTAACTCGCCTAACATGGTTGACCGGAATAAAAAGCCGTTGAAAAACCTCACAAAAACATAATTTTAACGTATCACTTAGGTTGCCAATCTAACGATTAAGACTATGGTTTAGTGATTTTAAAACATGTTTCGCACATCTCGTAAAAATACGAATCTCACTTAGGCATAGTCCGGATCATCACTTAGATTGTCAATCTAACAATCGGGACTATGATTAGTGATATCCATATCTCACATCTCACCGCAAAATACATTTATAAGCTCGATGTAACCGTGAACAAAGTTGTCAATTTTATTCAAAGCTAAAATGATCAAAACGGGTTTTAAAACATGAGTTTATCATACTGAACGCTTAATTACGCACACACAACTCCCATCTCGTATCCCGAGGTCAATTTTACCCGTTTTCACATAATTCGCTATGTTGAGTTTAACTACTCATATTAACTTGAAAATAACAACGAAAATAACAAAACGAAAGAAAACAAAACGAAAAGATAACTACAAATATATAGATATACGTATATATATATATATATATATATATATATATATATATATATATATATATATATATATATATATAGATATAGATATATATATAATATACGTATATATATATATATATATATTTATACTAATTGTATCAAAATAAAAGAAAGCAATAAAAGACGGAAACGAAATTATATTAAAAGCGATAACTAGTCGGGTTATTACACCGACATTATAACGACATATATATCTAATTTAGCCCCCCATAATTAAAAGAAAGAAAAGATGAAGGAAAAGAGGCGCACCTTTCTGCGCATCTCGAGGCTCTGTTTATATAGACAATGTTGAGGAGCCGGATCGATCCGGCACCAATCCGGATCGATCCGAGCTTATCATCATTACTCATCATTACAGTAACATGCAACAGCGGAGAAATTATATATAATTATATATTAAACTTCTAAAATTCATATCTCGAGTTGTAGACCTCCAAAAATCATGATTCAAATGTCATTAGAAAGCTCTCGGAAAACTCTACAATTTTCATCAAGGACTCTTCTTCAGAAAACGTCATTTTGATGAGCCATTTGTATTACCAGTCTTTTTCGGGATTTTCCCTAATACAAATCGATTAGCCACTTGACCACCATTTGAGTTGTAGAAGTCCGATTGACTTGATTCAAAATCCATTGGAAAGCGTTCTTGAAGATATACAACTTTTATGAAGGAAACTTCTTCAGAAAATGTCGTTTTGATGAGCCATTCGTATTACGAAGATGTTTCGGGATTTCTACTAATCCGAATTGATTAGTCAATTGACCATAACTTGAGTTGTAGAACTCCAATTGATGTGATTCAAAGTGCGTTGGAAAGCTTATGTGAAGATCTACAACTTTCATTAAGAAGTCATCCCCTGAAAATGCCTCTAAGATGGGTCAAATCTCCGTTGAAACAGGTTTTGGTTTTAAGTATGCAAGATAATTTGATCCATTTGAACTCGTAAGCTTGTGACATCTTCTTCTAATCCTCTAAACACATCTTTTAGACTCAAAACATGTCGTTACGTGGAATCTTGGTCAATGTATAATCCTGCAATGAACCACCAAAATACCAAACGTAAATCCGACACGACACTCCGGTTACTAAACCGGTACAAAAACTAGTAAAAACACAATAAAAATACGATATTTTATAAAATAACTACGACTTATATATATTTATGAAACTTAGGAATTAATGACTCGAAACGATATAAAAATGCTCAAAATGATATCAGAAACGGGGTGAAAAGTTATAAAAATAACGGTGAATTTTTCCGTCATCAGTGGTAACGGTTCTGAACTCACATCAGTCCCTCCCAGTTGAGAAGGATCTGTCCTCAGATCATAAGGATTATCAAACAAAGACAACTCGTCGGTTGGAAAAGGAGATAGATCAGCAACATTCACTGAAGTAGACACGGCCCAATCCGGTGGTAGATCAATCACGTAAGCGTTGGGGTTGATTCGTTTCAGCACTTTGAATGGCCCATCTCCTCGCGGATGCAGCTTGGTCTTCCTCTTGTGCGGGAAACGCTCTTTCCTCATATGTAGCCACACATAATCTCCTGGCTCGAAAATCATGGGCTTTCGGCCTCGATTAGCTTGCTTTACATATCTAGCGGTCTGCTCCTCGACATGCTTCCTAGCTTTCTCATGCATATCCTTTACCATAGCGGCTTTCTTCTCACCATCCAAACTAGTAATTTCTCCTGCAGGCAAAGGCAATAGATCAATAGGAGCATTTGGATTAAATCCATAAACAAGCTCAAAAGGTGAATACTTAGTTGCTGAGTGTGTAGCACGGTTATAAGCAAATTCAACAAAAGGCAAGCATGATTCCCAATTTTTCAGGTTCGTCTGCACAATCACACGCAATAATTGACCCAAAACACGATTCACAACTTCAGGTCGACCATCGCCAGTGGGTGATATGCGATAAAAAAGCAATAAATGCGTGCTAGCCTCCTCCACAAATATCGCCAAAAGTGACTCGACAAACTTAACATCTCTGTCACTAACAATAGACTTAGGCACTCCATGCAACCGTACAATTTCTTTCAAGAATAAATCAGCAATGTGTGAAGCATCATTAGTTTTATTGCATGGCAAAAAGTGCGCCATTTTAGAAAATCTATCCACGACTACAAATATGGAATCCTTACCACTCTTAGAACGTGGTAGTCCTAGCACAAAGTCCATGGAAAGATCAGTCCAGGGGGAATAAGGAATGGGAAGCGGAATGTAAAGACCATGAGGCATAGACTTAGATTTAGCACGCTTACACGCAATACATGACTCACAAAATTTCCCGAACATCCTCGCGCATATGTGGCCAATAAAAGTGTGTGCTCAACATGTCAAGTGTCTTTGTAACACCAAAATGACCCATCAATCCCCCAGCATGCGACTCTTTAACAAGACAATCACGAATTGAACATCTGGGAATGCACATACGGTTTTCCTTATAAAGGAACCCGTCGAAGATATAAAACTTGCCATCTAACTTGTAGGATTCATCAGTTATAGCATGTTGGCATTTCTTAAAGATCTCATGGAAATCTAGATCAAACAAGTAAAGGTCTTTAATATGCTCAAAACCTAACAGCTTAGTCTGCATGTGAGTAATCAAAGTGGATCTCCTAGACAATGCATCAGCGACGGTATTTTCTTGACCTTTCTTGTATTTAATCACATATGGAAATGATTCAATAAACTCAATCCACCTAATATGTCTAGCATGCAACTTATTCTGACTTTTTAAGTACTTGAGAGACTCATGATCATTATGAATAACAAACTCCCGAGGTCTAAGGTAATGCTGCCAGACTTGCAAACATCTTACTAAGGCATACAGTTCCTTATCATAGGTGGCATAGTTCAAAACAGACCCTTTTAATTTTTCACTAAAATAAGCAATAGGTCCGCCTTCTTGAATAAAACACCCCAATTCCCACACCCGAAGGATCACATTCAAGTTCAAATGTTTTATCAAAATCGGTAATGCAAGAATAAATGAAATCAACTTAGATTTTAAAGTTTCAAAAGACTCCACTTTGTTTTGGACCCCATTGGAATGGAGCATTCTTCTTGATTAGATCATTCAAGGCGCGGCAATGGTCTTTGAAATGCACGCACGAATCTCCCAGTAAAATCCTCGCTAATCCGTGAAAACTCCTCACTTCAGAAGCATTCTTTGGCTCGGGCCATTCTTCAATTGCTTTTACTTTATCTTTGTCAACTTCAATGCCCTGCGAACTCACAACGAACCCAAAAACACAACCCTCTCCATGCAAAAAGAACACTTTTTAAGGTTAGCATATAACTGGGCTTGTCTAAGGGCATCCAAAACAGCTCTAACATGATCAACATGTGAATCAAGATCTAGACTATAAACGAGTATGTCATTGAAATAAACGACAACAAAGTGACCTATGAACTCCCTAAGCACTTCATTCATCAAGCGCATAAATGTAGCAGGGACATTAGTAAGTCCAAATGGCATGATTAGCCACTCATATAATCCATATTTGGTTTTAAAAGCTGTTTTCCATTCATCTCCTGGCCTAATTCTAACTTGGTGATAGCCTGATTTTAAATCAATTTTAGTGAAGTATTTACTCCCTTTAAGCATATCAAGCATATCATCTAATCTAGGAATAGGATGGCGATACTTTACCGTTATTTCATTAATTGCTCTGCAGTCTGTGCACATCCTCCATTCACCGCTTTTCTTTGGCACCACAATGACCAGTACGGCACAAGGTGACATAGACTTCCTAATCTTCTCTGGCCGACAACTCTTGCACTTGTCGTTCTATCTCGGCCAGTCTCTGCTTTGGGTTGGCCCTATAAGTCAAGGCGATTGGGCAAAGACAAAGACTGGGATGAAATCAATCTGGTGCTCTACTCCTCGAAGTGGCGGCAATCCCTTCTGTTCCTCCTCCGGGAAGACATCTTCATATTCCTGCAAAACAGACACAAAAACACTTGGAACCCCGGTTAGCTCAGATACGGAAAGTAAACAAGGGGAAGGGGAAAGTGAGTGTGTGCTATCATCAAAGACAAGTGGAGATTCCTTGTAGACAAAGACAAATAAAACCTTACCATCAACAACACGATTCTGTAAATCAGATTTGTGCTTTACACGCTTACCTGGTCTTAACTCGATGACATCAGTGTCAAGGTTCTTAGGAACAGTAGGTTTTCTCTCGGCTACCCCTTTAGCCACGGGTTTGGAGGGTCCTATGGCCTTGCTGCCCACGGTTGTAGGTGGTTTTGCCACGGCCTTGGTGGTCTTGCTCTCCTGAGCTTTCTTCTTCGCTTGTTCCCTAATTTCTACGAACATCCTTTGATCTTTATGAATTTCTTAGGGAGATAGGGGAAAAAGTGTAACTTTCTTACCATTGTGAGAGAAGGAATATCTATTTAAGCGACCATCAAAAGAAACAGATTTGTCAAATCGCCATGGCTCATTTAGTAAAAGATGAGAGACATGCATAGGCACAACATCACAAACAACTGTATCCTCATATTTAGGTGTGGTGGAGGTAACCTTGCATTGCCTAGTAACTTTTTAGTCGCCACTCTCATTCAACCATTGTAAATTATAAGGTCTTGGGTGTGCTTCCGTGGGTAAGTTCAGATTTTGAACACACTCAAGGCTAACAACATTCGTGCAACTACCTGAGTCAACAATCAAACTACATAGTTTACCTTTGATTAAGCACCTCGTTTGAAAAATATTATCCCGTTGATCATCTAGGTCATCAGGTTTGACAGCTGCATGCAATGCTTTCATGGAAACAAGGGACTTACCACATGGAGCATATTCCCCAACATCGAACTGCTCCTCCTCTTCATATTCATCATCCTCCTGTTCCTCCTCAGACCATTCGCCTTCTTCATAGACCGGGTCAACAGTCAAGCCGGATTCTTTATCAATGTACAAACCTTCTTTGCAGACGAAGGCCTTCTTATTACCACACTCATTAGCTTTATGGCCTATCCCATGGCATTTAAAACACTTAATAACAAATGGTCTTCCTTCAAATCCAGGCGCTTTAGTCTTACCCTTGTCAGCGACTGGAGTTCTATCCTTGTTTTGCACCGGCGTAGGAGAGTCATTAGTAACATTACCACGCTTAAAGAAAGGTTTATTACCATTGTTGCGGGGTTGGAAAGAATTGACCCGATTGGATGCCTGGGAGTTACCCTTGGCCGAACCCCATCTCTTAGATTTGAGTTGCTCCTCTTTAGTTTGAGCTGCATGGAACACGTCTTCAAAAGTGTCCAATCTCATGAGTTCTATAGCATCAGCAATATAATACCTCAAAGCACTAAGAAACCTTCGTATGGTATACTCCTCGGGTTCATTAGTATCCATTCTAAGCATAAGCTTCTCAAGTGTATCTCTTAATTCGGCGACGGATTTATTCCCCGAGATAAATTTTGCAACATCTTTACTTGATCCTCATAAGAGAGGAAGGGACCCAACGTTTATGCATTTCCTCTTTAAGTATCTCCCACGAGTTAATTTCAGATTTTCTTTGTCTCCTGCGCTTTTCATTAGTACTAGATAGCCATAATAAGGGAAGCTCATCAAATTCAATAGTGGCCAAGTGTACCTTTTGCCTATCAGTGCATCGACGACATTTGAAAACCCTTTCACATTTAGCTACCCAAACAAAATAATCATTCGGATCAGTAGTGCCTTTGAATGGGGGAATTTTCAATTTGATACCTCTAACATCTTCTGTAGCTTCGTCTTCACCGATATCATCTTGGTCAAACCTAGGTTGACGATGTCTCCTTCTTGGTTGTTGCTGTACTTCCTCATCGTTATCCAGATCTTCTCCCTAATCTTCGAACCCAAAAGTTTCATGTGCTTGCCAAGTATCCTCTCTCCTCGGTGGTCTTATAGGCACACGGCCCGTGACTGCACCTCCTCTACCCCTACGGTTTGGGATGGTGGTACTAGGCGCTGGTTCGTCCTCAGTCGGGTTAGGTTGCCTGGCTTGGGCATTTACGGCAAGGGCTTCAAGTCTGGCCACCATGGCTGTCAGTTGATCCATTTTAGCGGCTTGTTGTTTATGTCCTTCCTGTAGTGCCCGAATGGTAGCCTCCTGGCCACCAATCCATCGTGACACATTCCCATCCGTTGGGTGGGATTCATCTCCCTCGGTTGGGCCTGCCATCACAACACGAACAAACACAAGTAGTAGAGAAAATAAAAGGAAATAAAGTGAAATCCACTAACCTAGAGAGATGTATTTGATCTCAAAGTGATCCTTCAGCTTTCAAGATTCTCGTAGTAGTGCTCCTCGAAGTTTTGCAATTTCCAAGGTATTAAGAACAAGTGTCCTTCGAAGGTCGAAGCTCAAGGTAACAAAAAGGCTGGTGGTTTTTCTACGAATAGGATGCTAAGAACAATGGTTCGGGGAACAGCCACCAAACTACTTAAATTAAACCACACTTTCAAAACAGATTGTTAAGATTTTTAATCCCAGATTCCCGTTTGTAGTTCTCGTAAAATTTTAAAATCAGATTCAAACGAAGAATTAAAGATCACAACAATATAGCAAATTTAACCTTTTCTTTCAATAGCTTTCAAATGCCAAAACGAACCTTAAGAGATTTCTGGCTGGCGGTGATGTTTGATTTTTAGAATAATTCACCGAGCATAACACCTCTATTAAGTTGAGAATGAGATTTCTGGCTGGCAGTGGCTAATTCGAACCAAGCACACTGAGCATAACACCTCAAAATTTGAAATTGCTACTGGAGATTTCTGGCTGGCAGTGGTTATTTTATTTTATTTTTTTTGTCAATATAGACCACTGAGCATAACACCTCAAATAACGATTCCTTTTTATTTTTTTTATTTTTTTTTTACACAATAAATGGTTCTTCCTTGAAGACTCTTGAAATCAGATTGCTAAGCTTATTATTATGTCCTTGTTTAAACGTTTTAAAATCTATTTTTAAAATTTCAAGAACACAATTCGAAAATTCAAGGATGCAAATATCCAAACAAACAGTCTTAGAACGTATGCTTTAACTTACGTATTTGAGGGCTGTATCACAAACGCAATGTTGGGTAAGAGGGGGAAGACACGACAGACTCACAGAGGGGGTGTAACAAAAAAAAAAAAAATTTAAACTAAAACAAGCATATTGTTTTTTTTTTTTTTTTTTTTTTTTTTTAACTATGGCCGAATAAGGAAAATATGACAAAATTAAACTAAGACAATTTAGGTCAACAAAAGGCGGCTGGAAATTTGCGGCTGCTGCAATTGCAAAAAGCTGCCTCTTTTTTTTTTTTTTTTTTTTTTTTTTTTTTTAACAAAACACGATGGAAACAAAAACTGTGTACCTGGGAGGCCTGGATTTGCGACGGACAAGAAGGAGGACGGGGGTATGCCGTGAGATCGCCGGCTTCAAAGAGAAGAGATGATCCTAGGGCTAATTGATACGGGAATACCTAAGTTTCACGTACACGTTGAATCGATCTAGAATTATCACGATTTTTGGCTCCTCAACCCTCAAGAAACCTGTTCTTCCAAAAAACGCCTTCTTGATTCCTTCCAGTGAGACGTCTTTAACGGACACATTGCTCTTTTCAAGAATTCATAACCTCACAGTTTCTCGTGTTTACACTCACCCTTATGCTCAATAAAGAAATTTTTCGACAGCAGAATTACACAGAACAGAAACAGTCAAGATTATCTCTCGGTCGACCGAGGATAATGGTTCGGTCGACCGAACGTACCTGAGGCGGCGCTTGCTCGATGAAAGGGAAGGAGGTGGTGCGGCGGGAATGATCCTAGGGTTAACAGCAACACGCGGTGGTGCGGCTGACGTGATGATTCAACCTGGCTCTGATACCAATTGATACGGGAAACCTAAATTTCACATACACGTTGAAACGATCTAGAATTATCACGATTTTTGGCTCCTCAACAGGCTCCTCAACCCTCAAGAAACATGTTCTTGAAAACCTTGGAATTGATCAAAACCCCTTGGAGACCTGCCCAAGAAACCTTGATTTGTGAACGTTCAAGAATTGCCAATTCTTGAATTTGATGTTCAAGATTAAGTTTATACGTAAACTTAAAAAAAAACGCAATTTTTCTTGCTAATGCAAAGAAGAAATTTTATATAATTCTAAATAATTGTGTGTTTTAAAAAGAGACTCATATGCCTTTATTATAGGCTTACAACTAGAGAAAAGAAAAACCAAATTCCGATGTGGGACAAATTGGCGCCACACTTTATTAAAAATAAACTAAATAAATTCATAAAAATACTCTCAATATGCGCCTAACCACATCCATCAGCAACAATCACCAATATTGACTTCTCACAACCAAACTCTCCTGCGTGAGCAACATCGAATGCTGCGATAACCAACCAGTAGATAAAGCTTCATCTCTCTTCTTGCGTTGCAATCTGGTTAGCGGTCCATCTCTAATTAGCAAAGGATCCTTAGCCTGAATCGGTGATATAAGACCATGATGTGTGACTGGTGGTAACGGTTCTGAACTCACATCAATAAGAACTTGAAAAGAACAATGTAGCATGTTTGAAAGGCTCCAACATATTCATCAACATTTGACAATCACTCCAATGGCTAGCGTATAGAGCTAGTTGGCCTTCACAGTGTTCCGCTACAAAACTAACCAATAGGTCTTTATATCAATGAGTTTTTTTTTCAATAAATCATACAACGAGTTTCACCGGTTCCGGGTAACAGTGGGTAATTTGTAAGGCCGTGAACCGTGACTGCGGCACCATTGATTCCACCTTTTTTCAAGACTATGTATAGCATTGATACACGGGCAAGCATGCTTAATAACTCCAATGCTTGAATTTATAACTTCCATCGCATCAGTTACGCATAAATCCAAAACATGACATAAACATCTGATATGGAAAAAGTTACCGCCGTATATAGGTTGGTATATTTGTTTCAATTCAACAATTGACAGATCGTTATTAGAAGCATTATCAAAAGAAATAGAGAAAATGTAATATTCCGATTTTCGGGAAAGGGCATACGTGTCCTTTTTGCGAAAAACAAATACTATTATTCGACATCTTCTATTGGAGTTAAGTTTTGTTGATATATATATATATATATATATATATATATATATATATATATATATATATATATATATATATATATATATATATATATAGTCGAAATATGTGTATTATATTTGGGAAAAATCTGATTAGTTAATAATAAGGGTATTTAAGGAAAATAAGAGATTAGGTTAACTATTGGGATTTTATCTATTTAAGGAAAATAGATCCATTAGTTCTCACAATTAAAAAGAAATCAGAACTTTCCAACGTGAAAGAGAGAACAACGTGTGAGAGGCAATTTAGAGCTGAGAGATTTTCTATCAGTTTCTAAGTCGAATCTCAACCGTTTTTAAATTCGAGTGGAGCGTTGGATTCATTGTGAAAGGAGCGTCGTTTCAACACACGAAAGTTGGAGCTTTTCTTAAGTTTTTCTGTAGAAAGATCAAGGTTTTGCTGCAGATTTTCGTAGCTTTTTAGTTGGAATAGCTTGCTAAAAGAGGTAAGAGATTCCTCCTACAAATTAATTATGGTTAGAGAGGTTAGACCGTGTTTTTGATTCGTTTTGTAAAAGGGTTTTCATATGGAATAATTGATGGTTTATAATGTTAAGATGAAATAAAAGATGTTCTAAACGTTTCGATTGAATAAAATATGTGTACGTGTCGAAGGCGGACATAGCTATCCCGGTAGTTGCGCCGGCCAGCTTCTTTTTGTACACGATGAGGGGGCTGCTTTTCTTTGTTTGATATAGGTTTTATTAGCTCAACAAAAGTAATAGGTTTTTATTATATTTTATTTTATTTTTATTTATTTGTTGTTTATACTGGTGGCGTTAAATGCGCGGTAAAGCTGTTGTTGTTGTTGAAAGTGGGCAAAAGAAAAAAAAATACGATTCATGGTTGCTTCCTCTTATAAAAAAAAAAACATAATTACTATCCTAGGAAAATAAAAGTATATTTCCCCGCTGCACGCCTTCCTTGTCCGGTTGTTTGATATTATTGTGTTGTGTTATTTATTATTCTGAAAAAAAATATAAATTATGATTTAGTAGGCAGTGAATTTTGTAGCTAATGTTATTGTGATGTTTAGCTTAAATAACATTAATTAAACATAAACAAGCCCCGAATGAGTTCTGATGCGTTTGGTTCTGGCACCGGACGTACTCTTAAAGGGAGTTGAAATCCGGGACCGTTGGAAAGGCATGAAATGGCTTGTGCTTTGATAATCTAGAGTACATCAATGTCTATGTAATTGCTAGGCCTTGTCCGTGTCTAGAGGTTTAGAAAAGATGGTTGAGTTTGCGAGGGAGCTTTCTTGAAAACAACTAGGTGGCTAGTTAACAACTAATGATGATTACATACTTGACTAGTAAAAGACTAAACATCATGTCATTCTTGGATAGGCACAAGTTAATATCGCAATGTGTAGGCTTTCGGATAAAATGAGTAAACTTGATGGCCTTTCTAGAGGCACCAGGAGTAGAGGGTACTCGTGGATGGATAACTTTGCTGGCCATTAAAAGGGCACCAGGAGTAGAGGGACTTCACCGAACGCGTATACAATCGGGACTAGCCCGTGGCTATTGTTGTGATCCACTAATAGGTTGCACTCAGGTACTTCGTGGTGAGTAGCATCATGCGTAGTGCCCTAGAATGCGGATGTAACAAAGATAAGCTAAGTTAGAAACAGTTAGTCATGATATGTTGATGGATATGAAGTGAACCCTAGATTGAGTAGGTCTCATAAAGATAACTATCATAATAAAACTTGTTAAAGAGCTTTAGTTAATTTGTAGCTTCTACTTCTTACTATGTACAATGTACTTACCTCAAATGCATGTTTATTTATGTGATTGGGGGAGAGAAGATGAACAGGTCGACCAGGAGCTTGATGAGGACTTCGATGACGACGTTTGAGGACGCCGGAGTTGGAGCTGTTTATTATTTATTGTCTTTCATTATTCTTTTGTCACTGTTTTGGATTCAAGTTCTTTAGTTGAACTTGTTGGCTTTGTCTTTCATAGTTTTGAGGATTTCGTATTTCTTTTAAGTTTCATTTGGATTTCTGTAACGCCCCGTTCCCGGACACCGAGTCCTTATCCGGAAAAGAAACATTCGGCACGTATAAAATAAAAATGAATTCACTTTATACGTAAGCCTCTACTACGTCGTATCAAAATAAAGCAAACGGAAGCAAAAACTCGGGTATAAAATTTCCAAACGTTTAAGAATAGAAAAGAGAGTCTAAAAGTGGAAATGTAAATTTATTACATTCGAAGAAATTACGAAAATCCCAAAGAAAGTACGACAAGTCTATAAAGTTTAAACATCTACCTCAAAAGTACCAAGAGTATCTAACAATGAAAAGTAGAACAATAAATGATAAATCTTCAACGAGCGCCGTCAAACATCGTCGTCAAACTCCTCCTCGTAAACCTGTTCGTCTTCTCATCCCCAAACACACAGAAAACATACATTTGAGGTAAGTACAATGTACTTAATAAGAAAGAGAAGCTATGATAACAACTATAGTTTATAAAGAAAAGATACTTAAATCGATTGGTTGTTTATGTGAGACCAACTCAATCTAGGGTTCATTTCATGTCCATCAACATGAATTGACTAAACGTTTCTACTTAGCTTATCTATGTTACAACCACACTCAAGGGAACTACGCGCATCCACCTTTGGGACACTCTTTTGCAACATATTAGTGGATCACACCAATATCCACGAAGTCTAGAAAAGGTAGACTCCGATAGCACGCACACCTCAGCAGAGTCCCTCCGTACTTAGGGTCTTTTGACCTACGGAGTTCTTCCACCTTCAGAGGTAGCACATGCATCACGATTTAGACTGGTGCCTAGCAAAGAGAGCATGTTGTTTAATCTTTTACTAGTCAAGTACGTTGTTTATTAGGTTATTAACTAGCCACCTAAGTGTTTTCAAGTAAACTCCCTCACAACTCCTACTCTCTTCCTAGACCACTAGACACGGACAAGTCCTAGCAATTACACAGACATTGATGAATGCTAATTCATCAAAGCACAAGCCTATCATGTTCTTCCGACGGATCCGAACTTCAACTCCCTTTAAGAGTACATTCGGTGTTTTAACTAAACGAATCAGAAGCTCAATTCAGGCTTGTCTAAGTTTATACAATATTAACATATCATATTTAAAAGTTTAAAATGATCAAAACATGCTTATAAGGCTGAAACGATAACAAACAAAAGAAGGAAAAGATAAAACAAGTCAAACGCCCGTTTGAAAGCCTAGACACCCGTCTGAACCCTACTGGACGCCCGTCCAAAACTGAACGCCTGTCCACTATTCTCAGACGCTCGTCCATCTAAAACAGCTACACCCTGAATCAAAACTAACATCTTAGACGCCTTTCCAGAATATCCAGACGCTCGTCTGAAATGTAACCAAGGCAGACGCCCCTCCACCTGAAGCAGACGCCCGTCCGACCTGGGTTTCAACTAGAACCCTAAAATCTTCAACACGATTTCCACATCGTTTCTCAACCAAACATCAGTAGAATTAACACAGTGAAGCATGAAAAACCTCATCTAAATGTACCATATCATCCATAGTCATTAACCAATGCAAAAACTTGTCTTTCTAGCATCAAAATATCTTAAAATATGATCTAATCCCTACAACCTACAATTGAAACCATAGGAATAGTTTTCTTACCTATTTGCAAAAGTAAATCGATTAAAAGCCTCTAAATTCTGCAGCTTTATCAACACCACAGATATCCAAAACGATGTCCTTTTCACCGCCGTTCCAAATCTCTCGTCTGATCTGAAAGCGGTTAAACTTTCTCTTAGAAATTGTAAAAGTCGTCCAAGCCCTATTCTTCTTCTCAAAAGTGGCGCACCAAGGAAGAATGTGGAGACTGATTTCTGATTTTGTCTAGGTTATGGGATTAATGTGTGTTAATTTTTTCCTTAAATACCACTTTCCAATTAATCCCCTTTTCCCTTAATTACCCTTATTACCAAAATCAGAAAATCAACCCTTAAATATATATATACACTCGAATATATATATATATATATATATAATTAACAAAATTACTTAACTCCAATAAAAGAAAAAAAATATTAATATTTTGTTTTCGCAAAATGACACGTCTGCCCTTTCCCTAAAATCAGAATATTACATTCCTCCCCCCTTAAAAGGAGTTTCGTCCTCGAAACTAGAACATACCTGGTAGATCAACAAACTCTGGGAATTCACTGATCATGTCATCTTCAACTTCCCAGGTTGCCTCCTCGGGTGTGTGATTGCTCCACTGAACTAACACCAAAGGAATCATCCGTCTCTTAATCATCTTTTCTTTCCGGTCTAAAATCTTGATAGGTCTTTCGTCGTAAGCAAGATTATCTTGTAAGATTTCCGGATCAACCGTGGTTTCAACATCGTTCTTCATCAGACACTTCTTCAACATTGAAACATGAAAAACACTATGGACTCTCGACATCGATTCCGGCAACTGAAGCTTGTAAGCTAACGGTCCAACTCGTTCCAGAATCTCAAAAGGCCCAACATACCATGGACTTAGCTTTCTTTTTTGTCCAAAGCGTTTCACTCCTTTCATCGGTGTAGCCCGTAGATAAACTCTATCACCGACTTCAAACTTGAGAGGTCTTCTTCTAACATCGGCCCAGCTTTTCTGCCTGTCTTGAGCTGCCTTCAGATTCTTCTTGACCAACTGAACCCTTTCCTTTGCTTGTTCAACCATTTCCGGCCCTGTGATCTGTCTCTCCCCAACTTCATCCCAAAACAGTGGCGTCCGACATCTTCTCCCATACAACGCTTCGTACGGCGGCATGCCTATACTTGCATGAAAACTATTGTTATAGGCAAACTCTACTACTGATAGATAATCATCCCATGATCCGCCTACCTCCAAAACACAAGCTCTTAGCATGTCCTCAAGTGTTTGGATGGTCCTCTCAGATTGTCCATCTGTCTGAGGATGAAAAGCCGTACTCAAATCCAACTTGGTTCCAAAGGCTTCCTGTAAGCTCTTTCAAAAACCGACTGACAAATCTCGAATCACGATCCGAAACTATCAAGATAGGAACTCCATGTAGCTTCACTATATTATCCAGATACAGGGTCGTCATCTTCTTTAAGGACATATCGACCTTATATGGTAAGAAATGGGCAGATTTGGTCAATCTATCCACAATTACCCAAATCGCATCATGTCCTCCCTTTGTCCTTGGTAAACCGGTGATAAAATCCATCGTGATCTTATCCCACTTCCATTCAGGGATATCCAAAGGTTTAAGCATTCCCTCGGGTCTCCTATGTTCTGCCTTAACCTTCTAACAAACATCACATTCTGCCACAAACCTGGCTATTTCCAACTTCATCGAGGGCCACCAAAACCTTTCCTTTAGGTCTCTGTACATCTTGGTAGCACCTGGGTGAACCGCAAACGCAATCCTGTGTGCCTCTTCCATAACTCTTTGTCTTAGATCTCCAACATTAGGCACACACAGGCGATCTTGATACCAAAGGTTTCCGTTCTTATCTAGAACATAACCAACTGTAGGCTTCTCTCTAGCAACTCGCTTCAAATCAACCAAAACCGGATCCTCATCTTGCTTTTCCCGTATATCATCCATCAACTCAGACCTTGCTAACAACAGTGCCACAAACTGCCGGTCTTCAATCTGATCAAAGCTTCTGATTTGCAGCCCATCTAGCCTTTCTACAACAACTTCAACACTAGAAACCGCAAACACTGGTTTCCTGCTCAGAGCATCTGCCACTACGTTCGCTTTGCCTGGGTGGTACTGAATATCCAAATCATAATCCTTTACAAATTCTAACCATCTCCTCTGTCTCATATTCAGATTCTCTTGAGTGAAGAAATACTTTAAACTTTTGTGGTCGGTGAAGATCCTTGCTTTAACTTCATACAAGTAATGCCTCCAAGTCTTTAAGGCAAATACTACCGCTGCCAAATCTAGATCATGTGTCGGGTAATTCTTCTCATGCACCTTCAACTGCCTAGTGATGAGAGAAAAAGTCACCCTTCAAAAATACATTTATAAAGACTCGCAACTGTGGGTAAACTAACTCTCTAACTGGCAGAGTACCAGGTCGATTGCTAGGATAGCTACAGGAGTACGAGGTCGTCCCAAGAGAAATGTGGTTGTGAGTACCAAAGCGAACGTAAAACTTAGTCTAGGCGGTCAAAGTTTAGGTGGAGTGTTATACTAAAAATAGAAAAGAAAGAAAATTAAACTACTTGGTTTTAAAAGACATAGCCGAACCATGATCAAAATAGTTAATTTCAACCCCACGGATAGACAAAACGGAAGTGTGCAAAAGAACTCTCACACTCAATCTCACGGGTGCGTGCTCCTAATTCGATGCTAAAATCAAACAACTCTCATTCAACATCCTATGTGAGGTTAACTAATTCTCCTTTAGAAAACCGATTAATCTAACATGATTAAGTCTTTGTGAGGCGCTCCGTTTCCATAGAAAAACCTCGTTAAGAAACAAGTCCGAAATTACTCGGTCGACGTTACTACCCCGATACTCATCAACGTCTTACACCGAACATCTTAACGAGAATGTGTCAAAGCGATAAACCGAAGCTTTACCTAATCCATGGTCTACCCGAAATACTCCGTGAAACAACTTGTCATCGTTGGCTCAAGAACCACCCGGCACTTCATAGTTCAACCCCGGGTCTAACACTAAACTACACTAATCTAAACTACCACATTCGAATTATTATGTTGATAATAATACATCGATGGCGCAGGCCTGAATTCACGACCTAAAACCCGGTATGTTTTACCTCCCGATTTTAGAACCCTTTTCCCACACCACTCTATCTCGAACAACTCTTCAAGAGTGATGTGTGTGATATTTGACCTAGGTTGTCAATCTAGCCCAAATCTGTTATAACAAGTTCTAAGACGTGAAATATGTGAGATATAACAATAAAAAAACACTACACACTCCCTATTTCATTTTCCAAGGGTTGATTTCACCAAATTTTACATGATTCGACTATGTGACTTACTTTAGCTATTCATAACAACGGAAATAACAACGAAATAAAAATATATATCTAAATACATACATATATATATAAATACTAGTATATAGATATATATATATATATAGATATATATAAATATATATATAAAATGAAACAAAACGAAAGAAATCAAAACGGAAATAAAATAACTACAAATTATATAGATATACGTATAAATATATAAATAGATATATATATATATATATATATATATATATATATATATATATATATATATATATATATATATATATATATATTTTATACTAATTGCATAAAAGTAAAAGAAAGCAATAAAAGCGAAACGAAATTATATTAAAATGATAACTAGTCGGGTTATTACACCGACATTATAACTACATATATCTATAATTATAGGCCCCTCAAAACATAAATAAAAGAAGGGAAAAGATGAAAGGAGGTTGGGGAAGAAGAGGGGCAACGATCACAATGCTGCTGCTCTCCTATTTATAGAAAAGTTGAAGGCCGGACCGGTCCTGAAAGGAGCCGGACCAGTCCTGAATCATGATTACTCCACATGCCGTAATCATAACCCATGTGCAGGCGGTTACAAACTAATGATTATATAAGTTATATATAATCAATAATTGTATATTAAACTTCTAAAATTCATATCTTGAGTTGTAGACCTCCAAAAATCATGATTTAAATGTCATTAGAAAGCTCTCGGAAAACTCTACAACTTTCATGAAGGACACTTCTTCAGAAAACGCCTTTTTGATGGGCCATTCCCATTACGTGTCGTTTTCGGGATTTTCACTGATACGAATCGATTAGCCACTTGACCATAACTTGAGATGTAAAACTCCAATTTACGTGATCCAAAGTGCGTTGGAAAGCTTATGTGAAGATCTACAACTTTTATTAAGAAGTCATCCCCTGAAAATGCCTCTAAGATGGGTCAAATCTCCGTCGAAAATATGTAACGATTCAAGTACTTAGGAAAAACAACCCTTTTGAACTCGTAAGCTTGTGGCACCTTCTTCTAACCCTCTAAACACCTCTTTTAGGGCTCAAAACATGTCGTTACGTAGGATCTTGGTCCACTTATGATTCTGCAATAAATCACCAAAATACCAAACGTAAATCCGACACGACACTCCGGTTACTAAACCGGTACAAAACTAATAAAAACACATAAAAACACGATATTTTACAAAATAGTCACGACTTATACATTTTTATGAAACTAAGGAATTAATGACTTAAAATGATATAAAAATACTCAAAATGATATCAGAAATGGGGTAAATTGTTATCAAAATAACAGTGAATTTTTCCGTTATCACCTAGATGCATAGGCGATCACTTTTCCTCCTTGCATCAACACACAACCTAGACCCTGTCCCGAAGCATTCGTGTAGACATCGTAGTTATCAAAGATCTCCGGAACTGCCAACACTGGGGCTGTAGTCAACTTACTCTTCAAGGTATGAAAAGCTCTATCACACTCATTAGTCCATTCAAACTTCACATTCTTCTGTGTTAGCTTGGTGAGTGGAGTAGCTATCTTCGAAAAGTCTTGCACAAACTTCCGGTAGTAACCCGCCAATCCAAGAAAACTTCTTACCTCTGAAACCGTGGTAGGTTTAGGCCAATTCTCAACTGCCTCAATCTTCACTGGATCAACTTGAATGCCATCTCCAGAAATGACATGACCCAAGAAACTAACTCGATCCAACCAAAAGTCGCACTTAGAGAACTTTGCATACAACTGATTCTTCTTCAAAGTTTCCAACACTATCCTTAAGTGCTCCTCGTGTTCTTTCTCATCCTTAGAGTACACTAGGATATCGTCTATGAACACTATCACAAACTTATCCAAGTAAGGCATGAAAACTCGTTGCATCAAATCCATAAATGCAGATGGAGCATTAGTGAGTCCAAAAGGCATGACTAAGAACTCATAATGTCCATATCTCGTACTAAAAGCTGTCTTAGGTATATCCGCTACCTTAATCTTCAATTGATGATAACCGGATCTCAAGTCAATCTTGGAGAACACTTTCTTGCCTTGCAACTGATTAAACAGATCATCTATCCTTGGTAGAGGGTACTTGTTCTTGATGGTAAGGTTATTCAGCGCTCTGTAATCAATACACATCCTCATGCTACCATCTTTCTTCTTTACAAATAACACAGGGGCTCCCCAAGGCGAAGTACTGGGCTGAATTATGTTCCTCTCAAGCATATCCTTAAGTTGAGCTTTCAACTCTTTCAATTCAGCCGGTGCCATTCTATAGGGTGCTTTGGCAACTAGTGTCGCTCCCGGTAACAACTTGATCTCAAACTTGACTTCCCTATCCGGCATATTCCCTGGTAACTCATCCGGAAAGACCTCGGGATACTCTCTTACTATAGGAGTTTCTTCTAACTTCGGCTTCACTTGTTCCACATCCACTGCATACAACAAGTATCCTTCACAACCCTTTTGACAAGCCCTTATTGCCTTAACTGCTGAGATTATCGGATGTCGCTTCTTACTTGGCTTGTACACATTCCCTTGATACGTCTTATCAGATTTTCCCGGTACTTTAAAAGTCACTTTCTTCTCTCTACAATCCAAGTGGACAAAATTCTCGGATAGCCAATCTATTCCAAGAATCACGTCAAAGTCCGAGAAGTCTAAAACTGTAAAGTCGCTCTTGCATCGATAAGGTCCAACTCGAACTTCCACTTGAGGTATCATCCTAGTTACCTTTGTGACCTTCCCTAACGGTGTAGTTATTTCCAAAGTGTTTCTTAAAGGTTCCGAAGATAAGTTCAGCTTCTTAGCTACCTTGGTTGACACAAAAGTATTAGACGCTCCCGTATCAAACAAAGCCTTGACCACTAGGTTTTCTAACATTATCGTACCTAGGATGAA
This sequence comes from Gentiana macrophylla, assembly GCA_026214975.1. Taxonomy (NCBI): domain Eukaryota; kingdom Viridiplantae; phylum Streptophyta; class Magnoliopsida; order Gentianales; family Gentianaceae; genus Gentiana; species Gentiana macrophylla. Next base: position 7,795,806 of record CM047808.1, on the reverse strand, counting down.
TATTCATTCATTTAAATATAATCACAACATGAATAAACACTCTATAAAATATCTTAACAAAAGAATAAAACAACAACATGGTACCTGAAATAACGTCATCTTCTTGTTCCACAAAACCTGCATCAACTGCAAAAACACGAACCGGTCGGCTTGGGCCGCTCCTTCCACTTCCTTGGCTCGAACTACCTTTGTTCCCTCTGTTTGGACACGCTATAGAAAAGTGTCCTGGCTCCCCGCAAATGTAGCAACCATTGCTGTTCTGCTTGCACTCCCCTGAGTGATTTCTGTTGCACTTAGAGCAAAGTGGTGCACTGCTTGGAGCCTTAGCTGTCGTAGGAGCTGTTGTCTTCTTGGCGTTCTGTTGCGTTGCTCCCTTGTAACTGCCTTGACTAGTCCCAAAGTTTCTCTTGTTTCCAATTACCACCGTGGACTTCTTCCTGAAGGTCTCAACCTCCAAGGCTTTGTTCAGTAGTTCAGCCATATTCTTAGCTGTAAATCCCAACATGCCAGACTGGATTTCATAGGCCAAGCCGTCCTTGTAAAGAGCCATCTTTCTTTCTTCCACTCTCATCAACTCAGGGTAGAATCGTCCCAACTCATTGAACTTATTAGTATACTGGGACACTGTCTGATGAGTACCTTGCTTAAATCTCAGAAACTGACTTGCCTTATCAGGTTGCACCGTAGCCGGGAAGTACTCATTGTAAAACATAGCTTTGAAAGCTTCCCAGTCTATTACCTTTCCATTGCTGCTCTGTATGGCATCTATCCAAGCTTCTGCTGCACCTAAAAGGAAACTAACGGCCAGCTGTGCCATCTCTGTCTCAGGAACATGTATATTCCTGCAAGCTTTCTCAAAACCTCTCAACCATTCTTCCGCTTTAGAATGCTCCACATTACCAAAGAAATCCTGAACCCGATTCCTTCTCAACCTGGTATACCAATCTACGGGTGGTGCCGGCTCGACAACTGGTCTAACTGGTGGATAAACCGGAGGGTAACCAAAAGGTACTTGAGGCTGGTACTGCTGTGGGTGGGAAAAAGGTGGAATCGCTTGGGGCTCAGTCTGATAAGGATAAAACCCCTGATAGTACTGGTGATGTTGAGGCTGCTGAAAACCAATAGGTGGATAAACAACGCCTTGCTGATAGTCAAAGTGCGATGAAGATGGTACGGTAGGTCGAGGAGTATGACCTACAGGAGGAGGGTAAAAGACCTGCTGCTGCTGAGGATACACCCGCGGATAAACACTTACTGGTGGAGGGTACACACTAGTCACTGGTGGTGGCAAACTGATCGGTGGAATGCCACCTACTACGGTGACACGGGTAGGTGCTTGCCCAGGCTCTCCATAGATAAAGTTGTACCTTGGTGGTCGGGGTGGAAGATTCTGATGCGGCCTTGGTGACAAACTTTGCTGAGACCTTGGTGTGGGTGTTGCTGTATGAGGTGGTGGTGAAGGACTCAATCGCGGTGATGGATTCTGCCTTACAAAACCGCCTCCTACTACAGGTACTGGCTCTCCCGACGAACCCCTGACGCTTCAGCCCCCGCACCTGTTCTCGTGAACACCATCCTGATGATCAAAGAAAACCGGAACGTTACTAAGAGATCTAAAGAAACTTATCTTAAAAGAAAGGAAGCTTAAAGGACGCTTCGCTCTGATACCAACTGTAACGCCCCGTTCCCGGACACCGAGTCCTTATCCGGAAAAGAAACGTTCGGCACGTATAAAATTAAAATGAATTCACTTTATACGTAAGCCTCTACTACGTCATATCAAAATAAAGCAAACGGAAGCAAAAACTCGGCTATAAAATTTCCAAACGTTTAAGAATAGAAAAGAGAGTCTAAAAGTGGAAATGTAAATTTATTACATTCGAAGAAAGTACGAAAATCCCAAAGAAAGTACGACAAGTCTAGAAAGTTTAAACATCTACCTCAAAAGTACCAAGAGTATCTAACAATGAAAAGTAGAACAATAAATGATAAATCTTCAACGAGTGCCGTCAAACATCGACGTCAAACTCCTCCTCGTAAACCTGTTCGTCATCTCATCCCCAAACACACAAAAAACATGCATTTGAGGTAAGTACAATGTACTTAATAAGAAAGAGAAGCTATGATAACAACTATAGTTTATAAAGAAAAGATACTTAAATCGATTGGTTGTTTATGTGAGACCGACTCAATCTAGGGTTCATTTCATGTCCATCAACATGAATTGACTAAACGTTTCTACTTAGCTTATCTATGTTACAACCGTACTCAAGGGCACTACGCGTATCCACCTTTGGGACACTCTTTTGTAACATATTAGTGGATCACACCAATATCCACGAAGTCTAGAAAAGGTAGACTCCGATAGCACGCGCACCTCAGCAGAGTCCCTCCGTACTTAGGGTCTTTTGACCTACGGAGTTCTTCCACCTTCAGAGGTAGCACATGCATCACGATTTAGACTGGTGCCTAGCCAAGAGAGACATGTTGTTTAATCTTTTACTAGTCAAGTACGTTGTTTATTAGGTTATTAACTAGCCACCTAAGTGTTTTCAAGTAAACTCCCTCACAACTCCTACTCTCTTCCTAGACCACTAGACACGGACAAGTCCTAGCAATTACACAGACATTGATGAATGCTAATTCATCAAAGCACAAGCCTATCATGTTCTTCCGACGGATCCGAACTTCAACTCCCTTTAAGAGTACATTCGGTGTTTTAACTGAACGAATCAGAAGCTCAATTCAGGCTTGTCTAAGTTTATACAATATTAACATATCATATTTAAAAGTTTAAAATGATCAAAACATGCTTATAAGGCTGAAACGATAACAAACAAAAGAAGGAAAAGATAAAACAAGTCAAACGCCCGTTTGAAACCCTAGACGCCTGTCTGAACCCTACTGGACGCCCGTCCAAAACTGAACGCCCATCCACTATTCTCAGACGCTCGTCCATCTAAAATAGCTACACCCTGAATCAAAACTAACATCTTAGACGCCCGTCCAGAATATCCAGACGCTGCCTAAAAATGTAACCAAAGCGAGCGCCCGTCCACACCTGGCGAGGCCCCGTCCGACACAGGTTTCAACTAGAACCCTAAAATCTTCAACACGATTTCCACATCATTTCTCAACCAAACATCAGCAGAATTAACACAGTGAAGCATGAAAAACCTCATCTAAATGTACCATATCATCCATAGTCATTAACCAATGCAAAAACTTGTCTTTCTAGCATCAAAATATCTTAAAATATGATCTAATCCCTACAACCTACAATTGAAACCATAGGAATAGTTTTCTTACCTATTTGCAGCCCAAAAATCTGATCAAAAGCCTCTAAATTCTGCAGATTTATCAACACCACAGATATCCAAAACGATGTCCTCTTCACCGCCGTTCCAAATCTCTCGTCTGATCTGAAAACGGTTAAACTTTCTCTTAGAAATTGTAAAAGTCGTCCAAGCCCTATTCTTCTTCTCAAAAGTGGCGCACCAAGGAAGAACGTGGAGACTGATTTTGTCTAGGTTATGGGATTAATGTGTGTTAATTTTTTTCCTTAAATACCACTTTCCAATTAATCCCCTTTTCCCTTAGTTACCCTTATTACCAAAATCAGAAAATCAACCCTTAAATATGTATATACACTCGAATATATATGTATATAATTAACAAAATTACTTAACTCCAATAAAAGAAAAGAAATATTAATATTTTATTTTCGCAAAATGACACGTCTGCCCTTTCCCGAAAATCAGAATATTACAATTTCTCTTGATGTAATAAGTTACATTTCTACCCTTTAGTTATTCTTTCTATTCTGGTTTTACCCGAGTCTTTTGCTTCCGTTTGCTTTATTTGATACGACGTAGTAGAGACTTACGTGTAATATTAGATTTATTTAATATTATGCATGCCGAACGTTCCATTTTCGGATAATGACTCGGTGTCCGGGAACGGGGAGTTACAGTTGGTATCAGAGATAAGCGTATTTTAGGCTTCCTTTCTTTTAAGATAAATATTCTTTAGACCTCTTAGTAATGTTTTGGTTTTTTTTGATCATCAAGATGGTGTTCACTAGAACCGGAGCGGGTGCAGAAGCTTCAGGAGTACGTCGTGAGAGTCCGACACCGGTAGTAGGAGGCGGCTTTGTGAGGCAGAATCCTTCACCTCATCCGAGCCCCACTCCACCCCCTCATACTGCGACCCTACACCACAATCTTAGCGGAGCCTGTCTCCACGACCCCATCAGAATCCTACGCCACGACCTCAACCAAGGTACACCTACATCTATGGAGAGCCTGGGGAAGTCCCCATCCTTGTCACGGTAGTAGGAGACATCCCACCAATCAGTTTACCACCGCCAGTGACCAACATTTACCCTCCACCGATCAGTGTTTATCTTTCACCAGTAAGTCACCCCTCACCACCAGTTTTTTATCATCAACACCATCAGACTTTCTACCTTCCCCCAGTGGGTCACACTCTTTGACCTACTATACCTCCTTCACCACTTTTTGACCATCAGCAAGGCGTTGTTTACTCACCCTATGGTTACTACCAACCACCACCATATCAACAACAACCTTACCAGCAGCAAATACCTTATAGATACCCTCTAGTATACCCGCCAGACCCGCCAGTTAGACCGGATTTTGAGCAAGCACCACCAGTTGATTTGTACAGAAGGCTAAGAAGGAACAGAGTTCAAGACTTCTTTGGGAATATGGAACACTCAAAGGCTGAAGAGTGGTTAAGGAGTTTTGAGAAGGCTTGCAGAAACGTTAAAGTCCCTGAATCTGAGATGGCGCAGTTGGAAGTCGGATTTCTTCTAGGCACGGCCGAGTCATGGATTGATGCTATATAGAGTAGTAATGGAAAAGTGACTGACTGGGAAGGCTTCAAGGCTATGTTCTACAATAAGTACTTCCCGCAAAGAATAAAGCAAGCGCGACAAAGCGAGCCGAGTTCTTAAAACTTAAGCAGGGTACTTATATGACGGTATCCCAGTACACCAACAAGTTCAACGAGTTGGGAAGGTTTTACCCTGAGCTTATGAAGGTTGAAGAGATGAAGATGGCACTCTACAAAGAAGGATTATCCTACGAGGTACAATCTGGTATGTTGGGTTTCACGGCAAGAAACATGGCTTAATTGTTGAATAAGGCTTTGGAAGTTGAGACCTTCAAGAAAAATCCTACCAATGTCACCTCAGCAGCAAGATGAGAAAAGGATTACGACACCTCTAGCGGCTAGGTCATCTGGCAGTGCAGTGGGTTGTTCAAAGTGTAAAAGGAATCACTCCGGGGAGTGTCTGGCAGATACGAATGGTTGTTATCATTGTGGAGACCCCGGACATTACAAGGCAGTGTCTTAGGCGGAACACAAAGGAATGTCAAGGAAATGGCAATGGAGGTGCAACTCGACCAACAAGGGTGTTTGCTATGGATGCAGCCATACCAGGTACCTTTTAGTTCGTTTGTTTTCTTAAAATATTCTTATGACATGAATTAAATTCACGTTGTAATTGTAGTTAAGTAAATGAACTAACTTTTAGGCACATTAATAACGGGTAACATAGCTATTTCAACATTAATTAATACGCGAGTGTCAAAACCTTTGTGTTAAGTAAGATAGCTAGCAAGTTACGCCTACCCCTCAACATTTTAGAAAACCTTTATGGATACCATCTGGGTACAGTGAATTAAATATGGCTGAAGCATTTGGTAGAAGATTGGTTATGTGCGGTTCAGTGGTTTGGGAGTGTTTGGTCAGTCGGTTTCATGAGCAAGGGTTTGGGACAGTCTGGGAATCAGTAGTGTTTGATTACGAGGTTGGCAAGGGCAGTTTTGTTGGAGGTTGTCCGTGGGGAACAGGTGAAGCTTCGGTTTGATTTGTGTTAAAGAGAGAGTGCTACGGAAGGTCAAAGGTTGGGTACGATCAAGTTTTGAGGACGAAACTCCTTTTAAGGGGGAAGAATGTATATTCCGATTTTCGAAATGGCGATTTGAGTCCTTTTGTAAAAATGAAATATTATTATTCGACATCTTCTATTGAAGTTAAGTTTTGTGGATACATATATATATATATATATATATATATATATATATATATATATATATATATATATATATGGAAAAATATTATTAGTTAATAATAAGGGTATTTAAGGAAAATAAGTGATTAGGTTAACTATTGAGATTTTATCTATTTACAAAAAATAGATCCATTAGTTCCCACAACCAAAAAGAAATCAGAACTTTCCAACGTGAAAGAGAGAACATCGTGTGAGAGGCAATTTAGGGCTGAGAGATTTTCTATCAGTTTCTAAGTCGAATCTCAACCTTTTTTAAATTCGAGTGAAGCGTTGGAATCGTCGTGAAAGGAGCGTCGTTTCAACACTCGAAAGTTGGAGCTTTTTTTTTTAAGGTTTTATGTAGAAAGATCAAGGTTTTGCTGCAGATTTTCGTAGCTTTTTTTAGTTGGTATAACTTGCTAAAAGATAAGAGATTCTTCCTACAAATTAATTATGGTTTAGATAGGTTAGATCGTGTTCTTGATTCGTTTAGTAAGAGGGTTTTCATATTAAATAATTGATGGTTTATGATGTTAAGGTGAAATAAAAGGTGTTCTAAACGTTTTGATTGAATAAAATATGTGTACGTGTCGAAGCCGGACATAGCTATCCCGGTAGTTACGTCGGCCAACGTCTTTTTGTCCATGATGAGGGGGCTGCTTTTCTTTGTTTGATATAGGTTTTATTAGCTCAACAAAAGTAATAGGTTTTTATTATATTTTATTTTATTTTTATTTATTTGTTGTTTTTTCCCCCCAAGAAACGAAAGCTTTCATTATAACTAATTAAACATTACAAAGCCAAACTGGAAAAGAGTTATGCCAAAAAATACCTACATCCGAACTGAACGAGAAAGCAGCAAGATTGTGGGCCATCTTGTTACTTTCGCGCTCAGTAGACAAAATATGACAGCGTTCAAATTTTCTAGCTAACAACCTAATATCATCTAGGATAACAGAAATATCAACTGGAGGGGGTTTTGAGCTATTACAATGGTTAACCAAGACTAGACAATCCGAGTAGCAGACTGTATGCTTAAACCCCAGCGCTAAGCATCTACTCATACACCATCGTAAAGCTTGTGCTTCAGCAACTAAAGCCGATCTGCATTGGGACTTTGGAGAAGCCCAGGCCTCCAAAACAGCATCATTTCCCTGGAGACGAACTGCACCATATCCCGCAAGACCAAAATCCGGTTTTCAGGCTGCATCGACGAAGGCACGCACCTCCACAGAATGGGAGTCCTCGCGCTGCAAGACGGGAGAGGAAGAAAAATGATTAGAACTAGCCCTCTCCTCATTATGTACCTGTATATATTCGGACCAAGCCTCACTGGCAAATTTTGCAGTTTCCTCAAAGGACCAAAATAAATTATCAAAAATGCGATTGCATCGAGCTTTCCAAATATACCATAAGATAAAACATGATAAGGTGATTCTGTCAATAAGAGTATTTGAAGGCTTTTCCTTCGAAATTTCATCCCACCAAAGCCATAAAGACGTATTCGAAGCCCTAAAAGAATTTCAAGATAAACCCACAAGTTTCCAAACATTTTGAGCAAAAGGACACTCTAAGAAGATGTGCTCAACAGATTCTACTTCCTGCCCACAGAAAGCGCATAAAGAAACATGAAAGCCATATCTCCTATGAAGCACCTCCGAGGTGGGTACTACTCGTTTTAGTAGCTTCCACATAAAATTTTTTATTTTAAGAGGCAAATGGAGAGCCCAAATTCTCTTCCAAAATTTTCCAATAAGGCCATTATTTTGTAGTGAAGCAGAACTATTATCCGACCTTAATCTGTTTTGCAGATAAAAATCATAGGCTGCCTTGGAGACAAAGTCACCATTATTCGAAAACATGCAAATACGCTTGTCCGGTACATTAGCAATACTAACCGGAATATTAATAATTTGGTTAACATCAACCGGCCAAAAATGTTTTAAGATCTTGCCCCGGTTCCAAGAATTATTATTCAAAAGATCACTAACTCTTAAGTCATTGAGGTTATTTCCTTTAGGAGTGATACGCAAAAATTTGTAATTATTTGAAAGCCAGGGGTCTTTCCAAACATTTATAGATTTCCTATTACCAATTAAGAAGCACGTACTATTTTTAAAAAAGTCTTGAGACGACATCAAACTTTTCCAAACAAAGAAGGATGAGGACAGGACTTTACAATCGAAGACGGAAGACTTATGGAAGATTTACCCTTTAGAACTTTAGAGACCAAAAGGTTAGGGCTAGAGTGAATTCTCCAAAGAGTTTTCGCAAGTGACACTATGTTTGCGACCTCCAAATTTTTGAAACCAAGTCACCCCTACCCTTCGGAAGACATAGAGAATCCCATTTTACCCAATGATACCCGGAAAAATCCTTATTAGAGTTACCCCACCAAAAATTAGCCATGAGAGAATGAATTTTATTAGTAATACCTCTAGGGAGCTTAGCTACCGACATAACTAAATTAGGGATGGCAAATAAAGGCGAGGATAGGAGAATAGCCTTACCACCTTGACTTAGAGATTTATATTTCCAACTTTCCAGCTTTGCTTTGCATTTGTCTACCACATAAGAAAAAATTTGCCTTTTTGACCTGCCAATAACTAATGGAAGTCCCAAGTATTTGGAATGACTTACTTCCGAGAGACCATTAAGAAAGGCCATAACTTCATTTTTAATTTGAGAGGAAGTATTTCGACTGAAAAAGACCGCTGATTTCTCTAAGTTTATAGAATGACCCGAAACCATTTCATATTTGGAAAGTATAGCGGTTAAATGAGAAGCACAATCAGCATTAGCACTAGTCATTAACAAAGAGTCATCTGCAAAAAATAAATGATTTATTCTTGGGCTATATCTAGAAATGCGGATACCCGGGACCACACCAGCACTGTTAGCTTTATACAACAAATGGCTTAACCCTTGTGCACAAATTATAAAAAGGTAAGGTGATAGAGGGTCACCGTGCCTAACTCCCCGTTTAGGTTTAACAAACCCTACTCTTTCCCCATTAATAATGAAAGAAAAGGAGACCGAAGTAATACATTCCCGTAGTAACTCCACCACTTTATCACAAAACCCCATTTTAGTTAAAATGAAGAAAAGAAAATCCCATTCAACACGGTCAAAAGCTTTGGACACATCCAATTTTAGTGCCATATAAGTGTCATTTACTTTTCCTTTATTCATCATGTGATGTAAAGACTCATGAGCAATAATATAACTGTCCAAAATTTGCCGATTGGGAACAAAGGCATTTTGACTCTCGCTGTCACGGATTTTATCTATGCGAAACAAACAAGTAATAATATTTATAAATCCGGTATTTCCCCAAGTGTAGGGATCGTAGCATAGCGATTATACCGGAGTCGGTCTCAGGAAATCGGGGTATCTAGTTCATATTAATTCTCCTAAGGTTGATACTATTAAAAACCTAAAACTAAAAACGGAAAATAAACTGGACAGAGGATTGTCAGTCCAAAGCCAGGAAAACATCGTTGCGAACAAAAACAAATAAATAAAACTACAACTAAGGAAAAACGATAAAATTAACACGACCATGATAATGACTAAAGCAATTAAACATAGAACAAACATGATCCACCATCCCGCACCTCTTTAATTCTTCCCTAGATTATCTTATGAAGATTCAATTCAAGATGTGTTTCACCTAATCAAAGGTATGAATTCCTACTTCCGTAGATAAATTCGTCTATCAATCTCATTATCTTCCGATCTATAGAGATTAACGCTCTCAAAACAAGGTGTAAGATCTCTCAATCTAGCAACCTAGATATTCAACCTATCAACTTCCGTTATGTCAAGGTTAAAAATCAAATCTTTCCTATGGTGATCTAACGTTTACACCGACTTTCGTCATACGGTAAACATCAATAACAATTCATCTTCCGATATTGATTGCATAACAAATAAGCATGGAAAAGATACAAACTTTAAATTAAAATCATTCATAAAATATTCAAAGTAAAGAAAGAAAAACGCAGCTGAAACGATCTCACAGGTTTCTCCATGTTCAAAGCTTCAAACAGCATCAATGGACGCCAAGAACAGAAAATAAAACGCAGGAACTAAAACCTAATCTAACCTGCCACCCCAGCCTCCCCAAAGGGGGCTGGGGCCGCCTAGGGTTCGCCTCTAGTGATTGTGTGTCAATAGGGATCGAATAATATGTCCATTAGGTAAAAAACGCGGCTGCTTTTATAGACTCCAAAGTCGGTTCTGCTATGTCGGTTCCCGGACGTTCGTTTGGGATGTCGGACGCCCGTCTAACAGCTTCTGGACGGAGGCTGAACGCCAGTTTGGACTGAGTCTGAACATCCTGTATTGATTTTGGCTTCCTGGACGCTAGTTCACAGGTTCAGACGCCCGTCCGGAGTCGATTTGAACTTGATTAATTCATCTTTATCTCCATTTCTTCAATCCAAAATCATCATTATCTCTTCTATCATCAATGTAATTCGACTCATATCTCTTTTTGATCATCATTTGGACCTCAATCATGTACCTATAAGATAGATAAACATTGCAAAAATGTATCATCTTACATCTAAAGATATTTATCTAATAAAACCACGTAAATAACACGATTTTGCACTTTAATACTTTTAAAACTCGTTTACTCAATATTTCCATATAAAGCTCTATTTCCATGCAAATCATGAGAATATGGGGAGAATCATTATAAAATATAGCGTTATAAAACGTATAAAAATACCCTTAACAACTCCCCCACACTTAAACCTTGCTCGTCCCGAGCAAGACAAAACAAAAACAAGGCGTAGTATTACAAAATTCCAACCACAAATACATATAGACATTTTCAACAAATATAAAGAATACGTAATAAATTAGACGTTCACCCCGGTGTGTGTGCAAATAGCCATATTAAACTTCCACTAAATCCACACTTGAATTTTCTCAAGAAACTAGCCAATACCCATCTAAACTAGCAATAACCGACACTTATAACATGCACCCTACAAAACATAACATGTCCCGAAAAGGATAATAAAATGCTTTTAGGATCTTTCTGACATACTCAGAGGATAATCCCTACAACATGCCTTTCAGTTTATACTGGGGATAAGGTAGACGATACTAATTCTTTATTCATTACTATCTTCCTTATATAAGTTGATTTAATAAAATTTCACATTTTAGACACAAATCAGAATAAGCTTTTGCCCTCATAGTAGAATAGGACATTTCGAGATAATCCCCTACCTACTCAAATCATAAGGCAGCTTTTTCTAACTGTCGTGAGCTTTTGGTCATCATAGTGGCATAGGACATACGTGGTATACCCTACCTCACTCCAATCATAAACCAGCTTCCGACATACTCAATATTATTATAACAACTTTTCCCACAGCTCAATAGTTATATCTTGCTTATTACATTCAAACCCAAGACATTCACAGTATATCATACTCCGACTCTAACCACAAACTATTATAATTCTCCGAACATGCATATTAGCACTAAGTACAAAATTATAAGATAATCGAGAATTACTAATCCAAACGGATACAGCTTTATATTTTAGCTCATCATTTAATATGGCTCGTGAAATGTATGTTAGGTGAAACATCTAACCTAATAAACATACAATATAAAGCATCAATGTCTATAATGCATCCTAGTTGAAAATAAAAAACTAGTAAGCCAAGCAAAAAGGAATGTACTCGCTCGAGACAAAACAAATTTTTTTTGAAATTTTAAAAATTCAGCACTTTTAAGCATGGTATAAACATTAAGTTCTCAGCATGGTAATCATAATTAAATTGAGCAAACATCATGTAGGTACCAACTAACCAACCAAACCTTCCCCCACACTTAAACTACAACATGTCCTCATGTTGTGCAGAATGTAAAAAGAAAAAGAACTTAGCTGTTTGTATTCCGAATGTAGCAAGTCTGGAAATGAGGTCCGAGGTCAGATCCATAAATGCTTGCATATAAAGCAGTAAACCGTGCACAAACGCTATCGAAAATAACCTGCACACTTGAAAAACAAGAAAGTATCTTGGGGACACGGGGGAAATATAACATACAAAGCACAAAATAGAATCGCTTCAGATGGAAAAATCAAACAGGGAAAGTACAGAACATCTACGCGTCTAAATACGGAAGTTTGATATAAGCACAAAAAGAAATAATGGCTCAGATGGAAAGATCAACACTTAAACTCAGGACATCTAAGAATAAAGCCACAGAAGCTTGTAGAATAATATAGACCACATGTGCAAACAGAAACATCAAACTCCAACTAATAATGATAGAGGATTATACATGGAAAAGAAGTCATAGAGATTTTTCAGATTAAGCTCATGTAAAGATGGAACATATACATGGAACATTACAAAATAGTAGGGCTAGGTGCAACTACATGAAAATATATTACAATGCAAAAACAAAAATAAAGAAAAATAAAATAGAGATGGTATATGGATAACCAACAGTAACCATACTCGAAAAAAAACGAGGTAGTATTACGGAGACCGACAGTAACTACACTCAAGAAAAATAAAAGAAAGAAAATAAAGGAAATGAAATAAAAGGTGTAGCATACGGCAGGCCGACAGTAACTACACAAAAGAAAATAAAAGAAAAAGAAAAACCAATGCAACTACATGAGATGCACCTAAATGATATGCAATAATAAAAGAAAATAAAAGAAAGAAAACTAGCCCACTCATTTGCAACATGACATGATATATAATAAACGTCTACCAAATAATGATAGTTTACGATTTCAATACATGCAGTGTAGACGCGCTTTAAGACTCATCAAAGGTGATAGCATTATGGAAAACCAACAGTTAGCTATACTAAACAGATATAACTCATATGGCCAAAGACGTAGCATACGGAAAACCGACAGTAGCTACCCATACGAGTTACAAAAATAACAAGAAAGCACATAAGTCTCAAAGCTCACAAGATTCATTACAACGATGTGTAGCATACGGAAACCGACATTAGCTACAAATTAACAATAAGAACAGTTATAGCATACGAGAACCGACAGTAACTATAACTTGCCTAGATGAATCATGTATATAAAAGTTAATCAATTATTTAACATGGATTCATAGATGGAAAGATGTAAACATGCAAGTTCAGAACATCTACGTAAAAAAAATAATTAGCCACAGAAGCTCATATGGAAATTTCCACGTCAAATAAAGCATTAAAAATCAGGTTTTATTTACTAAAGCTGATACACTGGACGGCCGTTCATGTGTACGGACGGGCGTCCGGTCTGGGATTTATGAATTGGACGGGCGTCTGGTGTAGTCAAACGCTCGTCCAGGTCTTTGAAAGCATAACCAGAATAGTTGGATGGATGGGCGTTCACTTCTCTGGACGCACGTCTGGAAACCACACAGAGCGGCCGGGCGTTCAGAAGAAGTAGACGCTCGTCCGGAACTCGAATTATGCACACCAACAGGAACTCAACCGAAATCATAACCCTAGATACAATCATAACTCATAAACCCTAGAACCTTAAGAAACCCTAGTTTATTAAAAATAAAACCCTAATGAAGAAAAACCCTAATTAAACAACAAGTAATTAAAATCAAATAAAACAGAATCTATGGAAACAAAACCTAATTAAAACCTAGACACAAACCTATACGAAAAACACATAATTCACATTGCATAAATTGAGTAAAAAAACTTTTTGCACATTCTTAACCCAAAGGTCATCGAAACACGGCAAAAATAAAAAAACCTCAAGTTATTTAACGCTACTTTTATTGAATATGATTCGTAAAAACCCTAATTGAAACCCTAATTAAAAACAAACCAAAGATAAGGAAACAGCAAAAAGAAACCTACCTACGAAAACTTTAAAACAGAAAACACTAAAAAGGGGGAAAAAAAAAACGTGTTGAAATCTTCAGAGCCCAAAATGGAAGGGAAAACAGTGGATTTTGACCTCAGCGAAACGGCATCGAACGGCCGTGGCGGTTCGCCAAGTCGTCGGCGTCGGGCGAAGCTTTCGAATTGGGGTCTGCGCGCCAATCCGACACTCGAGCCGAAAGTTATGGCCAAAATACTAACAAGTGCTAAAACGATCCCTTTTATCCAAAAATTTGATCGCAAAAACGTGGAGTCGGATGATTCAACCTCGAAACCTACCTACTGAAACCTACCTACAGCGAAACCCTAGTACATTTATTTAATAAGAAAAAGAAAAACAAACCAAGATATCTACCTAAAACAAAAAAAAGCGGTGACAGACGGGCGAGGCGGGGCGTCCAAGTTCTTTGGACGGATGTCGCACCGAGAAAGAACGACGGGCGTCCAAGTTCTTTGGGCGCTCGCCTGCACTTTAACAAAACACGAACAGAGACGATCGATTTGGACGGACGGGCGTCCATAGCTCAGGAGACGCCCGCTTACGCTTCAAACCAAGCAAACATATAACGCCGCTAAACACGAAACGGTCCAAACACAAAAACACGAAAACTAAACAAAACCCTAATTGGAACCTAAACACAAACCTATGAAAAATTAATAATAAACTAAACTACAACGCCGATTCCCCGGCAACGGCGCCAAAAACTTGTCACGGATTTTATCTATGCGAAACAAACAAGTAATAATATTTATAAATCCGGTATTTCCCCAAGTGTAGGGATCGTAGCATAGCGATTATACCGGAGTCGGTCTCAGGGAATCGGGGTATCTAGTTCATATTAATTCTCCTAAGGTTGATACTATTAAAAACCTAAAACTAAAAACGGAAAATAAACTGGACAGAGGATTGTCAGTCCAAAGCCAGGAAAACATCGTTGCGAACAAAAACAAATAAATAAAACTACAACTAAGGAAAAACGATAAAATTAACACGACCATGATAATGACTAAAGCAATTAAACATAGAACAAACATGATCCACCATCCCACACTTTAATTCATCCTAGATTATCTTATGAAGATTCAATTCAAGATGTGGTTCACCTAATCAAAGGTATGAATTCCTACTTCCGTAGATAAATTCGTCTATCAATCTCATTATCTTCCGATCTATAGAGATTAACGCTCTCAAAACAAGGTGTAAGATCTCTCAATCTAGCAACCTAGATATTCAACCTATCAACTTCTGTTATGTCAAGGTTAAAAATCAAATCTTTCCTATGGTGATCTAACGTTTACACCGACTTTCGTCATACGGTAAACATCAATAATGTTGGACAGTTTTTTAATAGAAAGAACATTGTTGAGAATCATTGTACATCCTTTTAACAATCCTCAGGTTTTGGTGATGAGTGTCATACTAGCTGTTATAGTTTGCAAAGGCAAAAAGATGTCTAGATATGTTGTATAGGATTTACTAGAGTTTGATCTTTGTATAGGTTTGATCAAACAAGCTTTGTAAAGGTCTGCTGATGTGTATCAGCAAACTAGTCTAAATCAGTAGGGTAGTAAGGTCAGAAGACTTTTCTGGAGCCTGCTGAAGATTGAAGGCTAAGGTTTCAAACTTAGTTATTGAAGGCTAAGGGTTCAAACTTAGTAATCAAAGTTAAGGATATGTGATTTAAATTTAGGCAAGTATGTGGTGACCTAAATTGATCATATACCTATGGATGAAGGTCTAAGTTCCTTAAAGTTAATTGAAGGACTGGAACTTAGTTATAAGATGAAATGGTGTTATCTAACTTAATCAAATAAAGTTAGATATAAAAGATTAATATGAGATTTATCATATATTAATGGAGACGAATTAATCTGTTCTCAGCAGACCTTGTAAAACACACTGCTGATGGCACAGATACCTTATCTGATCTAAATCCGATGGAAAGAGACATCTAACTACTTTGCAAGATGAATGGCTGAGATTAAATAGACGTTGAAGTGTTTCAGAAGTCAAATTGAACAGTCTAGAAAGCTGACAAAAAGAGGACTGACAGTGTCAGTACTTTGTTTCAGTTGTCATCCATCAGAAGCCAAAAAGGACAAAAGCAACGGCTATTTTCTAGAATTGGAGTATATATATATAAAAGACTCCTGATCAGATTAAAAGAGATATAGAGAATACAACAAGAGAGAATATGAAAAATACAGGAAGGAAAATCTTTTGAAGATCAAATTTAAAATACAAAAAGATCAATACAGAGAGTTAAATACCCTGCTGAACTGAAAGAAAAATCAAGAAGAACACTCTGCTGAAGCTGATATTGCAAGATCTAGAATTAACTTCAAGTGTAACAAGACATAAGCTGTCAAGTCACATCAAGTCAATCACTTGAAGTTCCTGAAGCTGCTAATCACCCTGCTGATCAAGCTGCTGAAAACAGAATCATTCAGTTGATTCAAACCTTGATTCTACAATCATTTGTTGGAGCAGTGAAGCACTTTGGAGTGTGAAGGATTGTGTTTGTGTGGAGGAGCTGTGAAGAGAGGCAATCCTACCCTTGAAGGACCAAAGGCGGAGAAGCCTGGAGGAGCAATACCACCTTCTTCGATTTCTTGTAATCTGTGAAGCCATAGTGATTGGTCAGGGACGAGATAACTAGGACCTTTGTAACAATAACCTCAAAGTTCTTAGTGATACCTCCTACACCACAGGAGAAGAGTGGAGTGCAGATTACACCACCGGAACCACTATAAAATTTCATGTTTTATTTACTTAGTGCATTTAATCTTTATCATATTCACTTCCACATATTAACACACTCTCACACAAGTCACTATCTTGAAGTATCTAATACTTAGTAAACACCAAAGACAACATATTTAAAAAGGCTTATACTCTTATATTTCATTTGCAACATATTCATAAACTTGACTCAAGTGAGCTCTTGAGACATCACCACTTCTTGAATCATCGCTAGCTTCTTGAGACATCGATAACTCTCTTGAAATTTGCTTGAGTTTGTTTTAACTCCGAGTTTTTAGTGATAAGTTTATTCACCCCCTCTAAACTTATCCAAGCCTTCCGAAGGACCAACAATTGGTATCGGAGCGAGCTTACGCTGCGAAGTTATCCATTTTGTTGTGCTCTCGATAAAGACTTATCAAAAGCTGTTTCAAAATATCTTTTTCAAAGTTTGCATCATGGATACATCAAGAATTAGAAGTTGGCTAAACTATCCAATGGCGAATATCTACAAAACATTGCATCCGAATTTGAGGATCGGATACATGAGAGGTTCAGTACTACAAGTTCTCATACAAATCCAGAACCTCAATTCAGTGATGATGTGCAAATCAACCTCAACACAATTGATGACCAATCCAGAGGATTTCCATCACTTAGTGATCTCTCAGATGAAGCAGAAAAGGAATTAATACAAGTAGCTGATTCTGTTGAAAACAAATTAAAGCAACAAGAGATTGGTGCTGCTGAAACTGAAAATCATACTCTCTCAGCAAATATTAAAAAGGTATCCAACTCTACTTTTGTCAATACATCCACTGACAATGATTTTGAATCCACACGTGGTTCAACTCCTAAATTACTGATAGTGAAGAAACCTTGGATGCCATCCTTAATGAACTAAGGAAAATACAATCTGAATATGAGATTGTGAAGGCAAGCAAGGAAGCTTTACAATCAGAAAATGAAAGGTTGAAAGCTGAATTGAATAATCTCAAAGGAAAAGAAAAGATGATTGAGAAGAATCAGCACAAGTCTACTGAATCATCAGTAGCAGCTGAGTCTGCTGAACCATCTTCTTCTTTCATTGCATTCAAATCTGGTAAGCCATATGGGGATAGAACATGCCTAGGATTTGAAACTCAACAATCCAAGAGGGATGGATCCAGTAAGGGTACTGAACCTAGTACCAGGATTGGTCCTAAGTTTGTACCTGCACAGAATCCTATTCTCTTAGCAAAACCCTACCCCTTTCTTAGCTCGATTTTTGTAATAGCTTAGAATACTTTCTCTTAGTGTACATCAACATTATCTTAGCTTAATCCTTCCATTTCTTAGCTTAGATTTCCATTCCAAACACTAAGAGACCACTTTTTAATTACTTCTCTATTTTGTACTTTTTGGATCTAGTCTCGAATTTCTGCAATTTAATGGTAATTTTCTCCTTTCTTTTAATTGTTATGGCTTTTATTTACTGTCTTGTGAATGTTTTAACTAGTATAATGAGTAGCTAAACCCTCTTCATAGTCGAATCATGTGAAATTTAGTGAAATCACCCTTTGGGTGATGAAATTGGGAGTGGGTAGTGCTTGTTATTGTTATATCTTGCATGTTTCATGTCTTAGAACTTGTTATAATGGGTTTGGGCTAGATTGATCACCTAGGTCAAAATCACACACATCAATCTTGAGAGTTGTTCAGATAGAGAGATGTGGGAAAAGGGTTCTAAGATCATTGCTTATAGTGAGGTCACTCGTTATAACGTTTAAGCGGCTCTAGTGTATAGCATGTTTTGTTAGTGAATCTTCTTTAGGGAAGGGTAATGAACATGGCATAAGGTGTTAAGGGAGAGTTGTTCAGACCTTAGCACCGGGATTAGGAGTTCGCACCCGTGAGATCGAATGCAAGAGTTCGTTTGTTATAATGCACACTCCCGGTTTTGTCATTCCTTGGGGTGAAACTAGCTATTTTGATCATGGTTCGGCTATGTTCCTTAATCTATCTTAAAAACCAAGTAGTTTAATCTTCTCTCTTTCTTGTCTTTAAACTCGTTAGTAGGAATCACGTTAGTGTCGTTGTAGTTATAAATATTTTAAAATATTGATCACCTAGACTAAGTTCTACGTTCGCTTTGGTACTTGCAAACACTTTTCCCTTGGGTTCGACCTCGTACTCCTGTAGCTATTCTAACAATCGACCCGGTACACTGCCGGTTAGAGAGTTAGTTTACCCACGGTTTCGAGTCTTTACAACTTGTTTTTGAAGGGTAGATTTTAAGCTCATCAAAATGGCGCCGTTGCCGGGGAATTGTGTGCTATTTGTGTTATCTTGCAAGTGAACCGAAGGCTTGGGCCTAGGTTTTATTTTACTGTTTTCTTGTTGTTTGCTTTTTGTAGTACATGACCCGGAGATCTCAAACACCACTCGAACCATACATAGACGGGATTGAGGCTTATGCAAGGCGTAGAAATAGTCAAAGAAGAAGTGGTTATCAAGTAGAGGAGTCGATTCCGGTCATTGAAGAGAGTAGTTTGGGTGAGTTGGGAGAAGGATCCGGTATGGCACAAAACGGTGAACAAGGATTTGAAGGAAATTTGGGGAACAACAATGGAATCCCGAATCAAAACCCGCCTCTTGTCAACAACAATGCACAAGGAGGTGGGAATGGACAAGGAAATAACCATGTGAATGCGAATGGGCCTATACCACAACATGTTCAACAAGAGGCCCAAGGGAATCAAATGGATCACATTGTTATGCAACAGTTCAATGCATGGATGTTGAATCAATTTCAACAAAACCAAAATCAAGCTCACAATCAAGGTGCAAATGCGATGCCTAATTGGTTCAACGGTCAACAAGAGCAAAATCAAGGCGGATTGACTTGTAGAGACTTTGTGATGGCTCCCACGGCAACCATGGGGCATAGCCCAATTCGAATGCCACCGGTGGCCGCCAATAATTTAGAATTGAATAGAAATATCATACATTTGTTGGGAGACAATGCTATATTCAAGGGAACCGCCATGGAAAATCCTCATATGTTCATTGATCATTTCCTACAAATTGTGCACATTACCAAGATAAATGGAGTCGGTGAAGAAGTGATGAGAGTCAACTTTACTTTGCTCCGGTGCTTAGTTCAACCCCCATTTACGGAACTTTTAGCTCTTTCCGGGAAATTTTAGGCCATGTTAAGGGAGAAAACACACAATGCAATCACTTTAAGGTAAACCATCACATAGATGGCAAACCTTGTTGTTTGATGATGCTTTTAGTCCTTTCGAGTCCTATTTACCTTGTGAAACTATGCTCGGTATATGTTTGGATGTTATGACACAGGATTTAGGTGCTCGTAAGCCTGGATGGTGAGGTAATGAGCTCATAAAGGCAAGACCGAGGTTCGGGGATGAGGAAAGTTGAAGAAAAGTGGAAAAGATGAGGAATTTTAGCCTATGCGTACGCATTATGGGCTATGCATACGCAACCATGGTACATGATGCAAAGCTTGGAGAATTTCACTCTATGCGTACGCATTCCAAGCTATGCGTACGCATCCTTGATACAGGATGCTCAGGAAGGGAAAAGCAGAAACAATGCGTACGCATGCATTCATTGCGTACGCATCCCAGAAACAGCAAGCTAACCAGTGAGCCTAAGACGTTCATTGCGTATGCATTCCAAGCTATGCGTACACAATCATCTCAGCAAAGTCAGAATTTTCCAGACAGCCACAGAGCAATGCGTGCGCATTCAGGCATCAATGTGTACGCATTGGACAGCTTTAAGTACAATTTTTGGGCACATATAAATAGGAGATTGCACAGATTTTTGGGGGACCTCTTGACACTTTTTGATACTCAATTTTTACCTAGAATTCTCTTCCCAAATCCTTTTCCCCCTAGATCGAATTTCACTCTTTCACTCTTAGATTCTCTTCTACATAAAGTATTAGATATAATTAGTTCAATCTAGCTCTAGTTTCTTCTCTACTTTTGGATTTTCATCTTTTTGTGGGTCTTCTTCATCATCAATTGACATTGGATGGTGTTGGAGCTTGATGTAATTCAGATTTCTCTACGAATTTGGTAATCAATCTCAGTTTTATCTTCTTTTTATGGTTTTAATTTTATATTTAGTTGTTATTTCCTGTTTTATTATGATTAGCTAAACTTTTCATAGCCAAATTATGTGAAGATTGATGAAATCACCCTCTAATTGATGAAATTGGGAATGGGTAGTGCTTAATTGTTGTTGTATTGATGAATTCATGTCTTAAAACTTGTTCTTAATGCTTGAATTAGCTTGTACACCTTGTTCATGAGCTCACACACCACTTTTATAAATGTATGTTGCGAAGGGGTGTGGGAAAAGGGGTTTTAAGATCATTCCTTATAATCAACTGAGTTGTTTAGATTTATTAGGGAGTGAGGTTCAATTGGTTGTGAAATCGGGCGACTCTAGCGCTTTAATCTTGTTTCGGTCAATTAAATTCTTAAAGGCGAACTGTTGAACCGGGCAAAGGGTGTTTGATTGTTGAATGGCGTCTTACACTAGCTTAGGAGTTTGCACCCATGAATGAGTCAATATAAGTAGAGGTTGGTAGGTTGGTTAATCCTATTCCCGAGCTAATCGATTAGAGGGGTGAAAGTAAACAATTGGATCATAGTTTGGCTATGTCTTTTTCTCTCTTTAGTATCTTTAGTTTATATTTTTTTTTAGTGTAATTAAACTTAAAACATCTTGTTTAACCTAAACTAAGTCCAAAAACGACTTCGGTATTCGATAAATTCCTCGTGGGATACGACCTTGCTCGCTACTATAGTGCATCCGACTCGGTACTCTGCCGATTAAAGTTGGACCGTCACTATTTTGGCCATCAAGAAGCGCTTAAACTTATGCTATTTCCCTTCGCCTTGAAGGAACAAGCCAAGACATGGTATGACTCATTGGCTCATGATTCTTTGCACACTTGGGAGGACTTGGTTATGACATTTTTATTCAAGTATTACCCACCATCAAAGACATTGGACATGAAAGAGGCTATTATCCTGTTTAATGCCTATGAAGGAGAAGAATTGTATGAGTCCTGGGATAGATTTAAAGCATTATTGAGAGAGTGCCCGGGGCACGGCTTAAAACCTTTTGAGGTAGTTCATGCATTTTTCCGAGGGTTGGAGCCGGTGCACCAAAGGACCTTGCATGCTTCATGTAATGGGGATATTATGAGGATGGTACCGGAGGTGGCTATGAATCAAATCGAGAAAATTGCCGAGACCTCAAAGCAATACGTGTCTTCAAGTAGAAAAGGTCCAAGGAGTAAAAAGCCGGGATTGGTTGAAGTGAAGGAAGTGGAGACAAATGAGAAATGTCAAGCTAAGATGCAAATGATGGAGCAAAGGTTGGAGAACCTTGAAAGAGAAAATGAAAAGGCAAGGCTTTGCCAAATATGTGGAGGCCAACATTCGGCTAAGGTTTGTGGGATGACACACAAATCCCAAAATATGTCATATCCACGATCCTCAATGCAAGGACAAGCTAGTTTTTCGTCACAAGATAGTCCAACCGATCTAGCCAAGAAAATGATGAACATGTATGCCATGGGGCAACTGAGTGCGGGGCACTTGGGCTACAATCCGGTTACGAATCAATTTCAAAGCGCCGAACAAGGCCAACAAAACGAGCAACCGGTTGTGGGTAATTCTCAATGTTATGAGGTGAATTATGTGGGGCAAAGTCAAGATGGTAATTATGATCAACAAAGTGATGGTTCTTGGAGAAATAATAATCAAGGTTGGTATCAAAACCATCAAGGGCAGAATTGGAACCGGTATTTTGACCAAGGCCAGAACCAAGCTTATAGGCAAAATCAAAGTTCATTTTATCAAGCGCCTAACCAACAAGCCCAATACTATCCTCAACAATCTCAACATCAACAACAAGGGGGTACTTACCAAGCAAATCCTCCACCACGTGCTCACATTCCTCATAAGAGTGCAACCGATGTCATATTGGAGCAAATGAACAAAACTTTGCGGAGATAAAGAAGGACATGGTTGAGATGAACTACAAACATGGGTCCGCCATAAAAAATCTTGAGACTCAATTTGGTCAAGTGGTGGAACATGTACAGTTGAAGGGAGGCTTACCGAGTAACACCGAGAAGAATCCGAGAAATGTAAGCGCCATCTTAACACGAAGTGGTAAAGTGTTAAGGACTAGTGGTGAGAAGAAAGTCCTATGGGAAGACAAAGCTAGAAAAGTTCCTATTGAGACCGAAGCGGGGGCCATGGATGGTGATATTGATGGGATTGAAGATGATGAAGATCATAGAGAGTATGTCAAGAAAAAGGAAGTTGAGAGGAAAGAAGCGCAAGCTAGGGGAGACTATGTGGTGATTGATGTGAAAGAGGAGGAACCAACTAGAAGAGAAGGGAAATAGCCAATGAAAGAGCCGTCTTCCCCACGCACCAAAGGTAAGAAAGGTATGATCCCTACTCCTCCTAAATATTTTGATTTGAGTACTCTCCCTTATCCAGCTAAAGGTCATAGACAAAGTCGTTTGAACCAAGCTCAGAACCGTTTCATTGAAATTTTGCGTAAAATTGACTTGACCATTACCTTTCTTGAAGCACTTGCAAACATGCTTGCTTATTGTAAAGTCTTAAAAGGCTTGTTAAATGATAAGAGTAAAATGGAAGGTTTGGTATGTTTGAATGAAGAGTGTTCGGCGATTTTTGATAGTAAGATACCCCCGAAAATGAGAGATCGAGGTGGGTTCACCATCCCTATTACTATTGGCGATACTGTGATTGAAAATGTGTTGTGTGACCTAGGAGCTTCTGTGAGCTTAATGCCTAGGGCCTTGTATGAAAAGTTAGGGTTGGGTGAGCTAGAACCCACGGGGATGACTGTTGGGGAGATTTTGCATCATTAAAACAAAAGAAAATTTATAAAACCTATACTACCATGCAAAACTACCTCCTAACCGGCCGAATACCGGGTAGTTGCTAGTAAAGTTGGATAAGTACGGGTATCGATCCTCAGGGAAAAGGGATGTCGAATCTAACTTCATTAATTCCTCTTTATTAACTAAACCTAAACCTAAACTAAAACGGAAAAATAACTGGACGGAGGATTGTTAGTCCAAAGCCAGGAGAGATAATTGCGGACAAAATAAATAAAACTACATCTACAAAAACAGTAAAACTAACTAACAACTGAACAAACATAAACAAACCATGATCAACCTATTCCCAACAACCATCACCCCACCGAAGGAAATAAGATTAACACACATTCATTCACGAGTTATCTTGGATTATTATCTTTTCTAATGAAGCGTTTCCTCTTCCGATTTATCACGCCATTAATTAGTTTACCTTCCGGTCTTAACTAATATCGATACAAATCAAAGATATGGATGAAATCCTAATCTAACAACATTATCCCTCAACTTCCGTTTGTTGGAATAATAATTGTTATTCTCTCTCACGGCAATCTAACGAATCTATTAACTTCCGTTATCTAAATTCGATTAACATGCGGCATAAAAACATGAAAGAGAACAAGAACACATAATGAATTAAACACATGAAAAATCCTATCTTTCCGGTAACGGTGATATCCCTCAATTTCAATCTAAGAAAATCTTGCATCGAATTAATCAAATTGTGATCCTCTCGTAAATCTAGATATTTAACCTACGAACTTTCGTTATGTATAGATTAAAAATCTAATCTTTCCTACGGTGATCTAAACTACACCGACTTCCGTCATACGGTAGCATCAAATCATGCAATCATCTTTCGATATAAAATTGCAAGATACAATTAAACATAGGAAAAGAAACAATTATAAATAAAACTTAGAAAACCTCCATGAAATTGAAATCAAGTTGCAGCTGCGAAAAGGCTTCACAAAGCTGTGTTCATGGCTGCTCAATGGCGGCAACAAGAAGAAAAACGAAAAAGAAATAACCTAATCTAACCACCGGCCACCCGAGCACAAGGCTCGGGTGACCGGCCTTGAACTCTCCAAAGCGCGGCTGTGGCTCTCAAGAAAGTGTAAGTCGAATTATGATGATAATTAGGGTTGTAGGCGCTGCCTTTTTATAGAATATTGAGGCGGTTTGGTCAAAAGCGGTGGCGGACGGGCGTTCAATATCTCGGATGCTCGTTTGAATGCTGAACGGAGGATGGACGCCGGTTCACCTAGCGTCTGAACTCTCAGTATCACATGTCTGCTCCTGGACGCACGTTTCTCAGTATGAACGCTGGTTTACACTCGGACGCTCGTTCACCTTATATGGACGCTCGTCCACTGACGATCACATCTTGATTTTTCCTTATCTCTTTTAATCTCTAAAAAATTTGATTGATCCTCTCTCATCTCGAATTTAACTCTTTAGGATCACCTTTTCCACCATCCATGAGTATCTACAAGCATCGAAAACATACCAAAACGTAACAATTTCCAAAACAACATAAAATCATCAAATAAACACATAAATCGATACGTTTTCATATTTAACCATTAAAAACCTCACTTGCTCAATATTTCCATCTAAACACTTGATTCTTATGCAAATTATATAAATACGGGGGAAATCATTATAAAATATATCAATATAAAACGTGTAAAAACACCCTTAACAATGACCTTACAAATAGCGGATAGGTCGGTTAGGACACCTATGGGGGTAGCGGAGGATGTTCTTGTGCAAATAGATAAATTTACCTTTCCCGTAGATTTTGTCGTCTTGGACATGGTGATGGATTCTAAGACTTCGGTTTTGCTTGGTCATCCTTTCTTGACTACGAGTGATGCTAGCATAGATGTGAAAAGTGGTGATATTACTTTTCATGTGAGTAAGGAGAGCGTGACATTGAATGTTTATAAGTCTAAATCTCTTGCTTGTCATTCTGTCGAATCTACTTTTGCTTGTGTTGTTTCTACCACTAACCCACAAGTTGATAAGGAGTTAATTGTAGAAGACACGGTGGATGCACAAAAGGTTGTTGATGGAGTGAAGATCAAGACCGAGGATAAACCGGGATCGCCCGTCTCACCATCATTGTCTCAACCGGACCATAAGCCACTCGTCATAGACCGGGAATTGGATTTAAAGTCAAGTTGAAGAAAAAGGAACCCTAAGCAATGTGCACCTTAAAGAGAAAGCGGAGCGGGAACCGAGAAAGAAAATATTGAGTGTTTGGCAAGAGGTAACTTCACGAGCTAGAAGAGGTACCCCATGTGTTAACTCTACCCTTTTAAAACCCCTCATGGGTGTCTCTCATGAATATACTTATAATTGATATGCTATGTGTTTGGGTGCTTTGTGATGCTTTGTGGCTCCAGTCGTTGTTTTGAGTCTTTCGTGGTATGAGTCCGTTTAGTGCCACTACGTTGATGCTAACGACGTTAAACAAAGCACTTCTACATTTTCTCGCATGTGCCAATAGTATAACTTTGAAAAAATTGGCACTGTATAAGTCATCCCGTCGAGCCAACGACACAAAACAAAGGCGCTTGGGGGAGGCAACCCACCTTTTTGGTAGTAATAATGTGTTTGGAGTGGTCTTTAGATGCAAGAGGGGAGAGTTTTGTCTTAAAAGAGAAGTTGGGGTGATAATTTCCTTTTGGTTCTGGATCTTGTACGTAGACGGGGATGTTTTTATGTGAGTCTCTGTGGCCTTATTTTATGCGTGGATGCTCTGTGTTTCTTTTGATTATCATTACATCCAGTGTGATTCCCGTCTAGTATGGTTGATATGCTTTGATACTTTGTTTGTGGCATGGCTTCTATTTTTATATATCTCGTATCTATCACCATCTTTTGGCACGTGGATTTTCCCGTGCATCTGCTTTGCCTTGGTTTTTGTTTCTATGGTTTTAGATACTCAAGATGGAGCTTACTAGAAGATGTCACGTGGGCTCACAGTGCGCCTTTCTTTCGGGTTTTGGTCAAACAAATAAGTCTTTTACTCTTTCTATCTCTCACACACCGAGGATGTGTTTCGTTTAAGTGTGGGGTGGGAGACTTAGCTGTTTTCTTGTTCTTGTTGTTAAATGTGCTTAATATGTGGTATGATTAGCCTATGACCGGGATCGAGTCGATTTTTGGGTAATTTTTAAAAAATTTCAAGGGTTTTCAACACCGTGTTGTGTGTGTTATTTTCACATTCGAGTGGTGATTACCTTAGTAGGGACCCCGAACGTGTACATGCGGTTTGATATTATCTTGAGAATGGAGTTTATTAATTTCACGTAAGCTACACTTTGTGCACAATTTGATTATTACCACCTCTCATACCACTAGTCTCAAGACGAAATAGAAAGGTTCACCTAAGTAGGATACGGGATGACGGTCATGGCGTCTCTTTGACTAACCATAGCCAAATAAGCATTATCCCAACATTAAACCTTCGTAGCCCCTCTCAGCCTTGATAGAATGGTCTGACCACCATTCGTTTTATAGCCGTTTTGTTACTTAGTCAGAAACCTACCCTTGAGCCTTAATTATGGTCACATTTCCTTCATTTACACCCTATGAGTGGACTTAGTCTTTTGTTAGGCCACACTTTCTAAGGCAAGTGTGGGGTGGGGGAAATGATGTCTTGTGATGGGTTGGTGTTTTCTTGGTTTTGAGCTATAAGGAGAAGAGGAGCTCGGTTGGGCCTAGTGCTTAGGTTTGGCCCAATAAGAAAAGAAAAATCTGTGAAATTCCCCCTTTCTTTAAAAAAATAAAAAAAATAAAAAAAGAGAGAGAGAAGAGATCAATCAAAGTTCAAAATAAATTAGCTCTCATTGAATAAAAGTTTGGAGTAGATTGGAATAAAGGGTTGGAATCAAATGAATGAGCTCGGAAGTGATTTTTATGATGTTAGGGGTTGGGATAGTGAGATAGGTGCTAATGTATTCGATCTCGCCTCATGACACTTGAAACATAGTTGAGTGTGGCAATGAGTTCGGGTATAAATGAAGGAAATGTGACATTAATCAAGAAGGAGTTTGGGTGGTTTGTATGATAAAAATAAGGTGGTACACTTGTTGATTAAGTTCACTCGTACTTCTTTTTCTCCAGTTCCCAAATTATCCCTTTCGATTAACCGAAAGTACCCTAGTCTAACGTTATAACCCTTCAAGTCCTACCCGATTGTGTCCAAACTTAGTGACCTCGATTAGCGGAGAGGGTGGTTGGTATGAGATGGTTGGTAGACTTTTGGTCGGGATTCAAGCCCCGACAATCTTTTTGAACACTTGGTTGCAGCTTGGCACCACACACACTCCATTTTCTTGATAATGTTATACCGGTGTGTATATGTTCGTATGTCTTACTTTGTGGTTACCTCGAGAGTGAGAGTAGTAGCACCTACATCACAAAGTTGAATCCCTTGGTTGGTTTTAAAATGCCTAATTTACTCGAGGGCGAGCAAAGGCTAAGTGTGGGGTGGTTGATAGGAGTCAACTTTACGTGACTCCGGTGCATCGTTTGCCCCCGTTTACCACAATTTCAGCACATTTTTGGGTGATTTAGACCGTTTTCGGGGTGATATCGTGAGTTTATAGCACGGGGGGGGGGGAGGGGGGGTAAATCCGTCATTTTGATGGTTTATGTCCTCTTTTCCTTGATATTAACCCTATTCCCGAGCACTTTTACCCTCCGGGATTGTTTGGATTTTTTTGTCGTTGTTAATGTTGTAGGGTATTAGTGTCTCGAGAACCCGGAAGGCGATGATTTATGGTAAAAAGCATAACCAAGGCAAGAAAAGAGATCAAGGGAGGAAAAAAGTGAAGTTTTGGGGCAACAGGGGTTCAAACGCACGTTTGAACCCCTCAAACGTGCGTTTACAGAGTTACCAGTTGATACAGAGTTGAACCCCTCCAAACGCACGTTTGAAACCATCCTAAACGTGCGTTCCAAGTCCACCAAACGCATGTTTGACCCACCCTAAACGTGCGTTCAAGATGAAGAACATTCAAGATCCTGCCCATAAATGAAGCTAAACGCACGTTTGAACCAATCCAAACGTGCGTTTGAAGAAGCCAAACGCCAGTTCCAGCCTCCAAACGTGCGTTTGGGCCAGTTTTCTGCAGATTTTCTCCCCAACTATAAATACCCCCCTTAGACTATTTCTAAAAAAACAATTATTCTCTTAGCAAAACCCTACCCCTTTCTTAGCTCGATTTTTGTAATAGCTTAGAATACTTTCTCTTAGTGTACATCAACATTATCTTAGTTTAATCCTTCCATTTCTTAGCTTAGATTTCCATTCCAAACACTAGAAGACCACCTTTTAATTACTTCTCTATTTTGTACTTTTTGGATCTAGTCTCGAATTTCTGCAATTTAATGGTAATTTTCTCCTTTCTTTTAATTGTTATGGCTTTTATTTACTGTCTTGTGAATGTTTTAACTAGTATAATGAGTAGCTAAACCCTCTTCATAGTCGAATCATGTGAAATTTAGTGAAATCACCCTTTGGGTGATGAAATTGGGAGTGGGTAGTGCTTGTTATTGTTATATCTTGCATGTTTCATGTCTTAGAACTTGTTATAATGGGTTTGGGCTAGATTGATCACCTAGGTCAAAATCACACACATCAATCTTGAGAGTTGTTCAGATAGAGAGATGTGGGAAAAGGGTTCTAAGATCATTGCTTATAGTGAGGTCACTCGTTATAACGTTTAAGCGGCTCTAGTGTATAGCATGTTTTGTTAGTGAATCTTCTTTAGGAAAGGTAATGAACATGGCATAAGGTGTTAAGGAGAGTTGTTCGGACCTTAGCACCGGGATTAGAGTTCGCACCGTGAGATCTAATGCAAGAGTTCGTTTGTTATAATGCACACTCCCGGTTTTGTCATTCCTTGGGGTGAAACTAGCTATTTTGATCATGGTTCGGCTATGTTCCTTAATCTATCTTAAAAACAAGTAGTTTAATCTTCTCTCTTTCTTGTCTTTAAACTCGTTAGTAGGAATCACGTTAGTGTCGTTGTAGTTATAAATATTTTAAAATATTGATCACCTAGACTAAGTTCTACGTTCGCTTTGGTACTTGCAAACACTTTTCCCTTGGGTTCGACCTCGTACTCCTGTAGCTATTCTAACAATCGACCCGGTACACTGCCGGTTACAGAGTTAGTTTACCCACGGTTTCGAGTCTTTACAAATTGTTTTTGAAGGGTAGATTTTAAGCTCATCATCCATCTCCAAATCTTGCACTTAATCTTCATCCAAAACGAGCTATTTTCATCACCAAAGAATTCTTGCTCAGTCATAACAATGGTCGGTTCCACCACACACTCCACCAAGGTTTCATCAATTTTTATCTCAAGGGGTGAAGGTGCAGTAGGTAGAACATGTAACCTGCCATAATCAAATATCGCAATTGGAGGTGGCACTATGAGCAATCCCAACTCACTATCTGGCTCAGAAATCTCATCATAGCAAACTGAATCATCAACCTAACTCTCAACCGGAACTTCTTCAGTGATAACATCATCATCCCGGACCACTGCTATTGCACATGTCTCTTCCTCTTTCTCATGCCTCCTCCTTTCAATCAATTGCCCCATCCGGTCTTCAAGATTTCTTACGTCGGAGTCAAATCTTCTATCGTACTCTTGCATATCCTTCTTCATTTGAATCAAGCTCTCGTTCAATTGAATCAACCGCTCCATTTGAATGTCGGTGAAGTCTTCTTGTGGCATGGGGGGAAACTGATCATACTGACTTTGATTCATTGGAGGTGAGTAGTAGGCCTCTTGCCATGCCAGACTCTGATCAAGTGGCTGAATCTGGGTGAATCTATCAACGCGTTGAGTATGAACACCGTAATCCTGATAAGCACTAGGGTTCGGACAACCCTCATAATGTTGTAGCTCATAACTTGAATAACCATAATTTTGACTTTGTCATGCACTAGGGCACTAATAAGCCCATGAACCTTGGTTATTCTGCTGTTGATATTGAGGCTGAGGCACGAACTGTTGTTGATAACATTGTTCACGTGCCTGAGGTTGGTAGGGGTAATGTTGTTCAGGTGAGTAGTATTGATTGAAAAATCCATCCATTTAAGCTCAAGCTGCAAGATCTCAGAAAACAACAAGAACACAATCAAGGTATTTAGTCACCACCACCACCGCAATAGGTGGTGTGACTTTTCAACAAAAATCCATCATCAAAAAAAAAAGAAAAAGAAAACAACCTAGGCCAAAGCTTTCGGTTCACTTACAAGATATCACAAAAACATATTCCCCGGCAACGGTGCCATTTTGATGAGCCTTAAATTCACCCCAACAAAAACAATTTATAAAGACTCGAAACCGTGGGTAAACTAACTCTCTAACCAGCAGTGTACCAGGTCGATTGCTAGCATAGCTACAGGAGTACGAGGTCGAACCCAAAGGAATATGGTTGTGAATACCAAAGCAAACTTCAAACTTAATCTAGGAAAATCGATGGTTGAAAAGGTTTATACAACTACAACGACATTAAAGCGATTAGTAACGAAATTTAACTAATGGAGAGGGACATAGCCGAACCATGATCCATCTAGCTAGTTTCAACACTAAGGATAGAAAAAACCGGGAGTGTGCATTAAAACAAACGAACTCTTGCAAACGATCTCACGGGTGCGTGCTCCTAATTCTGGTGCTAAGATCTGAACAACTCTCTTTTAACACCCTATGCCATGTTAACTACCCTTCCCTTTAGAAGATTCACTAACAAGACATGATACGCACTAGAGCCGCTTAAACGTTAAAACGAGTAACCTCACTTTGGGCCCGGGCTTAACAACTAAGCCGGGTCTACTCCGCGATCCTAGAACCCCTTTTCCCACATCTCTCTATCTGAACAAATCTTTAGATTGATGTGCGTGACTTTGACCTAGGTGATCAACCTAGCCCAAATATGTTAAAATAAGTTCTAAGACATGAAACAAGCAAGATTAAACAATAGAAAGCACTACTCACTCCCAATTTCATCACCCAAAGGGTGATTTCACCAAATTTCACATGATTCGACTATGAAAAAGGATTAGTTACTCATTATACTAATCAAAACATACATAAAACAGTAAATGAAAGCCATAATAAGTAAAAGAGAAGAGAAATATACCATTAATTTGAAGAAATTCGAGTTGAGATCCAAAAGTACTAAATAAATAACTAATTAAAAGGTGGAGTCTTTGAGTTTGGAATTGATATTTGAGCTTGGAAAGAGTAGAATCTAACTATGTTTAAGCTAATATAAGCTAAAAGAAAGTGTTTTAAACTACTACAAATTCCGTGCAAAAGTTTAGCTAAGAGAGGGGAGAATAGAATGATGAAATTTGATGGAATGGGGTGTTTATAGGGGCAAAAATCTGTAGAAAAATGACTCCAGACGCCAGTTTGGAGGTCCTTAAACGCGCGTTTCTTCATGTCCTCTCTGTCCAAAATTAGCAGTTTGAAACGCCAGTTTGAGATCTCAAACGCGCGTTTGAGATGATGCAGTTTTCTGGCTGCAGTAAAACCATGATATCTTCGCGTGTAGAACTCCGATTTGA
Source organism: Gentiana macrophylla (assembly GCA_026214975.1). Taxonomy (NCBI): domain Eukaryota; kingdom Viridiplantae; phylum Streptophyta; class Magnoliopsida; order Gentianales; family Gentianaceae; genus Gentiana; species Gentiana macrophylla. Next base: position 7,763,537 of record CM047808.1, on the reverse strand, counting down.
GTGATTCAAAATGCGTTGGAAATATCTTTAAATTATATACAACTTTCATGAAGAATACATGACCATAAAATTCCTCCATCATAGGTCAAATTGCTGCTGAACAGAACATAGGGGTTGAGATACTAATACTTCTCCCCCCTTTTCTTCATTTTTTCTTCTTCCTAGGTTCATTTTTGCACCTTGATCATACTTCTCATCATAAATCTTCACCTTCCGGGTTCTCGTGACACCTAGACCCTACAATCTCATGAACGAACAAGACACACAAACGATTCCGGAGGGTAAAAGTGCTCGGAATGGGGTTAATATCAATAAAAATGAGGCTTTACCATCAAAAGATGATAAAAGCCCTTGTGCTCTAAAACATGTGATACCAACCCGTTTTGAGACCTTAATGTGTCAAAAATATACCAAATATGCATCAAAATGGGGGCTAAAAGAGTGCCGGAGTCATGCAAAGTTGACTCCTATCATTATCCCAAAGAGACATCCTATTTTGTAAAAAAAAAACATTGCTCTCTTCTAGTATTATGATTGGGACTAGCATAAATGCCTTTAAACCACCAGAAAGAGTTGGGTAAGTTACCTTTAATATGCGCTTCGATGGTACACGTTGTAGACGTAATAGATACAATATTAGAATCTTTTTTCCAAAATAAAGCCAAGCCTCCGGATAACCCCACTGGATCGACTGTATGTACATAATCAAAATTAAGCCTTCTGCAAAGCTTCAAAATAAGCGGGGGTTGGTTTTTAGTTTCTGAAAGGAAAAGGATCTCAAGGGAGTGGAGCTTGCACATCTCCTCAGCCTGGGATATTGTCAAGGAGCTCCCCACCCCCACCCCTTGGCAATTCCACACCATGATCCTCATTGTGATGGCGGGAGCCACTTCGGGCTGGCTGCCTCCACCCCATCATGAACAGAGCTAATTTTAGAGGTACTCATTATTTTCAGCTTCTTAAGGAAAGGCTCGGACAAGTCAAAATCTTCTCCATCTTTGTCGACTTTGAAGCAATCTGCTATAAGCTCCCCTGTTTCAGTGTTAGCATCTTGTGGGTAGAGAGTGAGAGGAGCTCCTCTCGTGACAAATTTACGCTTTTTACTGCCATCGGTCAGAGGCTCATATCGTGTAGTCTTAACCTCAGTCAAGATGTCAGTGACATCCTCAATGGTTACACCAGAGTTCAGGGCAGAGATTGGTATGTCTGTATCCTCTGTGTACCATTCGAGCATAAGAGTTTCCAGACTTGGGGGGGAAAGTTCTTCTTCCACAATCATAACGCTAGGCGTATTCTGCGTGTGTGAGGATTCTCCATAATATGTTACCTTGTTTTTTCCCCTGTCCAATTGCTCCATCACTTTTTCTGGTTGTTGCCTATCATTTTCAGCTTCAGGGTTCAAAGAAGTGTTAGAATTGGGGGCAACCTGTGATACTCATCTCTATTGGAACTTTTCCTCTTCAGTATCATCTTTCTCTGGTGACAAATCGGCCGGTGCAGAACCCCTCATAAAGTGCAGCTGAGATTTTCCCGGAATTAGAGGTGATTCAGTGACAGATTTGATAGGGTTACCTAGAAGTTCAGGCCCAAAGGTCTCCTCTTTATAAATGCCCGCATTTTGATCAATAACCTTAGTGTAACAACAAGAAGATTTATGTCCGATTATTCCGCAGTAAGCACAAAATAGGGATACATGTTCATCCTTGAAATTCACTCATTTCTCAATCCCGTCTTGGCTCACCAGCATACCCTGCTGGAGAGGCTGCGAAATATAAATAACAACAAGGCCCCACCTCCAAAGACTACCTCCAAAAGACCCACTCCAAAGACTACCTGCTTCTTCAATACAGTTCCTAGCTGCTCACAAATTTCCTCACCCGCCTCCTCTGAGACCCACTCCAGCAAAAGACCCCAAATCGGAGCTAGGTTGAAGGTCCCCTCCTCATTCTCTATACCAGGCCTCCATTTCTTAATAATCAACAACTGAGAATCATGATACCAAGGACAACCCATAAGCACTCTATCCGCATCAAGCTCCAAATAAAACTGAACCTGATATAGATTAGTGCTCAGGCCAATGATTGCGTAGCCTTTCTTGCATTTCCAGATATGAGAGAGAGTCCCCATAAGAGCTCCATAGCCAATGTTATTTTCAGAAATAATTTTGACAACAAGACTGCGCTTGCACTCCTCTTTGGATTTAGCCATTACACTCGCCGGGAGCACAATTTTCAGTTTTTTCGGTGTAGCAGCAGGGCCATCCTTCATTCCTTTTGCTATTTTTTCCTCCATTTTGCTCAGATCTAGCGAGAAGAGGCCGACTTTAGAGCAGTCTCGAATAGGTAAAGACGAGAAAAACCAATTGACAAAAGTCGAAATAGATGATAATCAGTGAAACAGAAGAAGAAAGAATCAGATAAAAGACTACAATTGCTGGAAAAGAAAGAAGAAGGAGTTCCGATCAGAAATCCGGCAACACCCCACCAGGGAGGACTAGAAGGGTCGATGATAGCCAAAATAGTAACGACCAACCTTAACCGGCAGAGTACCGAGTCGGATGCACTATAGTAGCGAGCAAGGTCGTATCCCACGAGGAATCAATCGAGTACCAAAGTCGTCTTTGTTAGTAATACCATCCGCAGCGGAAACGATTTAAGGATCAAGATCTATACAATATACGTAATAAAACAACTAGATCTATTCTACAAGGGGGTTGTAGATCATACCTCTTGGATCTCTAAATCCAAGTTGAAGAACCGCAAGAGAAAGATTGCAAGAAGATGTGAAGAGCACCACGATCTTCCGTACATGTGATCCAAGCAATTCCCGGTGGAAGGAATTCTCGACTCGAACCCCTCCGATATGCTACCCGGAAAAATCTCCAAGATTTTCCCCAACCCTCTTGGCCGAAAATTTTCCTTCTCCAAATAACATGGTGAAGTCGAAAATTTGCTTGTGTGCTTAGACTTGGGAAAACTCTCTTTATATAAGAGAGTAATCCTTGTCCTCCAAGGATTTTATAATTAATACAAAATCAATTATAATAATCCTATTAAATAAAAGATAATCTCAAAATATTCTAGAACCAATCAAGAATATTTTTATCTTTATTATTTACCATAAATATTTATCCAATAAATATTTTATGCACATGTCTTTTTAATCACAAGAAAACTAATTTCTTGTTCCATAAAAAGAGCATGGGGCGAAATTTCTAATATTGACCTAGTCAATATTAATTTTGCCATAACACAATAATTGGGCCAAGATTATGAAAAATGTCTTTTCCACATGTTTAATTATTTAGCCCAACTAATTTAATAGTCCACTAAACAATTAATTCACATATCGTTTTAATAAAGTCCAACAAGAACTAAATTAACATTATTAGGATTCGACGTCCGAGAATATCTATGCTATATTAGGAGGCACGTCGGGGACCATGGACTAATAATCGTGACTCCGATAAATCAAATAAATAATTATAGAATAATTATATTCGATAAATCAATCACGAGAATATGCCACCATAATCCCGTGATTGCACTCCTCCGATTATAAGATTATATTTATCTCCTCACGAGAATAATAATAAGCGTCCATTGATATAATCATTACATATGGATTAATCCTCCATAGATCGCTCATTCTAAATCGGGAAGTTACCGTTAACCCTTTTCGAACCTCTTATCCTTATTTACCAATAACCCCTAGTGATCAATTAATTCATACAACTCACCGGTAGCTAATCGATGTGTAATATGAACTCGCGCGATCGATCGCTTTCTAGGATTAACAAATAAGGGAATCGTCTATCTACTTCCATAAATGGAAGGAATGGATTCCGTATCTGTGATAACACGACTACTCACTCAATCCAAATACAATGCCAAGATGGGGTAATTCGGACCACGACTCAGTGTAATCCTTAACCGTCAAGTCAAACTTCATGCCGATTCAAGCGGTTGATCGTGATCACCTCGAGATTAAGATATATCCATAAATATGATCATCCATTGATTCGATAAGACTTCTCGATTACGGAATTATATCGTGAACTCTAATCAAATCGGTCCAAATTTATATGATATATCCATCATATATAAATGCCCCATTAGGTTCTCTTAACCGAAAGTCCGGATAAGACAATCACACCTATTGTGTTCAGGCGCATTAATAGCACGTTAAAGGAGAGACCCGATACTCTCGATTAACTTCACTACGGGCTAATTGTATTTTAAGTACATCTTCACTAACTCAATCCTCTCCCGTATATACCATACATACACTTTGAAAGTTAAGTGATTACATAACGATATACTTAGGGTTTTACAGTAGTGTAAATACTATTGTCACATCGGTGATTATGAGAATAATAAATATGAATAATAATATCATTTCATTTATTAAATAAAACAATTACAAAATTGTCTTTCGGGCATTACACCTAACAATCTCCCACTTGCACGAAAGCATGTGATTAATTGTTTTAGAGCACACCCTATTATTTAAAACTACAGCAAACTACATCTCCCACTTGCTCTAAAGCAATGGAGACTCATCCCGTATTTTAGTACCCACAAAACTTATCATAACCATTTCAGATTCCAAAGTACACTCCGAGTATGCCGTCGTAGGATAGGTCGGTGACTCGGGAGCACTATATATCTGAATGTCATGGGTCTTAATGATCAGTCAGGTTGTCGGCTCGAGGCGATCCGTAGAATCGAAACGTCGGCGCCGGTCCATCTAATAATGTGGTACTTTCCCAATATGCTCTTGAACTCAAGTGATTTCGGAAATCCTTATAAGCTACCCCTTCATCGTTTGCACAATGATGTGGTATCGGCTTTCCAAATCTAGAATCATTCCCAGATATGAAAAGGAAATCCTTAAGCTATATCGCCTCTCTAGCTACTACGAAAGCCGCTAATCACCCAACTAGTTAAAGTCGAGTTGGCGTTGCTGGATTCCTCCAGGCAATAGCTTCAACACAAGAGTAAACACTGAGCCTGAGATCGACTTAACGATCATCCTCAATCTGACTTAAAGTCAAAATCAGTGTGTCACACACATCCAAGTTCATACATGAATATGTCCGCATATTATTCCTCGTTCTCTCAAGATACTAAAGGACATACTAAACTTGCTTTGTTAACCGCCGAATCTAAGATTCGATCAAAATTGACGTTCAATAACCTGACCATCTCTTACTAGAAAGAGAATCTATCCCATTTCTCTTGTTCCGAAGATTTAGAGAGTCATTCCTGAGGCATAGGGTAGAACTTCCTCGTTGAATGTTGCATACACAGATGCATCATCTTAACCAATAAGATGGATGGGAAACCAGTGACTGATTCTAATGAATTCGACTTAGTCAAATTCTTCAGAATGTTGTCCAAGTCTCTGTTGTAGAGAATTGTGGCATTGTCAGATTCTGACTTCAGATAACACACCCATGTTGATTCCAACTGGTGCAGTGTTATCCTTCACAAACACTAATATATGTATTGATGACGGTCAAATTATACCCGTAAAAGTCATCAACATTGACCTTAAATCGAGATTAATAATATATATTTCATATTAAATCACATGTTTATATTTAATATTTAATGTTATGTGATTTATATTATGTAAATTGGTATTTAGCTGTTTTTATTATTTAAAGCCGATTTATTGTGTGATAATTATTGATTTTGCAGATCACAACAAATCGGGAGGATAAATGTCATTCAATCAAAAGATCTCAAGATAATAAGGAAGAAAATCGGAGCATTAATCAAGAGATAAATGAGAGATTAATCGGATCAACACGAGCGTGCGATGGGAACAAGATAGACGAGAAAAGCGATTGACGCGTGAAAAGTTAGGTTCGGTCGACCGAGCCTCGATGCTTGATCGACCGAGTGTCACCTCTCGGTTGACCGAGCCTCGGGTTTGGGTCGGTTTTCGGCTTTAATCGTGCTTATCTTCTAGAACCACCCTAAGTCGGCAAAAAACCTCTATATAAGCAAGCGACTACGAGAATTGTAATACACACAAAAATACACCAACATATCCCTTCATTCTTTCTTCAATTTCATAGCTTTGATACAATGTAGTTTATTGAAGGTTTCCAGCAATTTAAGGGCTGCAATATGTAAGCCTTTATTTTCTGTTTCTTTCTTTCAAGTAATTAATCCCTCCCAATTATGCTTTATCGTTTGAGTTAGTTAATTCATAGCTAGATGATGTAGATCTAGGCTATGACGTTAGGGATGTGGCGAAGCCTTGTCTATGAGGATCCCATAACCTCGTCATATGTTTAACGTCTATTCATGAATCGCTTGGTTTAATTAATGCGTATCTATGTTAGTTTATATGAATACTGTGCGAATTACTGTTTAATCTGCTCTGTATGATGAAACGCTGAGAGATATGTTCAGGGATGTAATCTGGGGATGAAATTGATTCGGGTGACCGAATGAGTTCACTCGATCGACCGAGCCCGACTATTCGGTCGACCGAGCCTGTTTTATCCGTTAAATAGCCACGTCTTTATGGTTAGGTTAACTTAATAAATTTATTATCTCGGTAGGTATGGCCACGGCTCGTTGCTCGTCGATTTTAATTCGCGTCACGATTAGGAAATACCAATATAGGACTCCTAGGTCGGCATGAATGACCTTCCGGGGCTTTCAACAGATCTAGGCGTGTTTTGTATTTGGGAATTGTGCACACCTAGTTATACGTGGGGTCGTAGACTAGCATGAGACCTAAAAGGTAATTGTTAGTTGGGCGAGGGCTTGAGCGATCGTTTAGGAAGTACGCCTAACCACGAGGAATGTTGCCTAGACGAGGTGTGCGGTTAATATCGGCATCCTTAGAGTCGTAGCGTGTGAGTTATATGAGATGGAGGCACCAAAAGCGCGAAGTCACGTAACAATACCACGGTGATCTAGTGACCTAACCGGTGCTAAGTCAAGTTTAAGAGGATGACTCCCGTAGCCAATCTAAGATAGATACAAACGGATTGACAGTTAATAAGTTCAGTTTATTATATAAATTATCTAGGTCCAAACGATAAAGACTATAATTGGGGAGGTTAATTACGTTGTGTCGAGTCGTGTCTTTACTTTTCTTGTTTTATGTTGGTCGTAGACCGCCTCTATGTCCTTGACATGTTTAATTAATTGTTTGTATATAAGATGATCCACAATTGGTTCCTGTGGGATCGACCTTGATTCACTATAGCTATACTACGATGGGCCTAGTCCTCTTGCTAGTCTTGGTTTATGGTGGTCGAGTATATTATAACCTTGATTGACCACGTCATCAAGTTTTTGGCGCCGTTGCCGGGAGCCAACGGTCAATTTTATATATAAATAATTTTTTTATTCATGTCGAGTTTTACTGCTTTTAAGTCGCTTTTACGTTTTGAGTCCTCTCGTTGTTTATGCTTCCTGTCTGAAAATTCCAGATTCTAAAAAAAAAAAAAAAAAAAAAAAAAAAAAATAATAATATTTTATTCGGTCGACCGAGAGACCTCGTTCGATCGACCGAGAATTTAGATTTTTGTTTTGTTTTGTTTTGTTTTGTTCTTGTTCGCTTACTGTTTACGGTTTTACGATTTGTGTTTTTCGAAACCGAATTTCGCGTGTCTGTTTATCCCGTAGATGTTTAATCCGTAGAGTCGATAGCGACATGGGAAACCATGTTAAAATCGATCTTCGGTCCGTTTGTTTTTCTTCTGCTTTGCGTAAAACCAGGGAAGCAATAATCAGTGTCGATAATTTTCAAGAAGCGCTGAGAAAATAACCCAAAGAAACATGTGGAGCTACGAATCTAAAATGGGAAAAGCAATGGAAGCAATACCTTTAAAGCACCAAGATGGCTCCGGAAAAAATTTTAAAGGCTTAAATTCTTAGTGGTACAATGTTGAAGGCAAGGTACTACCTTTTTTTGCTTATGTTTTACTACCTTTTGGTTTTTGAGCATAAGTAGCCTATACATAAACCTTAGTATGAATCTTGGCCCGGAGTGGTTGTAAGATTATTTCTATTAGTGTGGAAAGTTACGCCCCAAATCATCTCATCTAGAGGGTGTAGGGAAACATGTAGTAGTTGAAGGAAGCAGTGAATAAAGAGTTCCTCGTAGTTCTATCAAAATCTCATGGTCCTATGCATGAAATTGCTTCCACTGGCCATGGGAGCAACAAATTGTGTAGTTTAAGCATTCGCAATCTAAAGAAGACGTTGAGTTTTGAAAGAACGCAATCTTCGGCTTTCGTTGATGTTTATGGTGATGGCTTCTCGGTGAACCCACCTTAAACAAAAAAGCGAGATTACGCTTTGGGTGACAATTTAGAAATCGAAGAATCTTTGTACATAGGTTCGAAATGGTTTAACCATGGTCAAGGCGAGTTCAAACGAGCTTCGCTCAATCGACTCCCTCCACGTGTGATGTGCGTTACAGCGAGCTCAACAAGACTTAGCATAGCCGATAAGCCTTCGGGCTAAACGGGCTTATCTTGACGGATTGGCCTGAACTGTCACATATGTTCCAACGAATAAGACGGCATAGGCTTGCCTACATAACCGACCTTATTCGGAGTACTTTGATTCATTGTTTCTTATTGTCAAGGCCAAAACCGTAATTAGTAACCGTAATTCACTAATTCCTAAACGAGAGCCGAGGTAAGAGTTTTGGATAAATGGTATGGATAAATGTCGTTTCCTAGGTCTCACAACCAAAGGAAAAGTATTAATCCGCAAAAGCGACAAGCCCACCTCATATAATGCTCGAAGGGTCAAAGTCTGGCGATCCAAGAATGATAACTGACAAGGATACTTTTGGAAAGTCAAGCTGAGGACTTTAAACTCAGAACTACTTCTTTAAAACCCTTAGGATTTCTTTTTAGGATTTTAGGTTTTTCTTTCTTTGAGTCAAATAAGAGTAACGTGAAATATGTTGAGGTTTTTTATTTTGCCGTGTTCCGATGGCCATTGGGCTAAGGATGTGCAAAACTTTTTTACTCAATATAGGCCACGTGAATTAGAGTTCCGTAGGAGAGTCGAAAAATTGCTAAAGAAAAGGAAATTTAGCAAACAATCTTAAGATGGAAGCATTAAGAGAGCTTGAGAATTACTGAAAATGTAACAGAGGATGATTGGTGCGAACAAGAACAATCTTGGTCAAATTAAAAACTTTTAGGTGATCCAAGTGAAAATCCAAAGTGATGTGCAATTCATTCTCGCAATTATCCTTATCTTTCCTTTTTACACTTTTCACCTTCAAACTTTTCGATCCTCTCACCAATCTGCCTTGACAGTTCACATTTCTAACCATTCTTTCATCGCCTCTCTTTCTTTCCATCCGTTTCACTCTCCCACCCAATCCCATTCCCTTAAACAATTTTAAACCCACCCAAAACACAATTTCTTACCCACCCTTTATCTTTTCTTCCCATCCTTCTGTGTATCTTTTTCTAAACCCATCATACTCTCAACCTCCATTTTGTTTACAAAATACCTTTGTGTTGCGGAATTTGAAATATTGCTAAGCTTTAATGATTATCTTTTATCATTTTGATTTTCATGATCATAGTTTGGGGTAAGTGTAGCTCGAACCTAGCTAGATTTTAAAGGTTTTTGGTTCGATCAAAGTACAACTTATCTTTCTACCGAAGTTTTAATTTTCACATTTTTTCCGTCTATTCCGGCATTTCTAGATGATAAGTTTTGTTACGAACTATCACACCACTCGCACCTTGTTGATGACGGTTATGACTTGTACGTGATACATTGGGTTATTAGTAATTTCGAGGAGTAGCTACATCTCCCTGAGTTGTTGATATCCAATGCAAGCGGGAAGTTTCTACGTTAAGTGTTTAATTTTATCTTTAGCCAATAGGTCGCATTCAATCGGTTATACCTTACCAAGTTTCTCTTTTCTGGATTGAATACCTTTTTCGATCGAGTCACCTCGTGTTTTCCCACATGGGGTTATGCTTTTTGATCTTTGTCTTCTCCACCCGGTTTTAAGACTATTTAGGCGGTGGAGGTTGTAGATGAAGACCACCATCTTTAGTTGCTTGTTTATTTTTCTTTCTATTTAGTATTTTTCTTGTCTTTGGTTGTATAAAATAAAGTGGCTTAAAATGTTTTTCGGTATTCATACCTCATTCTCACCACATTATTCTATAACTTCCATAGACATGGTGTTATTAACGGTTTCGTGGAGTTTGTCTACTTATATAGGTTTTCACTTGCTTCTCCACAACGTCTTTGACATTTACTCCGATATTGTTCCTTTACTTGAGAGCCGTTTCCAGAGCTAAGTCTTTTTCTTAAATTCTCATTTATTTTTGTCATTGAGGACAATGCCATGTTTAAGTGGGGGGTAGGAGACTTAGCCATGTTATGTTATAATTGAAAATTGAATGAAACGGCACAAAATTGAAAAAATTGAATAAATACCATATTAGGTATCTCGTACCCTTAGAATTGTGAGTTCCTAGCTAAGAATTGATAGGAAAGGAACCAAGTTTCATGAGTACGTGATCATTTTATACTTATGTTAAGTCAATTTAAGGATATTCATGCCCGTTTTTGCAAGTAGTTATTTATTATTCAAATACTCAATGAATGAATCGAATACATATTTAATCATAATAATCAAGAAATTATGTGTACATTGCATAGATGATTGGTTATGTAGACTTAGTGACGATACTTATTATTGGTGATGTATTCTTATCTTCTTGCCAACAAAAGCGGAGTAATAAGCTTGAGACGTGCTGTGTTTTAGCAAAATGTTAGACATCTGGGCTTGTAGTAACATTACCAAAGTAGCCCCGCTTGTGGTAATATTCGATGCTATACATGATCTAAGATAGGGGATACTCTAAAAAGTTTTCTTCCTTGAGATTAATAGTATTTGAAAAATATGAAGATATGAAAAATATTCAACTCTTTAAGAGGCTTTGAGTAGTACTCGGTCTCCAAGTCCAAAACCCTATAGATACGCTCTTGCTTATTGCTCTAGTGCTTCAAAATTTAAAGGCTTGAGAAGTATGAATCTGTGAGGTTGGTAGGTTGAGATTACGAAGTTGGCATAAACTCTAATCTTGCCACGAATATATAAAACTAAATGCACATGCACACATCACTTGATTCATAGTGAGTAGTGAATAATGGATATCTTATGAGCATGACTAGTATGAGTTGACTTGAGTTTCTTGTGTAAGTATGATTTGACCATAGAAAATGTCGTCTTGGGAATGACTTATTGATGCTTTGTTCGGGACGATCAAAGTCTAAGTGAAGTAGTAGTTGATGACGGTCAAATTATACCCGTAAAAGTCATCAACATTGACCTTAAATCGAGATTAATAATATATATTTCATATTAAATCACATGTTTATATTTAATATTTAATGTTATGTGATTTATATTATGTAAATTGGTATTTAGTTGCTTTTATTATTTAAAGCCGATTTATTGTGTGATAATTATTGATTTTGCAGATCACAACAAATCGGGAGGATAAATGTCATTCAATCAAAAGATCTCAAGATAATAAGGAAGAAAATCGGAGCATTAATCAAGAGATAAATGAGAGATTAATCGATCAACACGCGTGCGATGGGAACAAGATAGACGAGAAAAAGCGATTGACGCGTGAAAAGTTAGGTTCGGTCGATCCGAGCCTCGATGCTTGATCGACCGAGTGTCACCTCTCGGGACCGAGCCTCGGGTTTGGGTCGGTTTTCGGCTTTAATCGTGCTTATCTTCTAGAACCACCCTAAGTCGGCAAAAACCTCTATATAAGCAAGCAGACTACGAGAATTGTAATACACACAAAAATACACCAACATATCCTTTCATTCTTTCTTCAATTTCATAGCTTTGATACAATGTAGTTTATTGAAGGTTTCCGACAATTTAAGGGCCGCAATATGTAAGCCTTTATTTTCTGCTTTTTCTTTCAAGTAATTAATCCCTCCCAATTATGCTTTATCGTTTGAGTTAGTTAATTCATAGCTAGATGATGTAGATCTAGGCTATGACGTTAGGGATGTGGCGAAGCCTTGTCTATGAGGATCCCATAACCTACGCCATATGTTTAACGCTCTATTCATGAATCTGCTTGGTTTAATTAATGCGTATCTATGTTAGTTTATATGAATATCGTGCGAATTCTTTGTTTAATCTGCTCTGTATGATGAAACGGCTGAGATATGTTCGGGGATGTAATCTGGGATGAAATTGATTCGGGTGACCGAATGAGTTCACTCGGTCGACCGAGCCCAACTATTCGGTCGACCGAGCCTGTTTTATCCGTTAAATAGCCACGTCTTTATGGTTAGGTTAACTTAATAGAATTTATTATCTCAAGAGGTATGGCCACGGCTCGTTGCTCGTCGCTTTTAATTCGCGTCACGATTAGGAAATACCAATATAGGACTCCTAGGTCGGCTTATGAATGACCTTCCGGGGCTTTCAAATGAGATCTGGCGAGGTTTTGTATTTGGGAATTGTGCACACCTAGTTATACGTGGGTCGTAGACTAGCATGAGACCTAAAAGGTAATTGTTAGTTGGACGAGGGCTTGAGCGATCGTTTAGGAAATACGCCTAACCACGAAATGTTGCCTGACGAGGTGTACGGTTAATATCGGCATCCTTAGAGTCGTAAGCGTGTGAGTTATATGAGATGGAGGCACCAAAAGGCGAAGTCACGTAACAATACCACGGTGATCTAGTGACCTAACCGTGCTAAGTCAAGTTTAAGAGGATGACTCCCGTAGCCAATCTAAGATAGATACAAACGGATTGACAGTTAATAAGTTCGATTTATTATATAAATTATCTAGGTCCAAACGATAAAGACTATAATTGGGGAGGTTAATTACGTTGTGTCGAGTCGTGTCTTTACTTTTCTTGTTTTATGTTGGTCGTAGACCGCCTCTATGTCCTTGACATGTTTAATTAATTGTTTGTATATAAGATGATCCACAATTGGTTCCCTGTGGGATCGACCTTGATTCACTATAGCTATACTACGATGGGCCTAGTCCTCTTGCTAGTACTGGTTTATGGTGGTCGAGTATATTATAACCTGATTGACCACGTCATCATGTATATATTCACTACTGTACTAATATTGATATCCAGTCTACAAAAGACTTATCAATATTCTGGTCAAATCCACATGTTTTAGAAACATGTGACTTCTAATGACCAAGAGGTTTGCTTCTTATCCACAAAGGACATAAGCACTGGATAAATCACCTCACATAGGTTCTTAAGCAAAGACCCTTTATGTTCCGAATGAATCCAGATTCCGTTTGTTCGGCATGAAAGTCTCATGGAATCACCCCTATTTTTTCGCTTTGAACGAAATCATGCAATACTAAGTGGTAAGAGAGTCCATCGTCTGATTAACTCTCTACTTTTTGGGAATTACCCTAGACCACTCAAGCTTTGCTCTCGAAAGATAAACGTTCAGTATTCATTCTACTCTCTTCCATGTAGATCCAATTACTCCCCACTGGGCTGAGACACTCGGTGGTTCTACAAGAGTATGAAACAACTTGGAGTACCAAACTCCATGCACAAAGTTTATGGCTTGTAAACCAACCTCTATTATCGAGAATCCTATCGACTCACGAAATAGCCATAGGTCATCAATCGATCCTGTAGGCCATCAAGGCCTCGAACCCATAATGGGTAATGGATAAACCATACTCCACCACTATTTTCTTGGTGGATCGAAATTTCGATTTAGCTCAGTAGTATTTAGTGTCATCACCAACAACCAATGTTGGATGTGGTTTGATCTAATCGATTAGTAACTACCTTGAGTAACCGTACTCCAAGGTTCAAGGTTTGTTGTTCATAGACTCTATCGAGAAAGGATGCAACAAAGATAACCGTCCCTTCCTCGATATCAAGAATCGATAACGAACCTTTTCTCAATTCTTCAAGATATATCACGATTTGGTCATCGACCAAACGTGTCTGCCAAATTCGAGTCCTACCATCAAGCATCATGTGCTAAATGCTTATATTGACGGAATTTGGGTGAACCGAATCCACTCATTATCCGTTAATTCCAAAGCACATTCTAGGTAGACTTCTCGGTCTTACACTTCAATGTAAACCGTTATTTCACTTCCAATATCTTTATTGAGTTAAGCAGCGTATTGTAGCACATCTACAACTATGTAAGGCAATTCAATGGTTTCTTCCTTAGTGAAAAACATTTCACTGTGAGGCAGGCCGAGCATCAGTCCCTAGGACTATGTGATGGCCCATTTATGAGTATAGAATACTCCATCTCCGACAAAATCAGAGACACCTTTGAATATTTTGGATAATGTTGGGGAGATTTTGCATCATTAAAACAAAAGAAAATTTATAAAACCTATACTACCATGCAAAACTACCTCCTAACCGGCCGAATACCGGGTAGTTGCTAGTAAAGTTGGATAAGTACGGATATCGATCCTCAGGGAAAAGGGATGTTGAATCTAATCTAACTAATTCCTCTTTATTAACTAAACCTAAACCTAAACTAAAACGGAAAAGTAACTGGACAGAGGATTGTCAATCCAAAGCCAGGAAAGATAATTGCGAATAAACAGAAAATAAAACTATATCTATGAAAGCAATAAAACTAACTATCATTGAACAAACATGAACAAGCCATGATCAACCAATTTCCAACAACCATCACCCCACCGAAATCAATAAGATAGACAAACATTCATTCATTAGTTATCTTGGATTATTATCTTATCTAAAGAAGCGTTTCCTCTTCCGATTTATCACGCCATTAATTAGTTTACCTTCCGGTCTTAACTAATATCGATACAAATCAAAGATATGGATGAAATCCTAATCTAACAACATTATCCCTCAACTTCCGTTTGTTGGAATAATAATTGTCAATCTCTCTCACGGCAATCTAACGAATCTATTAACTTCCGTTATCTAAATTCGATTAACATGCGGCATAAAAACATGAAAGAGAAAAAGAACAACATAATGAATTAAACACATGAAAAATCCTATCTTTCCGGTAACGGTGATATCCCTCAATTCCAATCTAAGATAATCTTGCATCGAATTAATCAAATTGTGATCCTCTCGTAAATCTAGATATTTAACCTACAAACTTCCGTTATGTATAGATTAAAAATCTAATCTTTCCTATGGTGATCTAAACTACACCGACTTCAAGTCATACGGTAGCATCAAATCATGCAATCATCTTCCGATATAATTTGCAAGATACTGAATAAACAAAGGAAAGAAACAATTTGAATTAAAACTTACAAAATCATCCATGAATTGACATTAAAGTGCTGCTGCAAAAAGGTTTCACCAAGCTTGTTTCATGGCTGAACCATGGCGGCAACAAGAAGAAACAGAAAACGAAATGAAAAAGAAACACCTAATCTAACCACCGGCCGGCCAAGCATGGAGCTCAGCCGGCCGGCTGCTGCTCTCAAAACTCGAATTTTTCGTTCTAGAGAAAAGCTGCTGCGTATTGTGTAATAATTAGGGTTGGGGCTGCTGCTGTTTTTATAGAATTTTGAGTCTGCTGCTACAGTAACCGCGGCCGGACGCCCGTCCATAATGTCGGACGCCCGTTCACTATTTTCAGCAACAGCATCCAAACTTGTAACGCTCATATCTCGGGCCTCGTAAGTCGGAATGGAGTGATTCAAAATCCTGTAGAATCCTCTCTTCAAGCCCTACAACTCTTCTCTTGAGATCCAGAGTCAAATCAGTTGTTATCATATCAAGAACTTCGTTGCAAGGTCATCACTACCCGGAATCCTGATTTTCCGACATTTATCTTGCTTGATTTCTTTCCTTATATCTTTCAATCTTCCATAACTTTGATTGATCCTTTCCAAGCACGAATTTGGCTCTCTAAAATCCTCTCTTCCATCATCAATGAGTATCTACAACAATAGGAAAACATACCAAAGCGTAACGTATTTCCAAAATAACATAAAATCATGATTTAAACACATAAATCGCTACGTTTTGCAATTTAACCTATTAGAAACACCATTTACTCAATTAATCGATTATAAGCTCGATATCTATGATAATCATATAAATATGGGGGACATTGACATAAAATATATCCTTATAAAACGTATAAAATCACCCTTAACAACTCCCCCACACTTAAACCTTGCTCGTCCCGAGCAAGACAAAACATAATCATCACTCGAGACAAATAAACACTTATGCAAATATAAAACATATTCAAGTAGTTTAGAGGTTCACCCAAGTGAGTGTGTGCATAGCCATAATAAATTTCCACTAAATCCACACTTGACATTGATTCAAGCAAAACTAGCCAACATCCCATTTAACTTAGAAATATAAAAACGATTATAACATGCACCTCACAAAACATACTTATTCCGAAAAGATAATAGGGAGCATTTAAAATATTTCCGACACACTTAGAGGATAGTCCCTACAACATATCTTTCAGTTTATACTGGGGATAGTCAGAAGATAACTAAGGTTTCCAACCATCTTTCCACATTGCCATTCACTAATTTTCTTTATAGTTCAATCAATTCCACATATATAGCATATATGCCCTCATTCCCAGCAATAGGATGTTTCGGGATAACACCCTAGCTGGTCTACTATCATCAGCGTGGGAGCTATTAACCTCATAGTGGTATAGGACATTTCGTGATAATGCCCTACCAAGCACTCAAATCATCGGCAGCTACTTCCGACACTTAAATATATCTTATTCAACTTAGAGTGGTATACAAACCTTAAATTATATCCCTCCTATCACATTCAAACCTTCAGATATTCACAGTATGTCATACTTTAACTCTAAATACAAACTATTAAAATTTCCAAAATTCGTATGGAAGCAAAGAATCATGCGATAATCATCAAAAAATCTCTAATCAAATGGGTATGGCTTAAAAATAAAGCTCATCATCTACTATGGCACGTGAAAAATAGATCAGGTGAGACATCTAAATTTACTAAATATGCAAAATAATGCATCAATTATATAAGAACTCAAATAAAGACATGCAATGCTTACTTGGGAAAAAACAAAAATTTTAAAATCTAGCACTTTTCATAGAAATATAAAAGTATGGCAAATGAATGTAGATACCACATAAGCTATTCCCCTCCCCCACACTTAAATTACAACATGTCCTCATGTTGTGCAGAAAATAAAGAAAAGATAAAAGAACTTAGCTGATTGTCGTTCGAAAGTGGCAAGTCTGGAAGTGGTAGCGAGTCAGATCCAGAAATGCTCGACGAAAGCAGTAGACTGTGGACCATCCACCGGAAAACTGATATCATCTGAAACTCACAATTGCTATCGCAAAGATCCTGCACACTTGACAAACAAGGAAATATCTCGGGGACAAGGGGGAATAGAACACACAGAGCACAAAATAGAATCGCTTCAGATGGAAAAATCAAACAGGGAAAGTACAGAACATCTAAGCGTCTAAATATGGAAGTTTGATATAAGCACAAAAAGAAATAATAGCTCAGATGGAAAGATCAACACTTAAACTCAGGACATCTAAGAATAAAGCCACAGAAGCTTGTAGAATAATATAGACCACATGTGCAAACAGAAACATCAAACTCCAACTAATAATGATAGAGGATTATACATGGAAAAGAAGTCAGAAAGATTTTCCAGATTAAGCTCATATAGAGATGGAACATATACATGGAATATTACAAAATAGTAGGCTAGGTGCACTATATGAAAATATTTTACGATGCAGTCTACATGATATGCAACCCTAAAAATAATAAAAAAAATGAATAAAAATAAATTCTGACAGGCTCAGGCTGAGCAGGTTCCGAGGACAACCCTACAGTGACTACGGCCTATGCCGAAACAAAATAAAAAAAAAACGAGGTAGTATTACGGAAACCGACAGTTAACTACGCTCAAGAAAAATAAAAGAAAAATAGAAAAACAATGCAACTAGATGATATGCATCTAAATGATATGCAAAAATAAAAGAAAATAAAAGAAAGAAAACTAGCCCACTCATTTGCAACATGACATGTATATAATAAACGTCTACCAAATAATGACAGGTTACGATAAACGACAGTGATGTTCATTACATGCAGTGTAGACGCGCTTTAAGACTCGTCAAAAGTGATAGCATTATGGAAACCAACAGTTAGCTATGCTAAACAGATATAACTCATATGGAAAAGGACGTAGCATACGGAAAACCGACAGTAGCTATCCAAATGAGTTATAAAAATAAAATAAAAAGAAAGCACATAAGTCTCAAAGCTTAAAAGATTCATCACGCTGATGCGTAGCTTACGAAACCGACATTAGCTACTAATTAACAAATAGACCGATTATAGCTTACGAGAACCGGCGATCACTATAACTTGCCTGATGAATCAAATAATAAAGATTGATCACTTATTTAACATGGATTCATAGATGGAGAGTTGTATCATGCAAGTTCGTGACATCTACGTAAAAAGATTAAGCCACAGAAGCTCGTATGAAAGATATCCACATCAAATAAAAGCATTAAAAACCAAATCAAGAGAAATTCAGAACCTGGACTACATTCCTTCAGACCGGACGGGCGTTCATCCAGTCAAACGGGCGTTCACTGGGAATTTCAGCCCTGGACGGGCGTTCAGTAAACCAAACGCTCGTCCCCCTGCAGATTATGAAGCTCGGACGGGCGCCCAACAACAAGCGAGCGCTTCGTCCAACAACAAATACGCATAAAACGCGGGAAAACAACACAAAGAAACCCTAGAAACTCATAATTCAAAACATCACAAAGCCACGCATACACATGACCCACGAGACAAATTTCAGCACAGGGGTTAGATTAGATAACACATAAACACATGATTCACGTAAAACAAATTGAGTAAAAAACTTTTGCACATTCTTAACCCAATGGTTATCGAAACAAGGCAAAATAAAAACTCTCAATTTGGTAAAAGCTACTTTTATTAAAACGAAAAATAAACGTAACAAAATCGAGAAATAACAAGATCAAATTCAACATGACACCTAATCCCCGGCAACGGCGCCACTTTTGTTGGGGAGATTTTGCATCATTAAAACAAAAGAAAATTTATAAAACCTATACTACCATGCAAAACTACCTCCTAACCGGCCGAATACCGGGTAGTTGCTAGTAAAGTTGGATAAGTACGGATATCGATCCTCAGGGAAAAGGGATGTTGAATCTAATCTAACTAATTCCTCTTTATTAACTAAACCTAAACCTAAACTAAAACGGAAAAGTAACTGGACAGAGGATTGTCAGTCAAAGCCAGGAAAGATAATTGCGAATAAGCGAAAAAATAAAACTATATCTATGAAAGCAATAAAACTAACTATCATTGAACAAACATGAACAAGCCATGATCAACCAATTTCCAACAACCATCACCCCACCGAAATCAATAAGATAGACAAACATTCATTCATTAGTTATCTTGGATTATTATCTTATCTAAAGAAGCGTTTCCTCTTCCGATTTATCACGCCATTAATTAGTTTACCTTCCGGTCTTAACTAATATCGATACAAATCAAAGATATGGATGAAATCCTAATCTAACAACATTATCCCTCAACTTCCGTTTGTTGGAATAATAATTGTCAATCTCTCTCACGGCAATCTAACGAATCTATTAACTTACGTTATCTAAATTCGATTAACATGCGGCATAAAAACATGAAAGAGAACAAGAACAACATAATGAATTAAACACATGAAAAATCCTATCTTTCCGGTAACGGTGATATCCCTCAATTCCAATCTAAGATAATCTTGCATCGAATTAATCAAATTGTGATCCTCTCGTAAATCTAGATATTTAACTTACGAACTTCCGTTATGTATAGATTAAAAATCTAATCTTTCCTATGGTGATCTAAACTACACCGACTTCCGTCATACGGTAGCATCAAATCATGCAATCATCTTCCGATATAATTTGCAAGATACGAATAAACAAAGGAAAGAAACAATTTGAATTAAAACTTACAAAATCATCCATGAATTGACATTAAAGTGCTGCTGCAAAAAGGTTTCACCAAGCTTGTTTCATGGCTGAACCATGGCGGCAACAAGAAGAAACAGAAACGAAAGAAAAAGAAACACCTAATCTAACCACCGCCCGGCCAAGCATGGAGCTCGGCCCGGCCGGGTCTCTTTACTCTCAAAACTCGACTTTTTGGTTCTAGAGAAAAGCTGCTGCGTATTGTGTAATAATTAGGGTTGGGGCTGCTGCTGTTTTTATAGAATTTTGAGTCGGCTGCTACAGTAACCGCGGCCGGACGCCCGTCCATAATGTCGGACGCCCGTTCACTATTTTCAGCAACAGCATCCAAACTTGTAACGCTCATATCTCGGGCCTCGTAAGTCGGAATGGAGTGATTCAAAATCCTGTAGAATCCTCTCTTCAAGACCTACAACTCTTCTCTTGAGGTCAAGAGTCAAATCAGTTGTTATCATATCAAGAACTTCGTTGCAAGGTCGTCACTACCCGGAATCCTGATTTTCCGACATTTATCTTGCTTGATTTCTTTCCTTATATCTTTCAATCTTCCATAACTTTGATTGATCCTTTCCAAGCACGAATTTGGCTCTCTAAAATCCTCTCTTACATCATCAATGAGTATCTACAACAATAGGAAAACATACCAAAGCGTAACGTATTTCCAAAATAACATAAAATCATGATTTAAACACATAAATCGCTACGTTTTGCAATTTAACCTATTAGAAACACAATTTACTCAATTAATCGATTATAACTCGATATCTATGATAATCATATAAATATGGGGGACATTGACATAAAATATATCCTTATAAAACGTATAAAATCACCCTTAACAGATAAACTTACCGGAGTGTTTGAATAGTTATCAGACAAGAAGTCACTACTCGTAAGCTCCTACTAGCTTGTATCTTTCATCAGACCCCGAAGGTCATCATGAACAAGCTATGTTACTTCTTTATAACCATTTTCCTTTCCTGATTGAAAGGAAGCTTAGTCATTGAACCTTTGAGATAATATAACCAGACTGGGAGAAAGGAATCACCCTGAACCAGTCTTCAGGTCTTGTCTTTTAGGGACTATGCACTAATTATGGACTATGAAGAAGCGTTTATCTAAATATAGAAACCAATTGCTTTTAATAGTTCTTAAGATGTGTTATGTATACATATTTCACAATTCTTAGTGGTTTTTACTTTATCAAACAAAAGTCCGAGTCTTGGATTCGTATCTTTACAAATGGTATATTCACTTTTTATAGGACAAACAAATTATCGAATAAAGGTAAATCCATTCGTTCCAACGAATCTTAAACCGAAAATAAATTTTCCGCGATATCCAATGATTGAATCAAGATTCATTTCCTTATATCACTCCCACTATTCTAGCTAAAATTAATCATCCGTTGTTTACTCTTTTAATCGTTAAATGCACTCTTTGCTTTGTTCTTCCAAAGAACTTAGCTCAAGAAAATCGCCAAGGATTCATAGGTTGGTGATCCAAATCACTATCCTTATCCTATGATTTTCGTTTATTAAATTCGGTTTAGCCTTAAAATCAACTCGATTTTGATGACTAACACTTTTAAACATACTTTCCCATTCTTGACTTTCCGTAAATGAAAATGATTTTGAACTAGCGATTCGTGTGAGTAGACACTACTCCTGAACCGTGGGATGTTTATTTCGAGTGTTACTTGTTAGGACTTCTCGGATTTTCTAATATACCAGAAAAACAACAAATCATAAGATTAAAGCTCCCACTAGTTTATCGGTTCCAAATACCGTCTAACCAGCAATGCTTTATTTTATGATTTTCCAATTTTTCAATTTGAAAATCTCTCGTGTAAACACTTACACATTTCTAATGTTTCCAGAAAAATACAAATCATAAAACTCCCACTAGTTCATCGATTCCAAATATCGTCTAACTAGCAACAGTTCATGATTTTCCGATTTTTCAATTAGAATGGTAACGTGTGTAGTCAGTTACACTTTTCTAATGTTCTAGAAAAACAACAAATCATAGAGCTCCCACTAGTTCATCGATTCCAAATATCGTCCAACTAGCGACACTTCATGATTTTCCGATTTTTCAATTAGAAAATTACTCGTGTAATCACTACACACTCAAAATTCACTAGAAGAATTTCAAAGTCCGAAATTACCTTTGATCAAACTAAGTTTGTCTCCCGTTTAACACGAATGACACTAGTGACATACCTATATGTCACTCTGGTTTTAAAAAGGCTTAAGAGAAAATATCTCTTTCGAAAAATAATTGCATTATCGATTAACTAGTTCAACGTCCTAGTTACTTTCCACTTTTTAACGAAATCAATACTAGTCAATTATAAATTGTAAGCAATTTAGTAAGGGATAATGCTGTAAATAAAATGACATAAATTAATTCAAGTTTAACACTACTATATAAATTTTATTTTAGGAATTGTAAACTAAAAGATAAGTCTACTCTACCATTCCAAGGTTTTAACCTCGCATCTCAGTGCCGCCTTAGGGTAGGTCAAAGAGATGATGGTTAAAGCGAGACAATCTCATCAATGAATAACTTGTGAGAATCGAACATCCCACGTGAATCGAACATCCCTTTATTCATTGACTACCTTCCTTTTTAAGCCTAGGTATTACCAAAAATACCCATGATGAGTGTGACCTACTATATCGGATCTCTTAGAGTGCGCCCGAGTGTGCCGTCTTAGGATAGGTCATTGACCCGGCGAGTACCGGAAATCCTATCCTTTCGAGAGACCAAGCCATGAATGTTGATAGGGGTGAACACCATCCTTAGGGGGGACGAAATCAAAGCGCCTCGGCGTCACCCTTCTCTCACTTACTTGTATCTATAGTAGAGGCCGTGGGGTTGGTGTGGCCTCCCCGCTCTCCCACTCAATATTTTGGAAGTGGTGGTGGGTTAATCCGACCACGTCTTTTTGATGTTAACATAAAAGCACATCAAATCAAGGATTCCGAATGGTGTCGGTAACGTGAGGCAAGCCTACCCGTCCTATTCGTTGGAACATATGTGACGATCGGACGAAATCGGATCAAGAGAGCCCTATTGAGATTAGAAGGAATCACCCCTCCGCTCTCGGTTTGGCTTAGTCTTGCCGGACCCCGTGCATACATCACACTAGGAGGGTTAAGTCGTTTGGCGAAGCTCGATTGACCACCCAAACTATAAAGCGAACCGCTTTTATCCAAGATTTATTGTTCTTTTACCATCATTCAATCTCGTAGACACTACGAATCAAAACGTGATCTCGTTTCGACTTTAAGGCGGTTCACCGAGAACACACACCGAAAGGCTAACGATTTCATAACCCGTCCTCGGATCTTTAATTAGTTACTAAATTAATTAATTACCACGTATTAATTAAATTTCAACTAATTACACGAGTTTGTATACATGCCTATTTTAATTACCAAAATTAAAATTCTACATGTATGCAAGGAGTGGATTTATGATATGATGCATGTCATGGAAATTCCGATTTTATATCTATTTTATGATCAAACACATAAAAAATAATTTGCGGAAAATTTAAACACCGAGATGGATCGTTGGTACCCCCGACTAACCTATTTTCTAAGGAAAAGTAAAATTAATTCTAAGTCTTCAAATCTCGATCTCCGATCTTGATCTTGAAACTTTCGATCTTGACACGAACCTTGAACGACGAGAGAGGAGGCCGTAATATACCAACATATTCAAAATATATCTATATTATCAAATTGTTTTATAAAAAACTTTGTTGTTGTTGTTGTTGTTTTTTTTTTTTATTAAATTCACGGTTGATCCAAAACTAATTTTTTTTTTTTTTTTATTTTATGTCGGCAAACCTGTTAGGTTCTAAAAAAAAAAAAGGTGCGCATGCAATACCATGCATACATTAGTGATTTAAGCTGCCGGCAACCCTAAAAAAAATATAGAAGCTGCCGCAAAAATAAAAAGAAATTTGTGCCGTGACCTAAAAAAATTAAAAACAACAACAATAATTTCGGCCTCCTCCCGTTTTACCTTCTTGATGATCTTCAACACCATGATCTTCGTCGTCTCGAACCCGGATCAAAATTAAAAAAACAAAAGGTACTACCATTTTACATAATTTTCGAATTCAACATAATTAAATTACAAAACCTATGCTCAATTGATACGAATCAAAAGAGCTACAAAATAGATCTACGGGTAAACAATACCAACCCCAATCCATCTCTTCAACCAAGACATTTATAACATAAAAAATTAAGCATGTGCATCGGCCCCTTTTTTTAAAATTGGGACAAAAAATCTACATGTTTTACCACTCCTAGATCTAATATTTTATACGTATAAATATAGATCACCATGGCGACTGAAACCACTGTTAGTAATACCATCCGCAGCGGAAACGATTTAAGGATCTAGATCTATACAATATACGTAATAAAACAACTAGATCTATTCTACAAGGGGGTTGTAGATCATACCTCTTGGATCTCTAAATCCAAGTTGAAGAACCGCAAGAGAAAGATTGCAAGAAGATGTGAAGAGCACCACGATCTTCCGTGCGTGTGATCCAAGCAATTCCCGTGGAACAATTCTCGACTTCGAACCCTCCGATATGCTACCCGGAAAAATCTCCAAGATTTTCCCCAACCCTCTTGGCGAAAATTTTCCTTCTCCAAATAACATGGTGAAGTCGAAAATTTGCTTGTGTGCTTAGACTTGGGAAAACTCTCTTTATATATGAGAGAGTAATCCTTGTCCTCCAAGGATTTTATAATTAATACAAAATCAATTATAATAATCCTATTAAATAAAGATAATCTCAAAATATTCTAGAACCAATCAAGAATATTTTTATCTTTATTATTTACCATAAATATTTATCCAATAAATATTTTATGCACATGTCTTTTTAATCACAAGAAAACTAATTTCTTGTTCCATAAAAAGAGCATGGGGCGAAATTTCTAATATTGACCTAGTCAATATTAATTTTGCCATAACACAATAATTGGGCCAAGATTATGAAAAATGTCTTTTCCACATGTTTAATTATTTAGCCCAACTAATTTAATAGTCCACTAAACAATTAATTCACATATCTTTTTAATAAAGTCCAACAAGAACTAAATTAACATTATTAGGATTCGACGTCCGAGAATATCTATGCTATATTAGGAGGCACGTCGGGGACCATGGACTAATAATCAGCGGCTCCGATAAATCAAATAAATAATTATAGAATAATTATATTCGATAAATCAATCACAGGAATATGCCACCATAATCCCGTGACTGCACTCCTCCGATTATAAGATTATATTTATCTCCTCACGAGAATAATAATAAGCGTCCATTGATATAATCATTACATATGGATTAATCCTCCATGGTTCGCTCATTCTAAATCGGGAAGTTACCGTTAACCCTTTTCGAACCTCTTATCCTTATTTACCATTAACCCCTAGTGATCAATTAATTCATGCAACTCACTTGGTAGCTAATCAGTGTAATATGAACTCGCGCGATCGATCAGTTTCTAGGATTAACAAATAAGGGAACTGTCTATCTACTTCCATAAATGGAAGGAATGGATTCCGTATCTGTGATAACACAGACTACTCACTCAATCCAGTACAATGCCAAGATGGGTAATTCGGACCACGCAGACTCGGTGTAATCCTTAACCGTCAAGTCAAACTTCATAATTGATTCAAGCGGTTTGATTTGCGTGATCACCTCGGGATTAAGATATATCCATAAATATGATCATCCATTGATTCGATAAGACTTCTCGATTACGGAATTATATCGTGAACTCTAATCAAATCGGTCCAAATTTCTATATGATATATCTACTCATATATAAATGCCCCATTAGGTTCTCTTAACCGAAATTCGGATAAGACAATCACACCTATTGTGTTCGGGCGCATTAATAGCACGTTAAAGGAGTGACCCGATACTGCCGATTAACTTCACTACGGGCTAATTGTATTTTAAGTACATCTTCACTAACTCAATCCTCCTGTGTATATACCATACACTGAGTTAAGTGATTACATAACGATATACTTAGGGTTTTCTGTAGTGTAAATACTATTGTCACATCGGTGATTATGAGAATAATAAATATGAATAATAATATCATTTCATTTATTAAATAAAACAATTACAAAATTGTCTTTCGGGCATTACACCTAACAGTCTTCGGATTTAGTTTAGATCAACCAACTTGTTTCAAGTTCAATTATGCTAAAAAGGTATGTAGATTAAGGAAAATGAAAGATATATAGAGAAACATAGCCAAACCATGATCCAATTGATTACTTTCGCCCCTCTAATCGATTAACTCGGGAATGGGATTAACCAACCTACCAACCTAACACTTATATCGACTCATTCATGGGTGCAAACTCCGAAGATAGTACTAGACGCCATGCAACAACCTAGTACCCTTTGCCCGGTTCAACAGTCCGCCTGGGTTTAACTGACCGAAACAAGATTAAGAACTAGAGCCGCTCGATTCACACCGACAAACCTCGTTACCCAATCGATCTAAACAACTCAGTCAATTGTAAATAACGATCTTAAAACCCCTTTTCCCACACCCCTTCGCAACATACATTTATAAAAGTGGTGTGTGTGTTCATGAACTAGGTGTACAAGCTAATTCACGCATTAAGAGCAAGTTTTAAGACATGAATTCATCGATATAACAACAATTAAACACTACCCATTCCCAATTTCATCCATTAGAGGGTGATTTCTTCAACTATCACATGATTCGACTATGTAGTAATTAGCTACTCATCACAAAGCATGAAATAACAATCAAAGAGAGGATTAAATCCATAAAAGAGAAAGAGAACTAGAATTAATTACCAAAATTCGAAGAGGATGATGTTTGTTCAATCTCCATACAAACCCATGTCACTTGGAGAAGAAGACTTCAAAAACACCAACAAGGAAGAGAGAATCTATGCTAAATTGTGTTTAATCTAAGGGAAAGAGTGAAAGAAGAGCTAATCTAAGGGAGAAAAGTGATGAAATTCGACCTAAGGGAGTCCTAATTAAGTCTAGGTATGAGTTCTTATGAAATGGGGGTGAAAAATCGATTTATAAGCGCCCAAAAATGAGCAGATAAAGCAGTTTTGGCATGCCCCAAAGACCTCGGCGTGCGTTGAAACTGTTCTGTGACTCTGGGAGCTCTCTGTATCAACTTGGCGCACGCCAAAGTATTCGGCGCGCGCCAAAATTCCTGGACTAATGCACCTTCAGTAATCTGGAAATATCTTTGCGTGTAGAGCTCTGATTTGAGTGATTCAAAATGCGTTGGAAAGCTAATTCAAATATCTACAACTTTCATGAAGACTTAAAGTCCATAAAATGCCTCCAACACAGTTCAAATTGCAGATAAAGTCAATATAAGGCGAAAGCATCAACTATATTTGATCCGTTTTCATTCCCGGGCTTCGGTTATGCCACTCTAAGCATCATGCCTTGTCTCTCGGGCTCATAAGTCACCTATTTCCTGCATTGCCATAGAACAATATACCAAGCATAATCCCGCAAGATAAATAGGGCTCGAATGGGGCCAAAACACCGTAAAATGATAAGGTTTTCCATCAATTTGATGGATTACCTCTAAGTGAGTGCTCAATGTGTTTTTACCACATAAAAGGTCTAAAAGTACCCAATATAAGCCAAAAGTGTCATAAATTGGGGTTAAAACATGCACCGAAGCATAGTAAAGTTGAGTGTCATCAGTCGAGAAACGCTTTCTCACTCTAGACTTCTCACCAGAGAGAAACTCTAAACAAGTTTATTTGTTATTTATACTGGTGGCGTTAAATGCCCAGTAAAGCTGCTGTTGTTGTCGAAAGTGGGCAAAAGAAAAAAAAAAAACGATTCATGGTTGCTTCCTCTTATAAAAAAAACAAACATAATTACTATCCTAGGAAAATAAAGTATATTTCCCTGCTGCACGCCTATCTTGTCCGGTTGTTTGATATTATTGTGTTGTGTTATTTATTATTCTGAAAAAAAAAAAAATTATGATTTAATAGACAGTGAATTTTGTAGCTAATGTTATTGTGATGTTTAGCTTGAATTGTATTATTGTTAATGAGTTTAAATAACATTAATTAAACATAAACAAGCCCCGATTGAGTTCTGATGCATTTGGTTCCCGCACCGGACGTACTCTTAAAGGGAGTTGAAGTCCGGGAGCGTTGGAAAGACATTAAAGGGCTTTTGCTTTGATAATCTAGAGTACATCAATGTCTGTGTAATTACTAGGCCTTGTCTGTGTCTAGAGGTCTAGGAAAGATGGTTGAGTGTGCGAGGGAGCTTTCTTGAAAACAACTAGGTGGCTAGTTAACAACTAATGATGATTACATACTTGACTAGTAAAAGAATAAAAATCATGTCATTCATGGATAGGCACAAGTTTATATCACAATGTTTAGGCTTTCGGATAAAACGAATAAACTTGCTGGCCTTTCTAGAGGCACCAGGAGTAGAGGGTACTCGTGGATGGATAACTTTGCTGGCCATTAAAGGGCACTAGGAGTATCGGGACTTCACCGAACGCGTATACTATCGGGACTAGCCCGTGGCTATTGTTGTGATCCACTAATAGGTTGCACCCAGATACTTCGTGGTGAGTAGCATCATGCGTAGTGCCCTAGAATGCGGATGTAACAAAGATAAGCTAAGTTAGAAACAGTTAGTCATGACATGTTGATGGACACGAAGTGAACCCTAGATTGAGTCGGTCTCATAAAGATAACTATCATAATAAAACTTGTTAAAGAGCTTTAGTTAATTATAGCTTCTACTTCTTACTATGTACAATGTACTTACCTCAAATGCATGTTTATTTATGTGTTTGGGGGAGAGAAGATGAACAAGTCGACCAGGAGCTTGATGAGGACTTCGATGACGACGTTTGAGGACGCCGGAGTTGGAGCTGTTTATTATTTATTGTCTTTCATTATTCTTTTGTCACTGTTTTGGATTCAAGTTCTTTAGTTGAACTTGTTGGCTTTGTCTTTCATAGTTTTGAGGATTTCGTATTCCTTTTAAGTTTCATTTGGATTTCTCTTGATGTAATAAGTTACATTTCTACCCTTTAGTTATTCTTTCTATTCTTTGTTGTATGGAGAATTTTACCCAAGTCTTTTGCTTCCGTTTGCTTTATTTGATACGACGTAGTAGAGACTTACGTCTAATATTAGATTTATTTAATATTATGCATGCCGAACGTTCCATTTCCGGATAATGACTCGGTGTCCGGGAACGAGGCGTTACAGTTGGTATCAGAGAGAAGCATATTTTAGGCTTCCTTTCTTTTAAGATAAATATTCTTTAGACCTTTTAGTAACGTTTTGGTTTACTTTGATCATCAGGATGGTTTTCACTAGAACCGGAGCAGGTGCAGAAGCTTTAGGAGTACGTCGTGAGAGTCCGACACCGGTAGTAAGAGACAGCTTTGTGAGGCAGAATCCTTCACCTCATCCGAGCCCCACTCCACCCCCTCATATTGCGACCCTACACCACAATCTTAGCGGAGCCTGTCACCACGACCCCATCAGAATCCTACACCACGACCTCAACCAAAGTACACCTACATCTATGGAGAGCCTGAGGAAGCCCCTATCCATGTCACGGTAGTAGGAGACATCCCACCAATCAGTTTACCACCCCAAGTGACCAACATTTACCCTCAACCGATCAGTGTTTATCCTTCACCAGTAAGTCACCCATCACCACCAGTTTTTTATCATCAACACCATCAGACTTTCTACCTTCCACCAGTGGGTCACACTCTTCGACCTACTATACCTCCTTCACCACGTTTTGACCATCAGCAAGGCGTTGTTTACCCACCCTACGGTTACTACCAACCACCACCATAACAACAACAGCCTTACCAGCATCAAATACCTTATAGATACCCTCTAGTATACCCGTCAGACCCGCCAGTTAGACCGGCTTTTGAGCAAGCACCACCAGTTGATTTGTACAGAAGGCTAAGAAGGAATAGAGTTCAAGACTTCTTTGGGAATATGGAATACTCAAAGGCTGAAGAGTGGTTAAGGAGTTTTGAGAAGGCTTGCAGAAACGTTAAAGTCCCTGAATCTGAGATGGCGCAGTTGGCAGTCGGATTTCTTCTAGGCATGGCCGAGTCATGGATTGATGCTATAGAGAGTAGTAATGGAAAAGTGACTGACTGGGAAGGCTTCAAGGCTATGTTCTACAATGAGTACTTCCCAGCAACAGTGCAAGCAGACAAGGCGAGCCAGTTCTTAAAACTTAAGTAGGGTACTTATATGACGGTATCCCAGTACACCAACAAGTTCAACGAGTTGAGAAGGTTTTACCCTGAGCTTATGAAGGTTGAAGAGAGGAAGATGACACTCTACAAAGAAGGATTATCCTACGAGGTACAATCTGGTATGTTGGGTTTCACGACAAGAAACATGGCTGAATTGTTGAATAAGGCTTTGGAAGTTGAGACCTTCAAGAAAAATCCTACCATTGTCAGTGGAGTAAAAATACGTTTGGAGAGTAGCCAACTAGAAAATCAAGAAGCTCCTCAGCAGCAAGATGAGAAAAGGATTACGGCACCTCTAGCGGCTAGGTCATCCGACAGTGCAGTGGGTTGTTCAAAGTGTAAAAGGAATCACTCCGGGGAGTGTAGGGCAGATACGAATGGTTTTTATCATTGTGGAGACCCTGGGTACACAAGGCAGTGTCCTAGGCAGAACACAAAGGAATTTCAAGGAAATGGTAATGGAGGTGCAACTCGACCAACAAGGGTGTTTGCTATGGATGCAGCCATACCATGTACCTTTTAGTTCTTTTGTTTTCTTAAAATATTCTTATGACATGAATTAAATTCATGTTGTAATTGTAGTTAATTAAATGAACTAACTTTTAGGCACACTAATAACAGGTAACATAGCTATATCAACATTAATTAATACGCGAGTGTCAAAACCTTTGTGTTAAGTAAGATAGCTAGCAAGTTAAGCCTACCCCTCAACATTTTAGGAAACCTTTATGGATACCATCTGGGTACAGTGAATTAAATATGGCTGAAGCATTTGGTAGAAGATTGGTTAAGTGCGGTTCAGTGGTTTGGGAGTGTTTGGTCAGTCGGTTTCTGATATACCTGACCCGCAACAGACACTTGTTCCCCGCAGATTGGGCTCATCAACCCGCCCAATACAAATATTATGGGCCTCGCCGATGTAGCCGCACCCACTTATAGCAAGCTGGTCGCTAGATCCTAGCCGCCTTTCTGTCCGCCACTTCTAAACCGGACGTATCTCCATCATATGGTTTCCTCCTTATCGTCAAGGCAAGATCGTACCATTTGCTTGCCATCACACGCTTAACGTCGCCACGGACAGACGCGCATGCGGCGCTGGCATGACTATTTACATGATTCGATGCATACTGAGATATTTATTTAAGATACTTATGGCACTGTATAAGTTATTTCTTATTATATCATTAGCTGTCTAATCGTGAACAGTAGACCGACTTGTTTGTCTATAAATAGAGGATCATACGTAACAAAGAGGAGAACCTGAGAATTAATACACACAGCCAAACTCTGCCATTTTGCCGCTAACCACCGGCCCAATCTTTTGTTATTTACTTTATGCTTATTCCGCCACCTTATTCTAAATAACCGCCTTACCCTCTCCGGAGGAATCACCCATAACAGCCTTATATCCTCAAGATTGACACTGTTACCGTAAAACTGATATTCCACGCAACATCAGTTGGCTCCGTTACCGGGAAAGCATCAATATCATTCTCATCAAGATCATTTGCTCCACCGCAAGAGTGATCTCACGGCGGCGACAAGGTTGGATAAGCATTCAGATCGTCACAGCCGGAAGGA
This sequence comes from Gentiana macrophylla, assembly GCA_026214975.1. Taxonomy (NCBI): domain Eukaryota; kingdom Viridiplantae; phylum Streptophyta; class Magnoliopsida; order Gentianales; family Gentianaceae; genus Gentiana; species Gentiana macrophylla. The sequence continues at coordinate 7,731,522 of CM047808.1, read as the reverse complement.
ACTCCTTCATCATCATCATCACATGCAAACTCGCACTCGAGTCCATCTATAAACGTAAAGGTTGGTTAAATCTCTAGCTCAGCTCTTAATCATCAAAATTCGAAAGAACAAGAGCCCTCAAAACGATCGCCTTACTCCCAGATATACCAGCTCGGAAAATCGTCAAAACTACTAGCCAAATATCCCCATTTCGCACATACCCCTAAAAATCTTCTAAAAATGGTTGGAGGAAAAGCTATAAACCCTACCACCCCAGCTAAACAAATTCACAGAACCCCCATGAAGAAGGGAGGAGAAAACCGAAAGGTGATATCTTCTGGGGGTGGTGCTGGGAGGGATATCACGCCGGACATGAGGGATTTCATACAGGAAAAAACTCGTGCCCGCCAGTTGCGTGAGGAGAATTTGGCGGGAACTTCTCGTTTGAATGTTACAGTAGCAGATAAGGCATCCGTACCGCCAAATTCGAATAGATTAGCCCTGCAGGCATATATGGAGTATGTAGAGGAGATGCGGTTGGGAAATGAGCTTCTAATCGCTGAAAGGCTTCCACCTCAGCCTATCCGAAAATTCAAATCTCCCCAACCCGCACAATTCGAAAATCAACTAACAGCGGCTCCCCAAAAAACTCAAGCTCAAAAAATGTAAACACGGGGAGCAAATCATGCGACGTCATGGAAGAAATCGCTTTTGTTCGATTTGGGGCCCATTGGCGACGACATCACAGCACCCCGAACACAAAGAAATAATCGGTCGATTTACACTCACATGGAGGCGGGGATTCTCGATAAAAAAGGGGTTATGCGGCGAACCTATCCATTCACGAGGATAAGAAAGAGTTGGGGTAAATGAAAAAGCGGATAGAGGAATTACAAATAGCGGGGCCAAAGGAACAAAGGCTGTTCCCACCTGGGAACAAGTGTGCTTCATCCGATATCTTGAAAGAAGCGCGCGAGAAGGGAACGCATTATCCCAACTTTACCAATTATCATGGGATAACAGATCCATTGGGTGGCTATCCGCCTTTCAAAGCGAGATCGGTTTGTGTACGCCTGCGCGAGGATGCATGGTGCATTGCTTTTGTGGGGTCTATGCGAGATAGAGCCGCATCATGGATTCGAGGTCTACCTCCGGCCTCGGTTACATCATGGGACGACCTCATTAACAAGTTCATAAGCGGAGTTCCGATCGGTGGGGGACCAAAGAAAACACACATTGATCTCAGATGAGGTCCGTCGAGGCGGCGAGGAACTCGCGGCTACTACGCGCGATTCTATAAAGTTTATGAGCTAACGAGAGGCCTGGCGGATAACGTCGTGATGAGCGGCTTGAAGCAAGGGTTGGGTCGGGGTACCAAATCATTCTTCGCGCTAACCCCACCAACGAACTTGCAAGAGATGTTGAGCTCAACAAGGAAGTGCGTCGCGACAAATGGTAATGAGGAGCATCTTCCTCGGGTAAAAATAAGCGAGGCTGAGCGCGATCCGCCGAAGACACCCGCAGAGGTAATGAACGGGAAATCAAGAAACCCGGTAAGTTCAAAGAGGAGCGCTTTACCCTATCAACATCTCCTACACGCAAATGCTAAATGAGGTTCGAGATGAAGTACCCGAGCCTTATCCCATGGTCACGGACTCACGTCGCGACGCTAGCAAATTCTGTGGATACCACCAGGATAAGGGTCACACGACCGAGGAATGCATACAGTTTAAACGAGCGGTAGAAAAATTACTTGCTCGCGACAAAGACGACGAGATACAAACAAAAGCGGCTGGGGGTCGAGATAGGCGGAATCAACAGACCCGCCAGTTTGATCGGAGTATAAGGATGATAACCGAGACTCCGCCCAGCAACAATCAGATTAAGAGTCGCATTGACTCAATTAACAAACATGCGGAAAAACCGACTGTTTTGCGAGGAAACGAGAGCCCATTGGTTTTTACTCGAAGTGAGTTAGTGACTTCGACTAGCGCTGAGGACATGTGCTTGTGTGTATCAGCGGTTATCAACCGGGCCTGCGTAAAACGGGTGATGATCGACACGGGAGCTTGCCGTGACATTCTATACTACAGTTGCTTCAGAGAGTTGGGATTCGGCGATTCCAGTTTGAGGCCGCATAATGGCACCCTTGAGGGGTTTACAAATCACAAAGTAAGTGTCAAGGGGGCCATCGATTTAGACGTACAAATGGGCGATTATGCGTCTTTTAAAACAGAAAGGGTCGCTTTCTTGGTGGTCGACCTACAGTCCAACTACAATATGATCTTAGGGACACCGGCTCTACGTCAATTTCAGATGGTAGCTTCCATCCCTCATCAGCGGGCAAAGTTTTATGTTGGCGATTAGATTGGAACGTCTATCAGCGAGCCCGCAGCAGTCCTCAATTATATACGAGAAATAAGGACTGAGGCTAAGAGACCACGGATCGAGGTGACGGAGGTTGAGAGAATGGTCAGCATGATCAGAAGTGTGGGCGAGCAAGCGCCAAGCGGGTTGGAATGTGAAACGCTACAAGCCAGGGATGAGCCCGATTTCACTGCTGAAGATGAACTAGTAGAGATAGTCATCAACGAGGAGTACCCTGAGCAAAAGATTAAATTTGGGGCTAGATTAAGCTCTGCTGAAAGAGAAGAGCTGGTAAAGTCTAAAAAGAAAACTTGAGTGCCTTTGCATGGATTGTCACACAGAGATATGCGAGGGTCCAGATCAAGTCGCCCTCCATCATCTCGGCGTGGATTCGATCAAGCCGATACAACAATGAGCACGCCGGTTTTAAATGCGAAAAGCGGCAACAAAAGATAGAGATCGAAAGCTTCTTGAAGCAGGTATCATAAAGGAGCTTGCTTATCCTACCTGGCTTGCAAATGTGGTAATGGTCAAGAAGCATAACGGCAAGTGGAGGATGTGCGTGGACTTCACCGATCTCAACAAAGCTTGTCCCAAAGATCCTTATCAACTCCCACGAATAGATAGATTGGTGGATTCGATTTCTGGCTTTGAGGTGTTGAGCTTCTTGGATGCATACTCGTGGGTATCATCAGTGCACGGATGGTCGAATCCGACAAGGAAATGACCGCCTTCAGAGCTGCTGGGGGCCTTTATTACTATGAGATGATGCCGTTTGGGTTGAAAAACGCGGGTTCGACGTATCAGCGGATGGTCAACCAAGTTTTCAGCTCGCAGATTGGAAGGAATATGGAGGCTTATATAGATGACATGGTGGTGAAGTCGACAGGACAGGGCCACGTCGACGATCTTCGAGAAACTCTCAACAATGTCAAAAAGCACTCTATGAAACTCAATCCAGCAAAGTGTACATTTGGGGTTCGAGCGGGCAAGTTTCTGGGTTTTATGGTTAGCCGTCGCGGCATCGAGGCAAACCCAGAGAAGATACAAGCTCTCCACGATATGAAGGAGCCCACAACGATCAAGGAAGTTCAAAGGCTAAATGGCCGAATTATCGCACTTGGTCGCTTCATAGCAAAGTCAGCTGAAAAGTGTCTTCCCTTCTTTAAAATTCTGAAAGGAGACAAGACATTTTCGTGGGGCGTGGAATGTTCGCAAGCTTTTCAAGCCCTGAAAGAGTATCTGGGCAAGCCACCTCTCTTAGTCAGCCCGGCGGTAGGGGATGTGTTATTTTTGTATCTAGCGGCTTCAGATTGGGCTGTCGCCGCCGTTCTTGTAAAAGAGGCTGGAACCCTCCAAAATCCCGTATTTTATGTAAGTAAAGCTCTCAGTCCGGTAGAGAGCCGCTATTTTAACATTGAAAAATTAGCTTACTCTCTTGTTATTGCTGCCCGCAAACTCAGGGGCTACTTCACATCCCATACAATAATTGTTTTAACAGACATCCGATCGACAAATTTTGCACAAGCCGGACCTTTCAGTCGCCTCCTCGGATGGGCAATCGAAATTACGAATTTGATATCCAATATCAGCCTAGGAAGGCAATCAAGGGGCAAACCTTGCCGACTTCATCGTAGAAACAAGTTTTAACTCGCCACGACCAAACTCGCCATGCCAATCGGACCCGCAGAGGTCGAGGCGCGAGACGAGCAATGTTGGTCGCTGTATGTCGTCGACGGAGCATCGAGTCGGAATGGTTGTGGTGCGAGTCATCTTAATGGAGCCGGAACTACGAGGAGGAGATCGAAAAGGCTTTAAGGTTTGAGTTTGCCGCCACGAATAATCGGGCCGAGTCTGAAAGCGATCATAGCGGGGCTCAAACTTGCAAAGGAGTTAAACGTGGAGAATGTGGAGGTTTATTGTGACTCTCAGCTTATCGTCAAACAAATCTCGGGGGATTATGACACGCGATTGTGATATTCTCGAAAAATACGGCAAAGTTGTCCGAAAGCTAGCAACGGGTTTTCAATATTGCGAATTTATCAGAATCAAAAGAGAGGACAATGAGCGAGCAGACTACTTATCAAAACTCTCTCTGAGGAGGAGCTCGCGGATCCTTCCATCATGATCGAATATTTAGCGACGCCCGCAATCGAAGCAGCTGGAAATTATGGATATAGATACATCACCTGTGGTCGCATGTTGGATAGATGAGATACAAGCATACATCGAACGGGCATTTTGCCCGATAAAGCGGACAAATCATGCACCCTCAGAAGAAGAGCTGCGAGGTATGTCATCATTAGCGGAGTTCTTTATAGAAGGTCGGCTACAAAGCCCCTTTTACGGTGTGTTCGACAAGAGGAAAGCTTGGCGATTCTAAACGAGCTTCACCAAGGTGTGTGCGGAGGACATCCAAAGAAGCCGCTCTCTGGCGCAAAAGGTTTTAACATTTGGGTATTCTCGCCAAGTATTCTTAAAGACTCGAGAAGCTAGTCGTGGAATGTCCTGAATGCCGAAGCATGCGGATATCCCCGATTACCATCTCGTCGAAAGCGAGCATTGTGGTCGCACCTTGGCCTTTCGACATGTGGGACTCGATCTAATCGGACCTTTTCCACCAGGAGAAGAGGCGGATGCAAAGTTATCATAGTAGCCGTCGATTATTTTACAAAGTGGATCGAGGCAAAACCTATGGTTAAGATAACTGCAAAAGCGGCAGGGTACTTTTTACATGATCAAATTTTCTCTCGCTTTGGCGTTCCGCGAGCGGTGGTGTCAGACCACGGTCCACAGTTTCGTACGGAATTTTCAAACCTTTGTGCAGAATTCAAGGTAAAGCATTGGCAATCATCTGTAGCATATCCACAGGGTAACGGTCAAGCTGAGGCCGGCAACAAGCAAGTAATTAAGATGCTAAAGAAAAGTGTGGATGATAAAGCAAAAGCAGGAGGGTGGGTAGACGAGTTGCCCGCCATCTTATGGTCTCTCCGCACCACCATCAAAACACCAACGGGTGAGACTCCTTTTGCTTTAACTTATGGATCGGAGGCAATGAGTCCAGTCGAGATGGCCCTGCCAAGCATCAGGGTCGCTCTTTACGACCCCAAAGATAACGTGTTGAATAAACAAATCGATCTCGATCTGGTAGAAGAAAAAAGAGTAATGGCTTATTAGCGGTTATTAAATTACAAGCAAGTAGCGAAGAGAGAGCATGATAAACGTATCCGCGACCACTCGTTCAAAGTGGGGGATTTCGTCCTTCGCAATAGGAAAGCGACGGGCATGGAACCTGATAAGGGTAAACTTACAGCGAACTTGGAAGGACCTTATCAGGTGGCAAAGGAGATCAAAAAAGGAACCTATGTACTGAAGAATCCTGAAGGTTACGAGCTCAATAGGCCTTGGCATGCGGATAATCTTAAGAGATAATATATGTAATGATCGGATAGGGTTATGGCCATCCTCTTGTCGACGATAAAGAGCGTCTAGGCTTTCTTTGTAAATTTTATCATCTAGCGGGGTGATCAAAATTTTATAAATCCAATTTTACATCCTTCCTCATACAGCATTTTACTCAGGCAGGAAATTTTTAAGCAAAGGTCTCGGTTTCCCCTCAACCTTTGTCAAAAAGTGAGGGCAATATGAGGAATTTTTTCAATAAACGCCACGCCGCCAAATCCCATATCAAGCAGGGGGCCACCCTCCAGAAATTTAATTTCAAAAAGCAGTATCTTTGACATCAGATTTAGAAGCGCGAGTAACGACTGAACAATTGACTTAGATAAGATTCAAGGGGGCACAAATTGAAATACACCAGCGGCTTGGAATCTTATCTAACCCAAGAGGGATTGATCGGACTCAATTACAATAACAGAGGCGAACAAGCAAATATGGGCGAACAGAAAGCAAACTTCAATATACAAATTGCAAATGGAAAAATGAGGAGTTATGCGGAAAAGTAAAAATAAGTTGCAAATTACAAATCAAGTAAAGGCAAAGTCAAATCAGAATTTACAAGCAGATCGGGACAATAGCAAAGCTAAGCTTCATCTGGGCGGTTGTCTTCATTTTGGATATTGGCAGAGTGAAGGGAGGAGTGGAGTAGCCTCATCGACCTCGACTCGGAGGAAGCAGCGCTGTAGCATCCTCGATCGGCACAAAGAGCGGGGTGGCGCCTTCCAGCCGATCTTCTTGATTCGCTCCTGAGTTTCCCCACCATCTCCACCTTCAGCGTCGACCGGTTCGAGCTCGCGACGAACTAACTCCCTCAGATTGTTTTCTACAACCGCAGGAGCGACCCAATCAGGAGCAAGCTTTGGAGCATAGGCCTCAAGCTCCTTATCCGAATAAGGAATCCGCGCATGGAAAGCCCTTAGTTCCTCATCGAAAGGGTGTGTGAGAATCCAGTCTCGCAAAGTTTCAACATCTGGATCCTCACTACCCCGGGCCCACAAACAGCGGGCAATATGATAGCCGCCCTGGTCGAAGCCCATAACAAAACTGTCGTCAACTTCGGCGCTCTTATCGGCCATCTTCTGATTCATAACGGCGAGTGCCTGATGAGCATCGTCGCATTTAGCTTGAAGCTGCTCCATCAAATCGGATAACTCTTGAGCTTTGGCCACACGCTCCTGTGCAAGCTCCTCCGATCGGGCAGCGATTCGCTCGACCTCGTCCGCATTTTGTCGCCGCGCGAAGTGCAGCCGCCCGCCCAGCTTTATCGGCTTCGCCCGAGCCTTATCGGCCGCTACCCGCGCCTTGCGCTCTTGGGCAAGCGCCCCCTCCAGCGCTTTCTTCTCTGCGGTCAGCTGCTTCACCTTGTCCTTCTCAGATTCCAACTCGCCGTGAAGCTGCGCCATTGTGTCATGAGACTTTTCCAATGCTTTCTTGGACTCGTCCGCCGCTTTAGCGCTATCAGCACTCAGGGATATGGTCTCGATATGGTCATTTATGAACTGGGCCAACCCGGTGCCGAACTGAAAGGAAAGAGATGTGCGAGGTCAGTATCAACTTGGAAAAGTAAAGCAAAAGACAAATATGGTAAAGCAAAGAAAACTTTACCGTGCTCATAACGGTGCCGAACAGACCCCACAAATCTTCGGCGTTGGGAACAAAAGTACGGCGAGGTGTGGTTTGGTCCGCCAGGACAACCCTATCCGCGATCCCGCGGCCGATCTCCAAGTTAACATTTGGGGGCAGGCCCCACTTCAAGTGCTTTAGGGGAGGAACATCTGCGATCCCCTTTGAAATTGCTTTCGCCATCGAAATGTTGAGGGGTTGGCTCATAAACCCCTCGTCCAACCAGACGGTTGGGAAGCCCGGCCGGACCAATGGGCGCGTTTTGGGCAAAGATGGTCATCTGGGTGCCCGCGATCGCGGACACCTCAAAGAACCTTTTGCCTTTATCGGGCGCGATGCCGAGCTCACGGTCTCCTCACCACTGTCTCTATCCGCGCGGCCTTTTCCTGGCTTCATCTTTTTTGGATTTTTTGTGGGGGGAGGATCATCATGATCGCCGCCGATACCTTCGGTCGCGGACGACCTCTTGAATCGACCCTTTTCTTTTGACCGGTAGGTGGCGACGAGAGAGTTATCCGCTTCATTGCCTTGCTCGCCCAAGCTATAGCCGCAGGGTGCACCGGTGGCACGGCCGTCTTTTTCACCTGCGAGCTTGAGGTGCCCGCCGCCCCAGCAGTCAGACTGACCTTTGGAAGATCAGTCTGCACTTTTACCAGATTTCTGGCTCTGTTCACCTCCCCAGCCGTCTTCATCCGGGACAGAGAGTTGCGCTGAGTCAATCTATCCATGGTACCTGGAAAGCACGGCGTGATAATGAGACAAATATATGGGGAAAAAGAAAGATGCGGATGCAAAAAGTAACAAGTAAGAATCCTACTCGGTGCTCGCTTAGAGGGGTCGCCTCCACAGGTGGTACATTGGGATGGTAGGCATATGGCATGATGACATTCCCCATACCAATCGGGGTGGGTTGGCAACAGATCGACAGGTGCAAAGGGATCGCCAACCCCCGCGGCAGGAAGCCCCGCTAACCGAAGATACGGTTCGCTAATATCAAGAAGCACTCTCCAGTTATACGCGCGGGCTTGATCCTCGTTCCTGGAAGTATAGCCTAGATCATCTTTTATTTCGGCTATAAACGCATCGTCGTCGTCCTGGGTTTTGATATCTTTAAGGTGTTCGGTTGTCACAGAGTTTGCCGGCAGTTTCGCAAAAGGCCATCCCACCCGTGACTCCACCTTCATGCATCTCTTATCCCAGTCCGCTACTTTATCTGGGAGGTCGAATAACAAGCAGGGCCGACCACTACTCGAGCGACTACGTGGCTGAATCTGGCCGGCGTCGCCTTTCCGTGAAAAAGAGTAGAAATATAGCAAAGCGCCCATAGAGGGTTCGCGCCCTTTCAATCGGCTGATTATAATAAAGGACGTCACGACGCGAACAACTCCCAAACTAAGGTCGCAGGGCATCACCCTCAGCTCCTCCATAAACTTCACAAAAAATGGGTCGAAGGGAGGCCTGAGTCCGGCAACGAAATGGTCGAAGTGGAGCCATATGTAATCTTCAGTTTCGCGGCCGCAAATCCTTGACACATTGTCCGCTCCCATGCTCGCGAATCGATAATCAAAGGGAATGTCATATATAGCCAGCGACGACGTGTAATCTGCAAGGCTCCTCATTCCCCTCCACTGAGATATGAGCTCGCGGTCGACACTCTTTTGCGCAGTCAGCTCGGCGGTAACTTCCCCGGACCTGATCTTAATCGACCTCTTCCTACTGCGTGGTCGACGCCCAGAACCCTAGAAGAACTCGCGCCCTCCTACCCAACGAACTCAAAGACCGCCCGTCCGCATCCTCGTCGTAGTCTTCTTCCTCAATTTCACCTCATCGCCAGGCGCCACGCCAATAAGAGCGATTTCATCCTCCGGCTCTGCCTCTCTTGCTCTCATCGAGTCAGAATCATCGACCATCTGCACCTCGTCGCCGGATCCGTAACCAGCGACTACACGAACTTCCTCATTTGATTGAGTATCTTCGAGGACGTCTTTGAAAAGAAAAAGGGCAAGGTGGACACGCTTAATCACCCAGACATGATAGTCGGGCCGAGGTAAAAGCGAGTACACCCCGACACCTCGCCCTCTATCTCTCTTTGAACAAGAAACCGAAAAACCTATATTTTTCCCAAGCATTAACCTAAAAATCCCAGGCAAACTACCCCCAATCACATATGCATTCATACAGGAATAAGTGGTGTCAACATGTAAACGCAGATAATCAAGGAAGGCGCAATCAGAGCATCCAACCCCGATTACGCCTTGTTAGAAGTCAGAGCCAAGAAAAAATGCTAGCTAACAAAGCAAATCATGGAAAAGCAATAATCTTGGAGCAAAACCATACATCAAAGCGTAATTGGGGATTCAGGAAGAGGATAAATATACATTATGCTCAAAAATCATGATATCAGGATCATACGCTACACCAAAGTGAACTAGGGCAACATTCATACAAAAACGCAAGGAAAAACAAATCGAAGTCACGATTTTGGGAAGGAATCAGAGTGAAAAACGGAAACAGAAGGGAGATTTTGGTACCTGATCGTTGGAAGAAGTTAAGAAGTAGATTCGATTGAGAAAAACGCTGATCGAGCTCTCATTAAACTTTGCCGGAAATCGCCTTCTCACCGGAGTTTTGTTATCACCGGAGTCAATTTCGCCAAAAGTGGTGAATGGTGGAGGAGGACCCCATTTTATAGAGGAGAAAAAGGGCGGGAACAGTTATTACGATTTTTGAAATTTGAAACGTTTCGAAACGCCTTGTCTCACGATACGCCTAATCGACGACGGTTCGTATCCCAAGAAACGGCAGCCAATCAGAATAGGCGACGATTCAGATCGTACGCGACCTCTCACGTGATAGATGCGACGTTTCAACTACTAGTACATTCCTTTTCAATTCTAGTCGCCCAGTTACCGGCGGTCATAATTAAGCCCAATAGAGCGTTGTTGGCAACTAAGCCCAACAGAGCGTTGTTGGCAATTAAGCCCGATATAGCGACTATCGGCGATCAAAGCCTGCTCACGCAATGCACAAAGAATCTTCTCGGTGATTTCGTTCAAACACTAGTTTAAGCCCGATATAGCGACTATCGGCGATCAAAGCCTCGTTATTTGCAAATGCACAAAGAACTTCTTCGGTGATTTCGTTCAAACACTAGTTTAAGCCCGATATAGCGACTATCGGCGATCAAAGCCTGTTCGCTGCAAGCACAACAAACTTCAGGCGGTATTCACTTCTTCGACATACTTTCTACTCTCCGCCTGGGCGGGCACATCCAGTCGCAGAGTAGGGGGCCATTGATATACCTGACCCGCAACAGGACACTGTTCCCACGGATTGGGCCTGTCAACCCGGCCCAATACAAATATTATGGGCCTCGCCGATGTAGCCGCACCCACTTATAGCAAGCTGGTCGCTAGATCCTAGCCGCCTTTCTGTCCGCCACTTCTAAACCGGACGTATCTCCATCATATGGTTTCCTCTCCTTATCGTCAAGGCAAGATCGTACCCGCTGCTTGCCATCACCGCGCTAACGTCGCCACGGACAGCGCATGCGGGCGCCCCAGCATGACTATTTACATGATTCAAAGGCATATGAGATATTTATTTAAGATACTTATGGCACCTGTATAAGTTATTTCTTATTATATCATTAGCTGTCTAATCGTGAACAGTAGACCGACTTGTTTGTCTATAAATAGAGGATCATACGTAACAAAGAGGAGAACCTGAGAATTAATACACACAGCCAAACTCTGCCATTTTGCCGCTAACCACCGGCCCAATCTTTTGTTATTTACTTTATGCTTATTCCGCCACCTTATTCTAAATAACCGCCTTACCCTCTCCGGAGGAATCACCCATAACAGCCTTATATCCTCAAGATTGACACTGTTACCGTAAAACTGATATTCCACGCAACATCAGTTTTTCATGAGCAAGGGTTTGGGACAGTCTGGGAAACAGTAGTGTTTGATTACGAGGTTGGCAAGGGCAGTTTTGTTGGAGGTTGTCCGTGGGGAACTGGTGAAGCTTCGGTTTGATTTGTGTTGAAGAGAGAGTGCTACGGAAGGTCAAAGGTTGGGTACGATCAAGTTTCGAGGACGAAACTCCTTTTAAGGGGGAAGAATGTATATTCCGATTTTCGGGAAATGACAGACGAGTCCTTTTGCGAAAACGAAATATTATTATTCGACATCTTCTATTGGAGTTAAGTTATATATATATATATATATATATATATATATATATATATATATATATATATATATATATATATATATATATATATACACATTTGGGAAAAATATTATTAGTTAATAATAAGGGTATTTAAGGAAAATAAGTGATTAGGTTAACTATTGGGATTTTATCTATTTAAGAAAAATAGATCCATTAGTTCCCACAACCAAAAAGAAATCAGAACTTTCCAACGTGAAAGAGAGGACAGCGTGTGTGAGGCAATTTAGGGCTGAGAGATTTTCTATCAGTTTCTAAGTCAAATCTCAACCTTTTTTAAATTCGAGTGAAGCGTTGGAATCGTCGTGAAAGGAGCGTCGTTTCAACACACGAAAGTTGGAGCTTTTTTTAAGGTTTTCTGTATAAAGATCAAGGTTTTGCTGCAGATTTTCGTAGCTTTTTAGTTGGAATAACTTGCTAAAAGATAAAAGATTCTTCTTACAAATTAATTATGGTTTAGATAGGTTAGATCGTATTCTTGATTCGTTTTGTAAGAGGGTTTTCATATTAAATAATTGATGGTTTATGATGTTAAGGTGAAATAAAAGGTGTTCTAAACGTTTCGATTGAATAAAATATGTGTACGTGTCGAAGCCGGACATAGCTATCCTGGTAGTTGCGTCGGCCAGCGTCTTTTTGTACATGATGAGGAGGCTGATTTTCTTTGGTTGATATAGGTTTTATGGGAAATTAGGGATAAAGACACAATCTGGAATATTTTTAAGTAACATGACAGCTACATATTTTTATAGGGAGAAGGACAACTGCATAATTTTTATAGCAAAGAAGAATGACAAACAAAGTGAATCCCGAAAATCGGTGAATCTCCCGGTGAATCCCGAAATCGGTGAATTTAGACAAAGAATTTTCACAATGAATCCTTAAAATCAGTGAATTTCAACAATGAATTTTGAAAATTAGTGAATTTCGACAGTGAATTTCGGCAGTGAAAATTTATACAGTGAATGTCGAACACAAGTGAATTTTGACTGTGAAAAAATAGTTTTGTCCTTTATGCAAAAGTTTCAAAAGACTGTCCTTCTACTCAATTGATGAAATATTTCTGTCCTTCTCCCTCATTCCCCCTGGGTTTTATTAGCTCAACAAAAGTATTAGGTTTTTATTATATTTTATTTTATTTTTATTTATTTGTTGTTTATACTGGTGGCGTTAAATGCCCAGTAAAGCTGTGTTGTTGTCGAAAGTGGGCAAAAGAAAAAAAAAACGATTCATGGTTGCTTCCTCTTATAAAAAAAAAAAAAACATAATTACTATCCTAGGAAAATAAAAGTATATTTCCCCGCTGCACGCCTTTCTTGTCCGGTTGTTTGATATTATTGTGTTGTGTTATTTATTGTTTAGAAAAAAAATATAAATTATGATTTAGTAAACAATGAATTTTGTAGCTAATGTTATTGTGATGTTTAGCTTGAATTGTATTGTTAATGAGTTTAAATAACATTAATTAAACATAAACAAGCCCCGATTGAGTTCTGATGCGTTTGGTTCCGGCACCGAACGTACTCTTAAAGGGAGTTGAAGTCCGGGACTGTTGGAAAGGCATGAAAGGGCTTGTGCTTTGGTGATCTAGAGTTAATCAATATCTGTGTAATTGTTAGGCCTTGTCCATGTCTAGAGGTCTAGAAAAGAGGGTTGAGTTTGCGAGGGAGCTTACTTGAAAACAACTAGGTGGCTAGTTAACAACTAATGATGATTACATACTTGACTAGTAAAAGACTAAACATCATGTCATTCTTGGATAGACACAAGTTTATATCACAATGTGTAGGCTTTCGGATAAAACGGGTAAACTTGCTGGCCTTTCTGGAGGCACCAGGAGTAGAGGGTACTCGTGGATGGATAACTTTGCTGGCCATTAGAGGGCAGCAGGAGTATAGGTACTTCACCGAACACGTATACTATCGGGACTAGGCCGTGGCTATTGGTGTGATCCACTAATAGGTTGCACCCAGATACTTCGTGGTGAGTAGCATCATGCGTAGTGCCTAGAATGCAGATGTAACAAAGATAAGCTAAGTTAGAAACAATTAGTCATTACATGTTGATGGAAATGAAGTGAACCCTATATTGAGTCGGTCTCATAAAGATAACTATCATAATAAAACTTGTTAAAGAGTTTTAGTTAATTTGTAGCTTCTACTTCTTACTATGTACAATGTACTTACCTCAAATGCATGCTTATTTATGTGATTGGGGGAGAGAAGATGAACAAGTCGACCAGGAGCTTGATGAGGACTTCGATGACGACGTTTGAGGACGCCGGAGTTGGAGCTGTTTATTATTTATTGCCTTTCATTATTCTTTTGTCACTGTTTTGGATTCAAGTTCTTTAGTTGAACTTGTTGGCTTTGTCTTTCATAGTTTTGAGGATTTCGTATTTCTTTTAAATTTCATTTGGATTTCTTTTGATGTAATAAGTTGCATTTCTACCCTTTAGTTATTCTTTCTATTCTTGGTTGTATGGAGAATTTTACCCGAGTCTTTTGCTTCCGTTTGCTTTATTTGATACGACGTAGTAGAGACTTACATGTAATATTAGATTTATCTAATATTATGCGTGCCGAACGTTCCATTTCCGGATAAGGACTCGGTGTCCTGGAACGGGGCGTTACAGTAAATCCTTTTCTTCAAGCCAAACTCATCCAAGGCCTTTGATATCACACTACTTATGTTGTGTGCATTGTGCCTTTCGTTAAACGCTCGATACGCTATCAAACGTGTTTGCATATTCCAATCATTAGCTATCTAGTGACAACTAATACCAATGTAAAAATTATGATGTCCATCATCACTCCAAATATCACCACACAAATTCACATCATGTGTTATGCCATCTAAAAGTTGTAATATTTCATTCCTGCGTCTTTTAAATGACGTTACAAAATCTCTCTTGAAATTAGATCGTGGGATTTTGTCAAACGCCGGTTGCCAAGCTGTTTTAACACATTGTTGAAGATTTAAGCTTTCAGACATCTCAAAAGCTAGACACTCGGTACATATGAGATCTACAACCTCATTCCTACTCACCTTTGTGTTGTATGCAAATATATCAGATGACGTACCTCCACTAGTGATGGCCAAAATAGTGACGGTCCAACTTTGATCGGCAGTGTACCGAGTCGGATGCACTATAGTAGCGAGCAAGGTCGTATTCCACGAGGAATTTATCGAATACCAAAGTAGTTTTCGGATTTAGTTTAGGTCAACCACGATGTTTCAAAATCAATTATGCTAAAACGATGTTTAAATGAAAGATAACAAGAGATATAAAGAGAGACATAGCCAAACCATGATCTAATTGAATACTCTCGCCCCTTTAATCGATTACCTCGGGAATGAAAACTAACCAACCTACCAACCTAACATTTATACCGACTCATTCATGGGTGCAAACTCCTAAGCTAGTGTGAGATGCCATGCAACAATCAAACACCCTTTGACTGGTTTAACAGTCCACCTCTAAGGATTTAACTAACCGAAACAAGATTAACACGCTAGAGTTGCTCGATTTCACAACCGATTGAACCTCACTCCCTAATCAATCTAAAAACTCAGTTGATTATAAGAAATGATCTTAAAACCCCTTTTCTCACACCCCTTCGCAACATACATTTATAAAAGTGGTGTGTATTCATGAACTAGGTGCACAGTCTAATTCAAGCATTAAGAACAAGTTTGAAGACATGAATTCGTCGATATAACATCAATTAAGCACTACCCATTCCCAATTTCATCAATTAGGGGGTGATTTCTTCAATCTTCACATGACTTAGCTATGATATGTTTAGCTACTCATCACAAAGCAAGAAATAATAATCAAAGAAGAGATTAAAGTCATAAAACTAAAAAGAGGAATGATTAATTACCAAAAACGCAGGAAATTGAAGTTGCATCAATCTTCATTCAAACCATTGTCACTTGGGAAAGAAGACTTCAAAAACACCACCAAGAAAGATGGAATATATGATAATTTGTGTTTAATAAAAGGGAAAGAATCAAAGATGAGCTAATCTAAGGTGAAAGAGGGAAGAAAATCGACCTAAGTATGTCCTAATTAAGTCTAGGTATCAGTCTCTATGAAATAGTGGTGAAAATTTTATTTATAAGCGTCAAAAAATGTGCAGATAAAGCAGTTTTGGCGTGCCCCAAAAATCTTTTCCCTCTTTCTTTTTCCTACTACCTACCAAAGTAGTAAAGTGAATATCAAACAG
Organism: Gentiana macrophylla; assembly: GCA_026214975.1. Lineage (NCBI taxonomy): Eukaryota > Viridiplantae > Streptophyta > Magnoliopsida > Gentianales > Gentianaceae > Gentiana > Gentiana macrophylla. The sequence continues at coordinate 7,715,626 of CM047808.1, read as the reverse complement.
AACAACAAAAAAAAAAAAACATAAACAACACCAACAACAACATAATTGAACACACAATATCCGTTTAAAAACACTTCATTACTTTTGGTATTTCGAAAACGAATTCGAAAGCAAAATTTTGAAAGAAAAGTCTTGAATCCTCGAACCAACACCTCTACGAATATCCTAATTAAACGACAAGCTACGGTTAACCAATCCTCTAATTCACCAAAATCTCAGATTTTCTCAAGAACGAACAGATAGGAAGGAAAATTTACCGAAAAAAAGAACGGTTGGTATCGAAACGATCGCTTCCTCGCGGTGATCAATTTCTCCTACTATAGTCTGCCCTGAAAATCAACCGTTAAAACCCCGAATTTGAGAAACAGCACTCGATTTTTTTTTCTCACTAATATAATTTAGGTAAATGGTTCCTTTTATACCGATTAATTAAAATCCATTAAAATAAATAAAATAATTTCTTTAATTAAATTCTTTTTAATTAAATAAATAAGTTAATACAAATATCCAATTACCATTTTATTAATATTTTTTTTTGGAGGCTGTGTTGACCCTTTCTCCCGGTCAAGAATGTCGACTCTTAGAGAATAGAAATGCAGCCACAACAACTTGACACTAGTAAATGTTTTTGGAAGTCAATTTGAGCAAGCAGTAATAGCTTACAAGCTGCAGAAGCCCCATAGATGAAGCTCCCATCGGAAAAAGAAAGTTTGTAAGGATTCTCGTGGGCAATCACGAACAAGATGGACAAGTTTTGGAAGTGTTTGCGGTTTGTTTGTTGTTCAACGGTAAAGGAGAGGAAAGAAGAAAGAGATTTGGAAGTTTTGGAAGTGTTTGACTCTTGTCTTGCAGAGCTCTCTTCACTTGAAGAAGAGCTACCTTTGATTTCAGAAGATTCCCCATGGGCTGATCAGATGGTGGAAAAGATTCGATCTTGTGAATCGGGCCTAAGATTCTTGAAGATGTTCTTCTTGTCCATTTCCACGTTGGAAGATACTCGATGCGTAAATTAGGCACACTTTAATACGCGTAAGCCATACTCTTGAAGTTATGTGGGAATATCAAAATATAAGCTTCTAGTTTTTCTCCATTGGCATACAGAAAACATGAAATCGAAAGTTGGATTACGGATCCGCAAGATGAATACTGATTGTAAGCAAGAATTTGGAGAATCATGTGAACTTCTATTACATCCCTCATTGAGATTGAGATGCGATTCTGTAACGCCCCATTCCCGGACCCCGAGTCCTTATCCGAAAATAGCGCTCGGCACATATATTATCAAATAAATTCAATAATATATGTAAGCCTTACGTCATATATCAGAACTAAAACGACGCGGAAGATAAAACAACTCAACAACTCGGGAAAACCAAAAGATCGAACACACGGAAATCAATGCTGTGAAAAAACTATATCCAATAAAGAACTAAAACATCCAACGTTTAAAATCCCAAAGAAACTCAAAAGAAACTAATCCGAAAGAAAAGCAACATTGTTCAAACTTAAGTCAACAACATTACTAGAGGAATCAAAATCAAAAGTACTAAGTCTTCAAAGCTCCGTCTCAAACGTCATCATCAAAGGATTCGTCAACCGTAGCAACCTGTTCATCTTCTTTGGGGAAAAGGGAAGACAAAACAACGTAACGGGGTAAGTACAAAAGTACTTAGTAACGTGTAGAAGATCGTATAACCATGGTCTCATAAAGAAATAAAAAGCAATGCCGTCTTTTATTGTTTCATTCCGTTATTAATCCTAGCTAACTATCATATTATGTTCATAGCATAACATGGGGTTCCAAAGGTATCTAGCTTAGCTCAAGTTTGTTACATCATGAATAACAAGGGCACTACGCCTAGTAATAGGATGTACTAGGGCAACTGGGTGCAACCTACTTAGAGACACGCTCTAATAGCCCCGGGAATATCTGAGTCCCGATAGTGTGATGACCGGCAGAGTGCACCAGACGCTTTATCTCCCAATCGATTGACCGGCATGGGTACAGTCTACTTTGTCTAGTCAGAGAACACATCGCGATATTGTACTGTGCCTTACCAAGCATTGCATGATGTTTAAGCTTTTAAACTAACACATGCGTTCGATTAGATGTTTAACTAGCCACCTAAGTGTTTTCAAGTAAGCTCCCTCACATCTCCTACTCTGGTACTTAGACCACTAGACACGAACAAGTCCTAGCAGTTACACAGACATCGATAAACTCTAGCTTATCGAAGCACAAGGCAAATCCGAAGCTTTCGGTGGTCCCACACTTCATCTTTTTAGGGAATCCATGTGGTGCCGGAACTAAACGCACCAAAAGTTAATTCAGAGCTTTGTCACGTAAGGTTATGCAGTAATAAGTCATGTTATAGAGCCTGGAATCAAGCTGACATCACAAAACGATAGCACACGAGAACCCTCAAGCCAAACGCCCGTTTGCCCCTTTTGCAGACGCACGTCTGGACCTGGACGCCCGTCCAAAAGACTGAACGCCCGTCCACCTTCAAGCCATCACATCCTGTGTCAAAACTAACCCTTTGGACGCCCGTCCACCAAAACCAGACCCAATCCTGTATCAAAACTAACCCTTTGGACGCCCGTCCAAATTATCAGACGCCCGTCCACCAAAACCAGACCCAATCCTGTATCAAAATCTGACTCTTGGACGCCCGTCCATAAAACCGGACGCCCGTCCAAGTTGCATGGAAAGCAGACGCTCGTCTGACTTAGCAGACGCCCGTCCACCTGGGATTTTCCCAGAAATTCTGCAACTTTCCAACCGCGATCTTCAACCCAAAAATCATCCAAAACTCAACTTAAACAGATTCAAACCATGAAAATAACCATACATATTGCCCTACATCTTTACAAGAACCTAATCATACGATAAGAAAACCACGTTACCTTGATTTTGCGTGGTACAACACTCCAACGCTTCAACCGTCCAAAGTCTAAACCTTTAACACCGAACCTACAAACGATCAATACTAAACGGATCACTACGCTGCTTAAACGCAGAAAACGCAGGTTTGAAGGTGCTGAAAAACGAACCCTAAAACAAGAACGATGGTGAGAACTTACGTTAACGGTTCTAGGGATTGTTGGTATCCAAGCGATCCTCGCCTCGCGGTGATCCTTTCTCCCTTGATGATTCTGTTGAAACGACAAACGGATTATCCTCAAGATTCGAGAGCTTCTCCTCTCTCTTTTTTTTTGAAACCTGCGGCCTCCTCTCAAAATATGCGGCCCCTTCTTCTTTTTTTTGTGTAATAGTAACTAGGTTAATTAGGATTAGTTTTCTTTTATAATCCCAATAAAACCTAATTATTATTTTAAATCCTTAATTATCCCACCCCTTTTTTTTTATAAAACCTTTAAATAAAAGAACATAATATTCTGATTTTGTCAAAAGACCGAATTGCCCTTTTTCAAAAATCGGGATATTACATTCCTCCCCCCTTAAAAGGATTTTCGTCCTCGAAACTAGAACATACCTAGGAGATGAGGGAACTCTGGGAATTCGTCGATCATGTCCGCTTCCACTTCCCAAGTGGCTTCCGTCGGGGCATGATTGCTCCACTGCACTAACACTAACGGGATCATTCGCCTCTTGATCATTCTTTCATTTCTATCCAGAATCTTGATCGGTTTCTCCACGTATGATAGATTATCTTGCAAAACTTCCGGATCAATCTCAGATCCCACATCCACTTTAGATAAACACTTCTTAAGCATCGATACGTGGAAGACATTGTGGACTCTAGACATCGATTCTGGCAACCGTAATCTATAAGCCAACTTCCCAACTCTTTCGATGACCTCAAAAGGTCCTACATACCTTGGACTTAGCTTTCCTTTCTGTCCGAACCTCTTGACACCCTTCATTGGAGACGCTCGAAGGTCAACTCTGTCCCCGACTTCAAACTCTAGCTGTCTTCTTCTAACATCGGCCTAGCTCTTTTGATGATCTTGAGCGGCTTTCAGATTCTTCCTTATCAACTCGATCTTCTCCTTGGCTTGCTGAACCATCTCCGGCCCTGTGATGTGTTTCTCTCCCACTTCATCCCAATAAAGTGGAGTTCTACACTTCCTACCGTACAAGGCCTCAAAAGGTGGCATCCCCAAACTAGCGTGGTAACTGTTATTGTAAGCGAATTCCACCAAGTTGAGGATCTATCCATGAACCTCCGGCATCCAAAACACAAGCTCTAAGCATATCCTCGAGAGTCTGAATTGTTCTCTCGGACTGCCCATCCGTCTGTGGGTGAAACGCTGTACTCAGATCAGTCTTCGTCCCAAAAGCTTTCTGCAAACCTTTCCAAAAGTGACTGATGAATCTACTATCCCTGTCGGATACAATAGATAAGGGCACACCATGAAGCTTCACTATATTGTCGATGTACATAGTAGCGAACTTCTTTATAGGCATGTCGACCTTACACGGCAGGAAATGGGCTGATTTGGTAAGTCTATCCACAATCACCCAAATCATGTCATGACCGCCCTTCGTCTTAGACAAACCGGTGATGAAATCCATCGTGATATTCTCCCATTTCCATTCCGGTATCTCCAAATGTTTCTACAAACCCCCTGGTCTCTTATGTTCTGCTTTCACCCTCTGACATGTATCACATCTTGCCACGAACTCTGCGATCTCTAACTTCATACCAGGCCACCAGTATCTTTCCTTGAGATCTCTATACATCTTAGTGGCTCCTGGGTGAACCGCAAAAGCAATCTTGTGAGCTTCATCCATGACCTTCTCTCTTAGACCGTCCACATCGGGCACACACAAACGGTCTCCATACCAAAGATAGCCGCTCTTGTCCAACTGATAACCTACTGTAGGCTTTTCTCGAGCCACTCGCTTCAAATTAACCAACACTGGGTCCTCATCTTGCTTAACCCGAATCTCATCTAGCAGATCTGACCTCGCCATCAATGGCGCCAAAAACTGAGCTTCATCCTTCTGCTCAACCACTTGAATCTGCATTCTATCCAACTGATCCACAACCTCTTGCAAGGTAGTGATAGCATTAACCGCCCTCCGGCTAAGTGCATCAGCTACAACATTCGCTTTACCCGGGTGGTATTGAATGTCCAAGTCGTAATCTTTCACGAACTCCAACCATCTTCTTTGTCTCATGTTCAGATTCTCCTGAGTAAAGAAGAACTTAAGACTCTTAGAATCCGTGAAGATCCTTGTCTTGACACCATACAAATAGTGTCTCCAAAGCTTCAGAGCAAACACCACTGCTGCCAACTCCAAGTCGTGTGTAGGGTAATTCTTCTCATGTACCTTAAGCTGCCTAGATGCGTAAGCAATTACCTTTCCTGACTGCATCAAAACACAACCCAAACCTTGTCCTGATGCATCTGTATATACATCGTAGTTACCAAAAACTTTCGGTAATGCTAACACAGGGGCTGTGGTCAACTTTTCTTTCAGAGTCTGAAAGGCTTCCTCACATTCATCAGTCCACTCATACTTGACGTTCTTCTGAGTGAGTCTCGTGAGAGGTGTAGCTCTTTTAGAGAAATCCTTTACAAACTTCCGGTAGTACCCTGCTAGACCCAAGAAACTTCTTATCTCTGTTACTGATGTCAGTCTAGGCCACTTAGAAACGGCTTCTATCTTTGCTGGATCCACCTTAATACCTTCTCCAGAAACTACATGCCCAAGAAAACTAACTTGGTCCAACCAAAACTCACACTTAGAAAACTTGGCATACAGTTTGTTCTCTTTTAAGGTCTGTAGAACTATCCTTAGATGTTCCTCATGCTCTTCCTCATCTTTAGAGTATACCAAGATATCGTCTATGAAGACTATCACAAACTTATCAAGATAAGGCATGAAAACTCTTTGCATTAGGTCCATGAACTTCGATGAAGAATTAGTGAGTCCAAACGGCATGACCAAAAACTCATAATGTCCATACCTCGTACTGAAGGCTGTCTTAGGTATATCTGACACCTTGATCTTCAACTGATGGTAACCGGACCTAAGATCAATCTTTAGAGAACACCTTCTTACCTTGCAACTGGCTGAACAGATCATCAATCCTTGGTAAAGGATACTTATTCTTGATCGTCAGTTTATTCAACTCCCTGTAGTCGATGCACAAACGCATACTCCCATCTTTCTTCTTCACAAACAAGACCGGTGCTCCCCACGGTGATGTACTTGGCTGAATGATGTTTTTCTCTAGCATCTCTTTAAGCTGAGTTTTCAACTCTTTCAACTCCGCTGGTGCCATCCTATAAGGTGCTTTAGCTACTGGTGATGCTCCTGCGATCAAATCGATCTCAAACTCTATGGCCCTGTCAGGCATATGTCTTGGCAAATCTTCCGGGAAGACTTCAGGAAAGTCCTTAACTACACGAGTCTCTTCTAACTCGGGTTTGAGCTTTTCCTTATCTAACGCATAAACAACAAAACCCTGGCAACCCTTCCTCAAGGCTTTTAGGGCTTTAACTACAGAGATGATCGGATGACGTCTTTTGCCAGACTTGTACACACTACCCTGAAACGTCTTAGCTGATTTTCCTGGAACCTGAAAGATCAACCTTTTACCTCAGTCCAAGTAGACGAAATTCTTAGACAACCAGTCCATCCCTAGAATAACATCAAAGTCTGAGAAATCCAACACCGTCAAAGCATGCTGGCACTGGTAAGTCCCGACTCTAATATCAACTTGGGGTGTGACTTGAGCACATCTAGTAACTCGGCCCAAAGGAGTGGTTATACTCAAAGGTCTCTCCAACTCCTTAAGAGGTAGGTTCAACTTCTTAACTATCCTTGGGGAAACAAAAGTTCCTGAAGCTCCGGTATCAAACAGAGCTGAGACAGCTAGATTATCTATGATTATGGTACCTAAAAGTGAATCAATTTAAGTATAAACATGTAATATCATATGCGCGCAATACCATATTAAATATTTATAATAAATACAAACACTAAAAGTACCTGTCACCACAAGGTCATCTAACTCCTCTGGTTCCGCATCTGTTGCAAAGACACGAACTGGTCTGCTACTTGTAGGACGATTGCCCTGCTGGATACCTCGTCCTCCTGTCTGATTTCCTTGAGAGATTTTCTTAGGACACGCCCTCGAGTAATGTCCCACTTCCCCATAGTGGAAACAACTCGTGCTACCCGCCATGCAATCTCCTGAATGTGCCTTGTTACACTTAGCACATACCGGTGGTGTTCCACTTGTCGAACTCTTCATTGCTGAACTCCCTGTCTTCTTTACATTCTGCTGTGGCGCCCCTCTAATACCTCCTTGAAAATTGGAGAATGACCTCTTGTCCCCAACTACAACTGTCAGCCTGTTGGCAAACCTTTCCGCTGTCAATGCTCTATCCATGACGCTTGCCATGCTCGTAGGTCTATCCCCTAGCATTCATTTCGCCACTTCATGTGACAATCCTTCCATAAACTTGTCTATCTTCTTTTCTTCACTCTTCATAATCTCGGGGTAGAATCTGCCCAACTCGTGAAACTTCTGAGAGTACTGTGTCACTGTAGTATTTCTTCCCTGCTTTAAACTCAGGAATTCATTGGCCTTTGCATTTTGTACCGTTCTAGGGAAGTATTCCTGGTAGAACAGATCCTTGAATACCGCCCAATCCGTGATCCTAGGATTGGCTTGCTCATAAGACTCCATCCAACTTTCTGCATTACCCGCCAACAAGGATACTGCCAACTGAGCCCATTCTGATTCAGGGGCTTTCATGTTCCTGCACGCCTTTTCAAAACGACGAAGCCATAAGTCTGCTGCTGTTGGCTCAACATTACCAAAGAACTCTGGCACCCTGTGCTTCTTCATTTTCTCATACCAATCCACTGGTCTATCATAACCCCAAATAGCGATCGATGCTAACTGCCATTGCACGGTGGGGCATTCAAATCTGCGGGTGAGGTAGGTGCATGTGTGGGTGAGTGTAGCGGGTGATACTGAAAGAATCCGATCTAGGTGGTGGTGGAGGTCGAATCTGCCGGTTCATGGGGTGAAACTCAACGGTGTAGATGGAAACATTGATACCTGTGGGTAGCTGAAAAACTGACTGGCTGGTGGATGAGAAAGTCCCAATCTGGTCCAACTGGTGGTCCTTGGAGCGGATGAAGAAACCGGTACGCGGGTGTTAAACCCTGAAGGACCCGCTTGTTCCACTCGACCTCTAACAGAAATACCTGGTCCTTGATTTACAACATGCCTAGGGTTGTTCATGGGAGGGGTATTCACTTGAGTAGCGGTAGGGACCTGAGTGGTCGGTCCACTTCTTCTTCTTCTCGGAACCACAACCTCAGTAAAGTCTGCCTCAGTATTACTTGTTTGAGGGTTGGCTGCCTCAGGGTTACTAGAGCTAGCTCCTCCTCTAGTAAGCACCATCCTGTAACCAAGAAAGAGAAGGGGTTACTAAAGCTCTAAAACTTATCTTAAAGAAGAAATCAAGTCCTACACAACAAGGAAAACCTGTGTCTCTGATACCAACTGTAACGCCCCATTCCCGGACCCCGAGTCCTTATCCGGAAAGAGCGCTAGGCACATATATTATCAAATAAATTCAATAATATATGTAAGCCTTACGTCATATATCAGAACTAAAACGACGCGGAAGATAAAACAACTCAACAACTCGGGAAAACCAAAAGATCGAACACACGGAAATCAATGCTGTGAAAAAAACTATATCCAATAAAGAACTAAAACATCCAACGTTTAAAATCCCAAAGAAACTCAAAAGAAACTAATCCGAAAGAAAAGCAACATTGTTCAAACTTAAGTCAACAACATTACTAGAGGAATCAAAATCAAAAGTACTAAGTCTTCAAAGCTCCGTCTCAAACGTCATCATCAAAGGATTCGTCAACCGTAGCAACCTGTTCATCTTCTTTGAGGAAAAGGGAAGACAAAACAACGTAACGGGGTAAGTACAAAAGTACTTAGTAACGTGTAGAAGATCGTATAACCATGGTCTCATAAAGAAATAAAAAGCAATGCCGTCTTTTATTGTTTCATTCCGTTATTAATCCTAGCTAACAATCATATTATGTTCATAGCATAACATGGGGTTCTAAAGGTATCTAGCTTAGCTCAAGTTTGTTACATCATGAATAACAAGGGCACTACGCCTAGTAATAGGATGTACTAGGGCAACTGGGTGCAACCTACTTAGAGACACGCTTTAATAGCCCCGGGAATATCGAGTCCCGATAGTGTGATGACCGGCGAGTGCACCAGACGCTTTATCCGCCAATCGATTGACCGGCGTGGAGTACGATCTACTTTGTCTAGTCGAGAACACATCGCGATATTGTCTGTGCCTTACCAAGCATTGCATGATGTTTAAGCTTTTAAACTAACACATGCGTTCGATTAGATGTTTAACTAGCCACCTAAGTGTTTTCAAGTAAGCTCCTCACATCTCCTACTCGGTACTTAGACCACTGAGACACGAACAAGTCCTAGCAAGTTACACGGACATCGATAAACTCTAGCTTATCGAAGCACAAGGCAAATCCGAAGCTTTCGGTGGTCCCACACTTCATCTTTTAGGGAATCCATGTGGTGCGGAACTAAACGCGCAAAAGTTAATTCAGAGCTTTGTCACGTAAGGTTATGCGAGAATAAGTCATGTTATAGAGCCTGGAATCAAGCTGACATCACAAAACGATAGCACACGAGAACCCTCAAGCCAAACGCCCGTTTGCCCCTTTTGCAGACGCACGTCTGGACCTGGACGCCCGTCCAAAAGACTGAACGCCCGTCCACCTTCAAGCCATCACATCTGTGTCAAAACTAACCCTTTGGGCGCCCGTCCAAATTATCAGACGCCCGTCCACCAAAACCAGACCCAATCCTGTATCAAAACTAACCCTTTGGACGCCCGTCCAAATTATCAGACGCCCGTCCACCAAAACCAGACCCAATCCTGTATCAAAATCTGACCCGTGGACGCCCGTCCATAAAACCGGACGCCCGTCCAAGTTGCATGGAAAGCGACGCTCGTCGACTTAGCGAGCGCCCGTCCACCTGGGATTTTCCTAGAAATTCTGCAACTTTCCAACCGCGATCTTCAACCCAAAAATCATCCAAAACTCAACTTAAACAGATTCAAACCATGAAAATAACCATACTGATTGCCTTACATCTTTACAAGAACCTAATCATACGATAAGAAAACCACGTTACCTTGATTTTGCGTGGTACAACACTCCAACGCTTCAACCGTCCAAAGTCTAAACCTTTAACACCGAACCTACAAGCGATCAATACTAAGCGGATCACTACGCTTGCTTAAACGCAAAAACGCAGGTTTGAAGGTCTTTGAAAAACGAACCCTAAAACAAGAACGATGGTGAGAACTTACGTTAACGGTTCTAGGGATTGTTGGTATCCAAGCGATCCTCGCCTCGCGGTGATCCTTTCTCCCTTGATGAGTCTGTTGAAACGACAAACGGATTATCCTCAAGATTCGAGAGCTTCTCCTCTCTCTTTTTTTTTGAAACCTGCGGCCTCCTCTCAAAATATGCGGCCCTTCTTCTTCTTTTTTTTGTGTAATAGTAACTAGGTTAATTAGGATTAGTTTTCTTTTATAATCCCAATAAAACCTAATTATTATTTTAAATCCTTAATTATCCCACCCCCCCCCCCCCCCCTTTTTTTATAAAACCTTTAAATAAAAAAACATAATCGGCTGATGAGGGTAGGATCCCTCGATTCCCTATTATTCTGATTTTGTCAAAAGACCGAATTGCCCCTTTTCAAAAATCGGGATATTACAGATTCTCTTAAGAACAAAATGACTCCGGATTTTTTGGATGCTATTCTCCAGAACCTGAAGGATCTATACAGGTTTAAAACTGATGATGAAATTATTTTGCTCAACAATCAAATCGCAACCCTCGAGAAGAAGGTAACATTGTTGCATAATCTCTTTAATCTCACTCCTAATCAATGGGGGGATTTCAAGGAAATGCAAGCGTTCAAGGTTGTTGTTCATGTTTTTGCTCAATATTCAGCAAGCCTAGTATTTTTGTATTGGGTGAAAGCGATAGATGAAGAAATGGCAACACAACTGAATCTTTTGTTGTTTAATGTCTTTGCACAAGTACAAACCACTGTGTCCCGATTTTAAGGCCGTTCACATTAGATTCTTAGAGGAAATAAAGTTGAGACAATTTGACTCTCTTCTTTTGGGACGGATTATTCCAATCTACCTTGACCTTCTCCTCGAGAATCTAGTGGATATTTTGAAGGACGAATTTTTAATTTTTCAAGAATCTTTAACGTTTGTTGTATCATTTTTAGTTGAACCACCGAGCATGGACGGGATGAAGAATGGATGACGATAACCGCAGATATTGAGGTTCTTGTCAAAGAGGATTTGTATCTTGTTCTCTCTGTTGATGACATGAATGGTGATTTCTCCGAGGCAAACACATGTTTAGGTGACTTTACGAGGAAGGTCGAACTAGTAAAGGGCAAGATTCAACGGAGTTTATGACCGAACCGAGATTCATTTTCGTATGATATCCCAAAGATTAATGGTCTAGGATTTTTCGACTTCATCATACAAAATCTTGGCTTTTTAAAGGAGAAGTTGAAAAGAGATACAAATTTTATCCCTTTTGCAAAGCATTTAATTATCCAAATTGAGGAGGAATTAACGTCTTTGAGGCCTTATCTCGATGATCTTTTCGGCGTCATTTTCACATATTTGCTTATTGTATCGTCTCTCAAGTTCATAATGCTAGAAAGATATTGCTTGATATTCTAGCTGATATCAAAGGGAAGGATGACGAAATGTATGATATGATGGAAGAAGATTTGGCAGATATGCTTCCTAAGTGTCTCAAAGGCAGAAGGCACCTTATAATATTGGACGATGTTTGGGACGTTAAGGCCTGGAATGAAGTTGAAAGATCACTTCCAAATGATCGAAATGGAAGTAGAGTTATTTTCACGACGAGTATTCATAATGTTGCTTTACAAGCCAAAAAAGATTGTACCCTTCATTATCTACGTTTTTTGTCTGAGGAAGAAAGTTGGGAGTTGTTGCGAAAGAAGGCATTTCATGCAGAAGGTTGCCCACCAGATTTTTCAGAGGTCGGGAAGATGATTGCAAAGAATTGCAAAGGCCTTCCTTTGACAATTGTTTTAATCGCGGGCCTTCTTAGAACGGAAAGAAGTCTAAGTTGGTGGAATAAAATTTCTGAAGCAGTAGGTTCCTATGTTTTGACGGAAGATTATATGAGCATGTTAGAATTAAGTTATCATCATTTACCCGAGCATCTGAAGCCATGTTTTCTCTATTTTGGAGCATTTGTAGAAGATAAATTAATTTGTGTGAATAAGTTGACGTTGCTATGGATCGCTGAGGGAATTGTGCAGAATTCCAAACGGGAAAACTTGGAAAATTTGGCAAAAGAGTACTTAAGTGATCTAGTTGACAGAAGCCTTGTGATTGCTAATGAGAGAAGTTCATACGGTGGGATCAAAAGCTGTCGGATTCATGATCTAGTGCATGAATTCTGTCAAAGAAAGTCTCAACAGGAGAACTTTCTCCAATCGTTGGACAAACATGAGGCTTCTAATTCATCAAGTTCCACTTTACGTAATCCATATCGTGTTTGCATCCATACGAAAGGGAAATATCTCAGTGATGCTACGAATATATGTCCAAGTATCCACTCTCTGCTCTTTAGTTGTAAATGGGAAATTGGTCGCCGTTGTGATCTTAGCAACTTGAAACTTGTTCAAGTGATGGATTTGGAAGAGTTAGATTGCGATGCACGGTTTATAAGAGAGATGCGTTCAGCAGTTCATCTGCGATTTATGTCGATTTCATTTTCTCCAAGGCCGCGTAAACGTGCATTTTCTGTACTTACTCTAAACCATTTCATATCCAATCGCTGGAATCTGGAAATTCTGATTCTTAGGGGACCCGATTTTGAAAAATTGCCCGAAGCTTTCTGGAACTCGACAAGGCTTAGGCATGTATGTGTCGATCGGTGTTCCCCAAGTAATTCGGGTGTCAAAAAACGTGAAGCATACCTTGGAAAGCTTTTCATCATTACTTGTCTCCTCAACAGAAGATTTAGAAGACCTTCTACAAAGGTCACCTTCTCTTCGAAAACTGAACTTCCTTTGAACCGTGGCTGGATGCAATAGGCTGAATAGAATACCACCCTGTTTTGGAGAAATGCTTACCTTGAAGAGGATTGAAGTTCGAGCATTACACAAATCTGTTGCTTCTTCAGTTGTTGAAATACAGGAATCGCAAGAAGACTTTGGTAATGAGGAGCTTCAAGTTATTTTTTCGCACAGTGTTTCTCCTTTGATTTCTCTGCTCCTCGATCTGGCCATATGAATTGAAAGTAGACAGATGCTTCTCTGGGAAGGGATAGCTCTTTCTTGTCAATTTTTAAGTTATAGTCGTTTGATATATTAAACCTTTGATTAATTGCTTTGAAGCCTTAAAATGTGTGGGGAGTAATGTTTGTTTCAATGCTCTTTTGTTGTTTTCTGTTGCAGGATATACTGGTTGTTTTACGACTTCTTTGGTCCTTTTTTTTATTTTTTTTATTTTTACAACTCGCTCGGTATATACGACGAATTGTCCCTCACTTTTTTTTACTTCATTTAAAAACTTTATAGCTCAAAGCCTTGTTGTGTAATTGTACATCTTCTGTGTTCAAGCTAGTAGTTGATTCTTGTTCTCCACAGATAATAGTAGCTTCTTGAATCTTGAGGATGATATACAGATAAGAAATAAAAGGAGAATGAAATACAAATTGAACGAAAGAAAAAAGAGAAGACGATATTATCATTAAGAAGATGGTACAATCAGTTTACATATTTATGCATTGGAAAAGATAAAGCTACTATTATTTCAAAGCATTTAAATGATATATTTGAAATGCAAGCAGGTATCTCTTTCTTTTTTAGATGTTATCCCTTTATCATCTTTAACACGTACTATATGTTAATGACACCCAACTTGTTAATCAATCGCTTTTTCGAACTGCATGTCCCGAGGCTTAGTAAAAACATCAGTTGGCTGCTCTTCTGTTCGTATAAACAATGGAAAAATCATCCCTTCTTGATCTTCTGTCAAACGATTTCAATACGTCTGGTTCTCTCGTGAAACATAGGATTCAAGGCTATGTGTAAAGTTGCGTTACTGTCACAAAACATTCGAGCTTGGCCATCGTGTTTCACTTGTAAATCACTTAATTAGGATACTGTGAATCCATCTAACTCCGCAACATTTTTGTGAGCTGCGTCTAAATGAGGTTGTCGAAGTTTATCCATAAATTGAGGTCTGGTAACCGTTAAGTAAATAAGGCGCCCCACTAATCGCCTTTAAGTTGTTGATGCATCTATCAATAATTCACCTTACATTCGAATAGATCAGCTGTGGTGCGAATAATAACCCCTTAGAAAAAGACACGATTCTTGAATTACGACCCCAGTGATGGAATGCCTCCAAATGAAATGTTCAGTGTAATCGTCGACCAATTCAAGTAATGGACCTGCAAAGATATAAAACATACATTTATGCAACCATCCAACCATCAATGTACACATAATAATTAAAAGAACTCGGCTCGAAAAGAACCTGTATTTACCTAGTTGCGCAACATATTGTCTGAAACAATAACTTGAAGCTAGCTCCTCGTTTCCAAAGTCTTTTTCCGATTCCTGTATTTATTTCAACAACTGAAGTACAAGTTTTGCGCGACTCATAAACTTCAATCCTTTTCAAGGTAGACATTTCTCCGAAACAGGGTGGTATTGCATTCAACTCAAAGCATTTATGCACGACTAGTACCACCAGGCTAGGAAACGACTCGCAAGACGCAGACCAATTCCCCAAATCCAAATCCTGCAGTTTCAAAAACTTAAGCTTTAAGAATAATCCCGTGTCTTCCTCCGTGTCCCACTCAAGCCCAACAAAGGCATTATCTAGTAGCTTCCGGAACCTCAAGGCAAGGCATTTGATCGATCGCCGCTTGGTAAATATTTCCAGTCTAGGAAGTCACCTGATAATGTTAGTTTCTTAATATTTGAAGGAAATTTAAACTGAAGCTGCGACTTAGAAAAAACCTTAAGTGACTCAAGTTTACTAAGAGAGTCTAGTTTTGGAAAACTAAAATCCTCCTTCAAAGGCTCAAGTTTACTAGTAGAGGTCCGAGAAATCTTATCCGATACTATTGTGTAATTGTAATGGAAGCTCAGTTTTTGAAGAGAAGGCGACCTTTGAAGAAGGTCTTCTAAATCTTTTGTTGAGGATACATTCGGTGATGATAAGCTTTCCAAGTTAACCAGTTTGGGGTATGCTTCTGTTGTGTCAAGTAAAACTTGTTGTGACATTTTATCTTTCTTTTTCCCTAAACAAGCCAGAAACGCTCTTTATGCAACGGCTCTTTCTCAATTTAAAGCAATCTGCTATTTCAGATTTGAGAAGATCTTCAAGCATCAAACGGGTGTTTTGTTCAACGGGCAAGAATTCCAAGCTATAAATACAAAGCTAAAATTGAAAAATAACTATATAAGTTGATTCACCTCATTTCAAGCCCAATCTATAAATATAAGTGATGAATCAACAACATCATCAAATTGCTACACATAATAGTTCTCTGAATCAAAATACCTTCCTCTTTCCTATTTTTTTGTCGAAACCGGATATTTTTATTAATAATCAAAACTGTACATGAGGTAATGTTTTACAGAATACATACGATCTTTCTAGTCCATAAAGCAGAAAAAAAAACACTCAAAGAATTACATCCAAGCGAAACTAAGCTCCTTAGCTCGACGAAGAGTTTCAGAAATGAAAACAACTTTAAGGGAGCGGTTATGCTCCATGTGGTGAACCCATCTCTTTTTCCTACTTTGTAAAAATGTAATCCTTGATTGATAGGAGAAATTTGAGGCGTGTTTATGAAGCATTGAAGTATATTGGTGAGGAGCTAATGTAGATGACGAGTGAATATCAAACGCGTAATTTCCGTTTCATTTAACGTGAAAGTCGAAAAAGGGTGTTTGTTGCAATATGACGCAAGATAGAGGATAAAAATGCTAAATTTAAAGATACGAGTTGGTGATGCATAAATCATCACGGTTGTTTTAGTGGTGTTTGTGCTGTGGATATCTGGCTTATTTGGGGGGTGATTAAGTGTATGCTAGCCGGAGATGTGCGGCAATGATAGGAGGAGGAGGAGAAGTTGTATTTTCATAGAGCTTTGGCCTGTTTTTGTCTTGGAAAAAAAAAGTGTCTCATTTAGGTTACACAAGACTTCCTTTTATAGGAAGAGAAAACTTAGGAGCTAAGTAAAGGACAGCTATTGCGAAGCAGCTTAGTCACTAATCTTACTTAATAGTTAAGCAAATGCTAAATATCTAACCGCAAGTGGGTAAAGTATCTAGCAGCAAGTGGATATAATATCTGGGCGGCGATCCCTTGGGGTCCCAAGGGCCGCCAACACTATTCCTTGCCTTTGCTCCCTGTTTCTTCTCAAGTCTTATACGGCCCTTTGAGGGCCATTGGTCCAAGGCCTCGATCCGGCCCCCTAGCTCCGGCGATGCTCTAGGTGGGGTTGATGGCAACGGCCTTTACTGGATATCATTGGCGTCGCCGTCGATGTGGTCGCGGACCTGCCTCAGGCGTGGTGAACCATAGGCTATTGCCGGGACTAGACGGTGGCGATATTATTTGTATCATCAATGGCCCCCTACTCCAGGTCTTGGTCATTTTTCTTGAAAATGTCGAGCTTGTAGTAATGAACTCAGGGACAATGTTTTTGCGACCTCGTCGTCTGATGAGAATTGTTCACTAAGGACCGTGCTTTCAAAGCAAGCGGCCTTCGAAACAACTCTGGGCCTGTTTTTGCGATCTCGTCGTCTGATGCGAGGCCATCTGCTCGTTCATGGATTATCGGGGCAGTTCAATAGTCAGATCGTGGCTGACGTTGGCTCTCTTGATAACCGCAATTACGTGGGTGATGACGCCCTTGGTAACTGTTAAGGGTGATTTTGTACGTTTTATAAGGATATATTTTACATCAATTTTCCCCATATATAGATGTTTTTCATAGAAATCGAGCTTATAATCGATTAATTGAGTAAATGGTGTTTCTAATAGGTTAAATTGCAAAACGTAGCGATTTATGTGTTTAAATCATGATTTTATATTATTTTAGGATTGTGTTACGCTTTGGTATGTTTTGATCCTCTTGTAGATACACATTGTTGATGGAAAGGATGATTTTAAAGAGATGAATTCGAGTGGAAAATCCCGAAATATACTCGTAAAACGACGGGCTAATCAAAAAGGCGTTTTCTGAAGAAGAGTCCTTAATGAAAGTTGTAGAGTTTTCCGAGAGATTTTTTATGACATTCGGATCATAATTTTTGGAGGTCTACAACTCAAGATATGAATTTTAGAAGTTTGAGTTCAACATCTTCAAACTAGCGTGCAGCATTCAAACGAGCGTCCAGGAGGCGAAGCAATCTGAGAGAGTTCAACGGCATAAGCGAGCGTTCACCTCCGTCCAAGGATATCATGCACCACCGACTTAAAGTCTCGACCGCATGCATTATCCCATAATTCATAATATTACCAATTAATTCCAGCCGACATACAATCCTAATTGAAAAAGGAATATTTCAGCCGCATATATTCCTGATTATTCAGCCGACATACTACTCCTATATATATGCGCATGCATTAAACCCTAATGAATAATAATTCAACAATTGATACAGCCGCATTATTGACAACAGCGGCAGCTTTGAAGCTTTCAAGGCCGGTCACCCGAGCCTTGTGCTCGGGTGATCCGGGTTAGATTAGATGTAGTTTTTTCTTCCGTTTTCGATTCATGGATTCAATCATGTACCAAACTACGTGAGTTTATTTCTTTAATTTATTCAATTCCTTGTTCGTTTTCATGAGCTTTAATTTATTTTGTATCGTTCTATGTTTTTGATGCTATGATGTGAATTAGATCGAGAGATCAGTTTGCTATTGATATGTTTACAACATACGGGAGTTGCGTAACGCTAGATCACCATAGAAATATAGGAT
Source organism: Gentiana macrophylla (assembly GCA_026214975.1). Taxonomy (NCBI): domain Eukaryota; kingdom Viridiplantae; phylum Streptophyta; class Magnoliopsida; order Gentianales; family Gentianaceae; genus Gentiana; species Gentiana macrophylla. Next base: position 7,697,524 of record CM047808.1, on the reverse strand, counting down.
TTTTAATCATTAATGATGACAAATTAATTGATTAATTATCTAGGTTGCTAGATTCTAAAATACGAGAGTTAACCTGAATCTACACCTTAGTTTTGTATGGAAAATCGTTCTCAACATTCGGAAGAGGAGAGATCGATAATTGAATTCACTAAGGAATTAGGGATTCATAGCTTGAGAAACGGATTCACCAAGGAATTAGGAATTTGTGTCTCGTGTAAAGGTGAAACCACAATTTGAATTAAAATCATGAGATGAACTAGGATTGAAATCACTTGGTTTGTGCACTGTTTGATCCCATGTATCTTTAGTTTAGTTTATTTCTTTTATAGTTCGTAGTTTAGCTTTAGTTTACGCTTTTATGATTTCCTGGCTTTGGATTGCAGTATGTACGGAGGATTTTGCATCATTAAAACAAAAGAAAATTTATAAAACCTATACTACCATGCAAAACTACCTCCTAACCGGCCGAATACCGGGTAGTTGCTAGTAAAGTTGGATAAGTACGGGTATCGATCCTCAGGGAAAAGGGCTATTGAATCTAACTTCATTAATTCCTCTTTATTAACTTAAACCTAAACCTAAACTAGAACGGAAAAATAACTGGACGGAGGATTGTTAATCCAAAGCCAGGAAATATAGTTGCGGACAAAATAAATAAAACTACATCTACAAAAACAGTAAAACTAACTATCAACTGACCAACCATAAACAAACCATGATCAACCAATTTCCAACAAGTATCACCCCACCGAAGGAAATAAGATTCACACACATTCATTCACAAGTTATCTTGGATTATTATCTTTTCTAATGAAGCGTTTCCTCTTCCGATTTATCACGCCATTAATTAGTTTACCTTCCGGTCTTAACTAATATCGATCTGAATCAAAGATATGAATTGAATCCTAATCTAACAACATTAGCCCTCAACTTCCGTTTGTTGGAATAATAATTGTTAATCTCTCTCACGGCAATCTAATGAATCTATTAACTTCCGTTATCTAAATTCGATTAACATATAGCATCTCGAAACATGAAAGAGAACAAGAATAACGTAATGAAACAAATACATGAAAAATCTCATCTTTCCGGTAACGGTGATATCCTCAATTCAAATCTAGGAAAATCTTGCAAACGAATTAATCAAATTGTGGTTCTCTCGTAAACCTAGAAATTTAACCTCTGAACTTCCGTTATGTATAGATTAAAAATCCAAAATTTCCTACGGTGATCTAAACTACACCGACTTCCGTCATACGTTAGCATCAAATCATACAATCATCTTTCGATATAAAATTGCACGATACAAATAAACACAGAAAAGAAACAATTATAATTAAAGACTTACAAAACATCCATTAAAAGAAATAAGGTGCTGCTGCAAAAGGAAGCTTCAAAGCTCCATCCATGGCTGCTCAACACTCGAGCAAGAAGAAGGAGATAAAGAAAAAGAAAAAGGAACACCTAATCTAACCACCGGCCGACCAAGCTAGGAGCTTGGCGGCGGGCTGCTCTCGGCTTCGACTTTAGGGTTTTGAGAAGAGGCTGCTGCGTTCTAATGATAATTAGGGTTGGGGCTGCTGCTGTTTTTATAGAATTTTGATTCGGCTGCTACAGTAACCGCGGCCGGACGCCCGTCCATAATGTCGGACGCCCGTCCACTATTTTCAGCAACAGCATCCAAACTTGTAACGCTCATATCTCGGGCCTCGTAAGTCGGAATGGAGTGATTCAAAATCCTGTAGAATCCTCTCTTCAAGCCCTACAACTCTTCTCTTGAGGTCCAGAGTCAAATAGGTTTTTATCATATCAAGAACTGCGTTGCAAGGTCGTCACTACCCGGAATCCTGATTTTCCGACATTTATCTTGCTTGATTTCTTTCCTTATATCTTTTATCCTTCCATAAATCTGATTGATCCTTTCCAACCACGAATTTGGCTCTCTAAAATCCTCTCTTCCATCATCAATGAGTATCTACAACAATAGGAAAACATACCAAAGCGTAACGTATTTCCAAAATAACATAAAATCATCATTTAAGCACATAAATCATTACGTTTTGCAATTAACCTATTAAAAACACTATTTACTCAATTAATCGATTATAAGCTCGATTTCTATGAAAAACATCCATATACGAGGGAAATTGATGTAAAATATATCCTTAAAAACACTACAATTTGACCCTGAACAACACCCCCACACTTAGCTTTTTGCTCGTCCCGAGCAAAACAAAACATAATCATCACTCGAGACAAATAAACATCTTAGCAAATATAAAACATATTCAAGTAGTTTAGAGGTTCACCCAAGTGCGTGTGTGCATAGCCATAGTAAACTTCCACTAAATCCACACTTGAAATTGATTCAAACAAAACTAGCCAACATCCCATTTAAATTAGAAATATTAAAATGATTATAACATGCACCTCACAAAAACATACACATTCCGAAAAGATAATAGGAAGCATTTAAAATATTTCCGACATACTTAGAGGATAGTCCCTACAAGATATCATTCAGTTTATACTGGGGATAGTTAGCAGATAACTAAGGTTTCCAACCATCTTTCCACATTGCCATTCACTAATTTTCTTTATAGTTCAATCAATTCAACATATATAGCATATATGCCCTCATTCCCAGCAATAGGATGTTTCGGGATAACACCCTAGCTGGACTACTATCATCAGGCAGTCGGGAGCTATTGAACCTCATAGTGGTATAGGACATTTCGTGATAATGCCCTACCGCACTCAAATCATTGGCAGCTACTTCCGACACTTATATATATATATATATATATATATATATAATTCATATTATTCATCTTAGATTGGTATGCAAACCTTAAATTATATCCCTCCTATCACATTCAAACCTTCAGATATTCACAGTATGTCATACTTTAATTCTAAATACAAACTATTAAAATTTTCAAAATTAGTATGGAAGCAAAGAATCATGCGATAATCATCAAAAATCTCTAATCAAATGGGCATAGTTTTAAATTATAGCTCAATCATTTACTATGGCATGTGAAAAGTAGTGTTGGGTGAAACAACTAAATTTACTAAATATGCAAAATAACGCAAAATGATATAAGAACTCAAATAAAGACATGCAATGCTTACTTGGGACAAAACAAAAATTTTAAAATCTAGCACTTTTCATAGAAATATAAAAGTATGGCAAATGAATGTAGATATCACATAAGCTATTCCCCTCCCCCACACTTAAATTACAACATGTCCTCATGTTGTGCAGAAATAAAAAGAAAGAAAGAACTCAGCTGATTGTCGTTCGAAAGTGGCAAGTCTGGAAGTGGTAGCGAGTCAGATCCGAAAATGCTCGACGAAAAGCGATGAGATCGTGGACCATCCACCGAAAACTCGGCTTCATCTAAAAGCGCATAATTGCTATCGCAAAGATCCCGCACACTTGACAAACTAGGAAATATCTCGGGACAAGGGGAATAGAACACACAGAGCACAAAATAGAATCGCATCGATGGAAAAATCAAACAGGAAAGTACGAGAACATCTAAGCGTCTAAATATGGAAGTTTGATATAAGCACAAAAGAAATAATAGCTCGATGGAAAGATCAACACTTAAACTCCGGACATCTAAGAATAAAGCCACGAAGCTTGTAGAATAATATAGACCCATGTGCAAACGAAACATCAAACTCCAACTAGTAATGATAGAGGATTATACATGGAAAAGAAGTCGAAAGATTTTTTAGATTAAGCTCATATAGAGATGGAACATATACATGGAATATTACAAAACAAAGAGGGCTAGGTGCACAATATGAAAATATATTACGATGCAGTCTACATGATATGCAATAATAAAATAATGATGGCATATGGAAAACCAACAGTAACCATCATGGAAAAAAAACCGAGGTAGTATTACGGAAACCGACAGTTAACTACACTCAAGAAAAATAAAAGAAAATAGAGAAACAATGCAACTAGATGACATGCAACTAAATGATATGCATCTAAGTGATATGCAAAAATAAAAGAAAATAAAATAAAGAAAACTAGCCCACTCGTTTGCAACATGACATGTATATAATAACGTCTACCAAATAATGACAGGTTACGATAAACGACAGTGCTGTTCATTACATGCAGTGTAGACGCACTTTAAGACTCATCAAAGGTGATAGCATTATGGAAAACCAACAGTTAGCTATTCTAAATAGATATAACTCATATGGAAAAGGACGTAGCATACGGAAAACCGACAATAGCTACCCATATGAGTTACATAAACAACATGGAAGCACATAAGTCTCAAAGCTTAAAAGATTCATCACAGCGGTGTGTAGCATACGGAAACGACATTAGCTACTACATAAAAATAAAAACAGTTATAGTCTACGAGAACCGACATTAACTATAACATGCCTAGATGAATCATGTATATAAAAAAAAATATAGATCAATTATCTAACATGGATTCATAGATGGAAAGGTATAAACATGTAATTTCAGGACATCTACGTAAAAAGAGATAGCCACAGAAGCTCGTATGAAAAATCCACATCAAATAAAAGCATTAAAATTTAAATCAAGAAAAATTCGAACACAGGATCAAGGCGTCCTTCGATCAGACGGGCGTTCACCTCAAAATGCAACACTGGACGAGCGTTCATCCAAACAAACGCTCGTTTGACTTGAAAACCGATCGGACGGGCGTTCAGAAAGTATAGACGCTCGTCTGGTCCTTCAAACCAGAACATAGTTGAAACTTTCTGGACGAACGAACGTCCATCCAACCAGACGCTCGGTTACCTGCATGTTAGGTAGGTCTTGGACGGGCGTTCACTTACGTGAACGCTCGTTCAATCATCGAATTTGCAACGTAAAACGAGCAGAAAAACACGAAACCCTAATTATCCTAAACAAAATCATCACAAAGAAATTATCACATTAAAGCACGAGAGGTCGATTAGATAACACAAACATGTAATTCACGTGTCATAAATCGAGTAAAAAACTTTTGCACATTCTTAACCCAACGGTTATCGAACACGGCAAAATAAAAACCTCAATTTATTCAACGTAAATTTTATTGAAAACGAAAAATAATAAAAATAAAAATAAAAAAAAAAACGTAACAAAATCGAGAAATTAATTCAATTAAATTCAACAAAACACCGATTCCCCGGCAACGGCGCCACTTTTTGTTGGAGGATTTTGCATCATTAAAACAAAAGAAAATTTATAAAACCTATACTACCATGCAAAACTACCTCCTAACCGGCCGAATACCGGGTAGTTGCTAGTAAAGTTGGATAAGTACGGGTATCGATCCTCAGGGAAAAGGGCTATTGAATCTAAACCTAAACTAGAACGGAAAAATAACTGGACGGAGGATTGTTAATCCAAAGCCAGGAAATATAGTTGCGGACAAAATAAATAAAACTACATCTACAAAAACAGTAAAACTAACTATCAACTGACCAACCATAAACAAACCATGATCAACCAATTTCCAACAACCATCACCCCACCGAAGGAAATAAGATTCACACACATTCATTCACAAGTTATCTTGGATTATTATCTTTTCTAATGAAGCGTTTCCTCTTCCGATTTATCACGCCATTAATTAGTTTACCTTCCGGTCTTAACTAATATCGATACGAATCAAAGATATGGATTGAATCCTAATCTAACAACATTATCCCTCAACTTCCGTTTGTTGGAATAATAATTGTTAATCTCTCTCACGGCAATCTAATGAATCTATTAACTTCCGTTATCTAAATTCGATTAACATATAGCATCTCGAAACATGAAAGAGAACAAGAATAACGTAATGAAACAAATACATGAAAAATCTCATCTTTCCGGTAACGGTGATATCCCTCAATTCAAATCTAGGAAAATCTTGCAACGAATTAATCAAATTGTGGTTCTCTCGTAAACCTAGAAATTTAACCTACGAACTTCCGTTATGTATAGATTAAAAATCCAAAATTTCCTACGGTGATCTAAACTACACCGACTTCCGTCATACGTTAGCATCAAATCATACAATCATCTTTCGATATAAAATTGCACGATACAAATAAACACAGAAAAGAAACAATTATAATTAAAGACTTACAAAACATCCATTAAAAAGAAATAAGGTGTGCTGCTGCAAAAAGAAGCTTCAAAGCTCCATCCATGGCTGCTCAACACTCGAGCAAGAAGAAGGAGATAAACGAAAAAGAAAAAGGAACACCTAATCTAACCACCGGCCGACCAAGCTAGGAGCTTGGCCGGCCGGGCTGCTCTCAGCTCGACTTTAGGGTTTTGAGAAGAGGCTGCTGCGTTCTAATGATAATTAGGGTTGGGGCTGCTGCTGTTTTTATAGAATTTTGAGTCGGCTGCTACAGTAACCGCGGCCGGACGCCCGTCCACTATTTTCAGCAACAGCATCCAAACTTGTAACGCTCATATCTCGGGCCTCGTAAGTCGGAATGGAGTGATTCAAAATCCTGTAGAATCCTCTCTTCAAGCCCTACAACTCTTCTCTTGAGGTCCAGAGTCAAATCGGTTGTTATAATATCAAGAACTGCGTTGCAAGGTCGTCACTACCCAGAATCCTGATTTTCCGACATTTATCTTGCTTGATTTCTTTCCTTATATCTTTTATCCTTCCATAAATCTGATTGATCCTTTCCAACCACGAATTTGGCTCTCTAAAATCCTCTCTTCCATCATCAATGAGTATCTACAACAATAGGAAAACATACCAAAGCGTAACGTATTTCCAAAATAACATAAAATCATCATTTAACCACATAAATCATTACGTTTTGCAATTAACCTATTAAAAACACTATTTACTCAATTAATCGATTATAAGCTCGATTTCTATGAAAAACATCCATATACGGGGGAAATTGATGTAAAATATATCCTTAAAAACACTACAATTTGACCCTGAACAACACCCCCACACTTAGCTTTTTGCTCGTCCCGAGCAAAACAAAACATAATCATCACTCGAGACAAATAAACATCTTAGCAAATATAAAACATATTCAAGTAGTTTAGAGGTTCACCCAAGTGCGTGTGTGCATAGCCATAGTAAACTTCCACTAAATCCACACTTGAAATTGATTCAAACAAAACTAGCCAACATCCCATTTAAATTAGAAATATTAAAATGATTATAACATGCACCTCACAAAAACATACACATTCCGAAAAGATAATAGGAAGCATTTAAAATATTTCCGACATACTTAGAGGATAGTCCCTACAAGATATCATTCAGTTTATACTGGGGATAGTTAGCAGATAACTAAGGTTTCCAACCATCTTTCCACATTGCCATTCACTAATTTTCTTTATAGTTCAATCAATTCCACATATATAGCATATATGCCCTCATTCCCAGCAATAGGATGTTTCGGGATAACACCCTAGCTGGACTACTATCATCAGTGATCGGAGCTATTGAACCTCATAAAGGTATAGAAATTTAGTGATAATGCCCTACCGCACTCAAATCATTGGCACTACTTCCGACACTTATATATATATATATATATATATATATATATATATATATATATATATATATATATATATATATATATATATATATATATATATATATATAATTCATATTATTCATCTTAGATTGGTATGCAAACCTTAAATTATATCCCTCTATCACATTCAAACCTTCAGATATTCACAGTATGTCATACTTTAATTCTAAATACAAACTATTAAAATTTTCAAAATTAGTATGGAAGCAAAGAATCATGCGATAATCATCAAAAAATCTCTAATCAAATGGGCATAGCTTTAAATTATAGCTCATCATTTACTATGGCATGTGAAAAAGTAGTGTTGGGTGAAACAACTAAATTTACTAAATATGCAAAATAACGCAAAAATGATATAAGAACTCAAATAAAGACATGCAATTCTTACTTGGGACAAAACAAAAATTTTAAAATCTAGCACTTTTCATAGAAATATAAAAGTATGGCAAATGAATGTAGATATCACATAAGCTATTCCTCCCCACACTTAAATTACAACATGTCCTCATGTTGTGCGAAATAAAAAAAAAGAAAGAACTCACCTGATTGTCGTTCGTGGCAAGTCCGGAAGTGGTAGCGAGTCGATCCGTAAATGCTCGACGAAAGCGATGATCGTGGACCATCCACCGGAAAATCGGCTTCATCTAAAAGCGCATAATTGCTATCGCAAAGATCCCGCACACTTGACAAACAAGGAAATATCTCGGGACAAGGGGGAATAGAACACACAGAGCACAAAATAGAATCGCATCGATGGAAAAATCAAACAGGAAAGTACAGAACATCTAAGCGCCTAAATATGGAAGTTTGATATAAGCACAAAAAGAAATAATAGCTCGGATGGAAAGATCAACACTTAAACTCAGACATCTAAGAATAAAGCCACGTAAGCTTGTAGAATAATATAGACCACATGTGCAAACAGAAAAACATCAAACTCCAACTAGTAATGATAGAGGATTATACATGGAAAAGAAGTCGAAAAGATTTTTCAGATTAAGCTCATATAGAGATGGAACATATACATGGAATATTACAAAACAAGAGGCTAGGTGCACAATATGAAAATATATTACGATGCGATCTACATGATATGCAATAATAAAATAATGATGGCATATGGAAAACCAACAAGAACCATCATGGAAAAAAAAAACGAGGTAGTATTACGAAACCGACGATTAACTACACTCAAGAAAAATAAAAGAAAATAGAGAAACAATGCAACTAGATGACATGCAACTAAATGATATGCATCTAAGTGATATGCAAAAATAAAAGAAAATAAAAGAAAGAAAACTAGCCACTCGTTTGCAACATGACATGTATATAATAACGTCTACCAAATAATGACAGGTTACGATAAACGACAGTGCTGTTCATTACATGCAGTGTAGACGCACTTTAAGACTCATCAAAGGTGATAGCATTATGGAAAACCAACAGTTAGCTATTCTAAATAGATATAACTCATATGGAAAAGGACGTAGCATACGGAAAACCGACAGTAGCTACCCATATGAGTTACATAAACAACATGGAAGCACATAAGTCTCAAAGCTTAAAAGATTCATCATCACGGTGTGTAGCATACGGAAACGACATTAGCTACTACATAAAAATAAAAGCAATTTATAGTCTACGAGAACCGACATTAACTATAACATGCCTAGATGAATCATGTATATAAAAAAATATAGATCAATTATCTAACATGGATTCATAGATGGAAAGGTATAAACATGTAATTTCGTGACATCTACGTAAAAAGATAGCCACGAAGCTCGTATGAAAATCCACATCAAATAAAAGCATTAAAATTTAAATCAAGAAAAATTCGTAACCTGGATCAAGCGCCCCATCGATCGACGGGCGTTCACCTCAAAATGCAACATCGACGAAGCGTTCATCCAAACAAACGCTCGTTTGACTTGAAAACCGATCGGACGGGCGTTCGTAAAGTATAGACGCTCGCCTGGTCCTTCAAACCGAACATAGTTGAAACTTTCGACGAACGAACGTCCATCCAACCAGGCGCCGTTACTCAGATGTTAGAAGTGCTGGACGGGCGTTCACTTACGTGAATGCTCGTTCGATCATCGAATTTGCACAGAAAACAAAGCAGAAAAACACGAAACCCTAATTATCCTAAACAAAATCATCACAAAGCAGCCTTATCACATTAAAGCACCTGAGGGTCGATTAGATAACACAAACATGTAATTCACGTGTCATAAATCGAGTAAAAAACTTTTGCACATTCTTAACCCAACGGTTATCGAAACACGGCAAAATAAAAAACCTCAATTTATTCAACGTAAATTTTATTGAAAACGAAAAATAATAAAAATAAAAATAAAAAAAAAACGTAACAAAATCGAAATTAATTCAATTAAATTCAACAAAACACCGATTCCCGGCAACGGCGCCACTTTTTGTTGGAGGATTTTGCATCATTAAAACAAAAGAAAATTTATAAAACCTATACTACCATGCAAAACTACCTCCTAACCGGCCGAATACCGGGTAGTTGCTAGTAAAGTTGGATAAGTACGGTATCGATCCTCGTGAAAAGGGCTATTGAATCTAAACCTAAACTAGAACGGAAAAATAATCGGACGGAGGATTGTTAATCCAAAGCCGTGGAAATATAGTTGCGGACAAAATAAATAAAACTACATCTACAAAAACAGTAAAACTAACTATCAACTGACCAACCATAAACAAACCATGATCAACCAATTTCCAACAACCATCACCCCACCGAAGGAAATAAGATTCACACACATTCATTCACAAGTTATCTTGGATTATTATCTTTTCTAATGAAGCGCTTCCTCTTCCGATTTATCACGCCATTAATTAGTTTACCTTCCGGTCTTAACTAATATCGATCTGAATCAAAGATATGGATTGAATCCTAATCTAACAACATTATCCCTCAACTTCCGTTTGTTGGAATAATAATTGTTAATCTCTCTCACGGCAATCTAATGAATCTATTAACTTCCGTTATCTAAATTCGATTAACATATAGCATCTCGAAACATGAAAGAGAACAAGAATAACGTAATGAAACAAATACATGAAAAATCTCATCTTTCCGTAACGGTGATATCCTCAATTCAAATCTAGGAAAATCTTGCAAACGAATTAATCAAATTGTGGTTCTCTCGTAAACCTAGAAATTTAACCTACGAACTTCCGTTATGTATAGATTAAAAATCCAAAATTTCCTACGGTGATCTAAACTACACCGACTTCCGTCATACGTTAGCATCAAATCATACAATCATCTTTCGATATAAAATTGCACGATACAAATAAACACAGGAAAAGAAACAATTATAATTAAAGACTTCCAAAACATCCATTAAAAAGAAATAAGGTGCTGCTGCAAAAAGGAAGCTTCAAAGCTCCATCCATGGCTGCTCAACACTCGAGCAAGAAGAAGGAGATAAACGAAAAAGAAAAAGGAACACCTAATCTAACCACCGGCCGACCAAGCTAGGAGCTTGGCCGGCCGGGCTGCTCTCAGCTCGACTTTAGGGTTTTGAGAAGAGGCTGCTGCGTTCTAATGATAATCAGGGTTGGGGCTGCTGCTGTTTTTATAGAATTTTGAGTCGGCTGCTACAGTAACCGCGGCCGGACGCCCGTCCATAATGTCGGACGCTCGTCCACTATTTTCAGCAACAGCATCCAAACTTGTAACGCTCATATCTCGGGCCTCGTAAGTCGGAATGGAGTGATTCAAAATCCTGTAGAATCCTCTCTTCAAGTCCTACAACTCTTCTCTTGAGGTCCAGAGTCAAATCGGTTGTTATAATATCAAGAACTGCGTTGCAAGGTCGTCACTACCCAGAATCCTGATTTTCCGACATTTATCTTGCTTGATTTCTTTCCTTATATCTTTTATCCTTCCATAAATCTGATTGATCCTTTCCAACCACGAATTTGGCTCTCTAAAATCCTCTCTTCCATCATCAATGAGTATCTACAACAATAGGAAAACATACCAAAGCGTAACGTATTTCCAAAATAACATAAAATCATCATTTAAGCACATAAATCATTACGTGTTGCAATTAACCTATTAAAAACACTATTTACTCAATTAATCGATTATAAGCTCGATTTCTATGAAAAACATCCATATCGGGGAAATTGATGTAAAATATATCCTTAAAAACACTACAATTTGACCCCGAACAACACCCCACACTTAGCTTTTTGCTCGTCCCGAGCAAAACAAAACATAATCATCACTCGAGACAAATAAACATCTTAGCAAATATAAAACATATTCAAGTAGTTTAGAGGTTCACCCAAGTGCGTGTGTGCATAGCCATAGTAAACTTCCACTAAATCCACACTTGAAATTGATTCAAACAAAACTAGCCAACATCCCATTTAAATTAGAAATATTAAAATGATTATAACATGCACCTCACAAAAACATACACATTCGAAAAGATAATAGGAAGCATTTAAAATATTTCCGACATACTTAGAGGATAGTCCCTACAAGATATCATTCGGTTTTATACTGGGATAGTTAGCGATAACTAAGGTTTCCAACCATCTTTCCACATTGCCATTCACTAATTTTCTTTATAGTTCAATCAATTCCACATATATAGCATATATGCCCTCATTCCCAAAGAATAGGATGTTTCGGGATAACACCCTAGTTTGGACTACTATCATCAGCGATGGGAGCTATTGAACCTCATAGTGGTATAGGACATTTCGTGATAATGCCCTACCGCACTCAAATCATTGGCGCTACTTCCGACACTTATATATATATATATATATATAATTCATATTATTCATCTTAGATTGGTATGCAAACCTTAAATTATATCCCTCCTATCACATTCAAACCTTTAGATATTCACAAGATGTCATACTTTAATTCTAAATACAAACTATTAAAATTTTCAAAATTAGTATGGAAGCAAAGAATCATGCGATAATCATCAAAAATCTCTAATCAAATGGGCATAGCTTTAAATTATAGCTCATCATTTACTATGGCATGTGAAAAAGTAGTGTTGGGTGAAACAACTAAATTTACTAAATATGCAAAATAACGCAAAATGATATAAGAACTCAAATAAAGACATGCAATGCTTACTTGGGACAAAACAAAATTTTAAAATCTAGCACTTTTCATAGAAATATAAAAGTATGGCAAATGAATGTAGATATCACATAAGCTATTCCTCCCCCACACTTAAAATTACAACATGTCCTCATGTTGTGCGAAATAAAAGAAAGAAAGAACTCAGCTGATTGTCGTTCGAAAGTGGCAAGTCTGGAAGTGGTAGCGAGTCAGATCCATAAATGCTCGACGAAAGCAGTAGACTGTGGACCATCCACCGGAAAACTGGCTTCATCTAAAAGCGCACAATTGCTATCGCAAAGATCCTGCACACTTGACAAACAAGGAAATATCTCGGGGACAAGGGGGAATAGAACACACAGAGCACAAAATAGAATCGCATCAGATGGAAAAATCAAACAGGGAAAGTACAGAACATCTAAGCGTCTAAATATGGAAGTTTGATATAAGCACAAAAAGAAATAATAGCTCAGATGGAAAGATCAACACTTAAACTCAGGACATCTAAGAATAAAGCCACAGAAGCTTGTAGAATAATATAGACCACATGTGCAAACAGAAACATCAAACTCCAACTAGTAATGATAGAGGATTATACATGGAAAAGAAGTCAGAAAGATTTTTCAGATTAAGCTCATATAGAGATGGAACATATACATGGAATATTACAAAACAGTAGGCTAGGTGCACAATATGAAAATATATTACGATGCAGTCTACATGATATGCAATAATAAAATAATGATGGCATATGGAAAACCAACAGTAACCATCATGGAAAAAAAACCGAGGTAGTATTACGGAAACCGACAGTTAACTACACTCAAGAAAAATAAAAGAAAATAGAGAAACAATGCAACTAGATGACATGCAACTAAATGATATGCATCTAAGTGATATGCAAAAATAAAAGAAAATAAAAGAAAGAAAACTAGCCCACTCGTTTGCAACATGACATGTATATAATAACGTCTACCAAATAATGACAGGTTACGATAAACGACAGTGCTGTTCATTACATGCAGTGTAGACGCGCTTTAAGACTCATCAAAGGTGATAGCATTATGGAAAACCAACAGTTAGCTATTCTAAATAGATATAACTCATATGGAAAAGGACGTAGCATACGGAAAACCGACAGTAGCTACCCATATGAGTTACATAAACAACATGGAAGCACATAAGTCTCAAAGCTTAAAAGATTCATCACAGCGGTGTGTAGCATACGGAAACGACATTAGCTACTACATAAAAATAAAAACAGTTATAGTCTACGAGAACCGACATTAACTATAACATGCCTAGATGAATCATGTATATAAAAAAAAATATAGATCAATTATCTAACATGGATTCATAGATGGAAAGGTATAAACATGTAATTTCAGGACATCTACGTAAAAAGAGATAGCCACAGAAGCTCGTATGAAAAATCCACATCAAATAAAAGCATTAAAATTTAAATCAAGAAAAATTCAGAACCTGGATCAGCGCCCCATCGATCGACGGGCGTTCACCTCAAAATGCAACACTGGACGAGCGTTCATCCAAACAAACGCTCGTTTGACTTGAAAACCGATCGGACGGGCGTTCAGAAAGTATAGACGCTCGTCTGGTCCTTCAAACCAGAACATAGTTGAAACTTTCTGGACGAACGAACGCCCATCCAACCAGGCGCTTCGGTTACTGCATGTTGTTGGTAGTGCTGGGCGGGCGTTCACTTACGTGAACGCTTCGTTCGATCATCGAATTTGCACGTAAAACAAAGCAGGAAAAACACGAAACCCTAATTATCCTAAACAAAATCATCACAAAGCCCTTATCACATTAAAGCACAGAGGTCGATTAGATAACACAAACATGTAATTCACGTGTCATAAATCGAGTAAAAAAACTTTTGCACATTCTTAACCCAACGGTTATCGAAACACGGGAAAATAAAAAAACCTCAATTTATTCAACGTAAATTTTATTGAAAACGAAAAAATAATTAAAAAAAAATAAAATAAAAAAACGTAACAAAATCGAGAAATTAATTCAATTAAATTCAACAAAACACCGATTCCCCGGCAACGGCGCCACTTTTTGTTGGAGGATTTTGCATCATTAAAACAAAAGAAAATTTATAAAACCTATACTACCATGCAAAACTACCTCCTAACCGGCCGAATACCGGGTAGTTGCTAGTAAAGTTGGATAAGTACGGGTATCGATCCTCGTGAAAAGTGGCTATTGAATCTAAACCTAAACTAGAACGGAAAAATAATCGGACGGAGGATTGTTAATCCAAAGCCAGGAAATATAGTTGCGGACAAAATAAATAAAACTACATCTACAAAAACAAGAAAACTAACTATCAACCGACCAACCATAAACAAACCATGATCAACCAATTTCCAACAACCATCACCCCACCGAAGGAAATAAGATTCACACACATTCATTCACAAGTTATCTTGGATTATTATCTTTTCTAATGAAGCGCTTCTCTTCCGATTTATCACGCCATTAATTAGTTTACCTTCCGGTCTTAACTAATATCGATACGAAATCAAAGATATGGATTGAATCCTAATCTAACAACATTATCCTCAACTTCCGTTTGTTGGAATAATAATTGTTAATCTCTCTCACGGCAATCTAATGAATCTATTAACTTCCGTTATCTAAATTCGATTAACATATAGCATCTCGAAACATGAAAGAGAACAAGAATAACGTAATGAAACAAATACATGAAAAATCTCATCTTTCCGGTAACGGTGATATCCCTCAATTCAAATCTAGGAAAATCTTGCAACGAATTAATCAAATTGTGGTTCTCTCGTAAACCTAGAAATTTAACCTACGAACTTCCGTTATGTATAGATTAAAAATCCAAAATTTCCTACGGTGATCTAAACTACACCGACTTCCGTCATACGTTAGCATCAAATCATACAATCATCTTTCGATATAAAATTGCACGATACAAATAAACACAGGAAAAGAAACAATTATAATTAAAGACTTACAAAACATCCATTAAAAAGAAATAAGGTGCTGCTGCAAAAAGGAAGCTTCAAAGCTCCATCCATGGCTGCTCAACACTCGAGCAAGAAGAAGGAGATAAACGAAAAAGAAAAAGGAACACCTAATCTAACCACCGGCCGACCAAGCTAGGAGCTTGGCCGGCCGGGCTGCTCTCAGCTCGACTTTAGGGTTTTGAGAAGAGGCTGCTGCGTTCTAATGATAATTAGGGTTGGGGCTGCTGCTGTTTTTATAGAATTTTGAGTCGGCTGCTACAGTAACCGCGGCCGGACGCCCGTCCATAATGTCGGACGCCCGTCCACTATTTTCAGCAACAGCATCCAAACGTGTAACGCTCATATCTCGGGCCTCGTAAGTCGGAATGGAGTGATTCAAAATCCTGTAGAATCCTCTCTTCAAGCCCTACAACTATTCTCTTGAGGTCCAGAGTCAAATCGGTTGTTATAATATCAAGAACTGCGTTGCAAGGTCGTCACTACCTGAATCCTGATTTTCCGACATTTATCTTGCTTGATTTCTTTCCTTATATCTTTTATCCTTCCATAAATCTGATTGATCCTTTCCAACCACGAATTTGGCTCTCTAAAATCCTCTCTTCCATCATCAATGAGTATCTACAACAATAGGAAAACATACCAAAGCGTAACGTATTTCCAAAATAACATAAAATCATCATTTAAGCACATAAATCATTACGTTTTGCAATTAACCTATTAAAAACACTATTTACTCAATTAATCGATTATAAGCTCGATTTCTATGAAAAACATCCATATACGGGGGAAATTGATGTAAAATATATCCTTAAAAACACTACAATTTGACCCTGAACAACACCCCCACACTTAGCTTTTTGCTCGTCCCGAGCAAAACAAAACATAATCATCACTCGAGACAAATAAACATCTTAGCAAATATAAAACATATTCAAGTAGTTTAGAGGTTCACCCAAGTGCGTGTGTGCATAGCCATAGTAAACTTCCACTAAATCCACACTTGAAATTGATTCAAACAAAACTAGCAAACATCCCATTTAAATTAGAAATATTAAAATGATTATAACATGCACCTCACAAAAACATACACATTCCGAAAGATAATAGGTAGCATTTAAAATATTTCCGACATACTTAGAGGATAGTCCCTACAAGATATCATTCGGTTTATACTGGGATAGTTAGCGAGATAACTAAGGTTTCCAACCATCTTTCCACATTGCCATTCACTAATTTTCTTTATAGTTCAATCAATTCCACATATATAGCATATATGCCTCATTCCCAAAGAATAGGATGTTTCGGGATAACACCCTAGCTGGACTACTATCATCAGCAATGGGAGCTATTGAACCTCATAGTGGTATAGGACATTTCGTGATAATGCCCTACCGCACTCAAATCATTGGCAGCTACTTCCGACACTTATATATATATATATATATATATATATATATATATATATATATATAATTCATATTATTCATCTTAGATTGGTATGCAAACCTTAAATTATATCCCTCCTATCACATTCAAACCTTTAGATATTCACAGTATGTCATACTTTAATTCTAAATACAAACTATTAAAATTTTCAAAATTAGTATGGAAGCAAAGAATCATGCGATAATCATCAAAATATCTCTAATCAAATGGGCATAGCTTTAAATTATAGCTCATCATTTACTATGGCATGTGAAAAAGTAGTGTTGGGTGAAACAACTAAATTTACTAAATATGCAAAATAACGCAAAAATGATATAAGAACTCAAATAAAGACATGCAATGCTTACTTGGGACAAAACAAAAATTTTAAAATCTAGCACTTTTCATAGAAATATAAAAGTATGGCAAATGAATGTAGATATCACATAAGCTATTCCCCTCCCCCACACTTAAATTACAACATGTCCTCATGTTGTGCAGAAATAAAAAGAAAGAAAGAACTCAGCTGATTGTCGTTCGAAAGTGGCAAGTCTGGAAGTGGTAGCGAGTCAGATCCAGAAATGCTCGACGAAAGCAGTAGACTGTGGACCATCCACCGGAAAACTGGCTTCATCTAAAAGCGCACAATTGCTATCGCAAAGATCCTGCACACTTGACAAACAAGGAAATATCTCGGGGACAAGGGGGAATAGAACACACAGAGCACAAAATAGAATCGCATCAGATGGAAAAATCAAACAGGGAAAGTACAGAACATATAAGCGTCTAAATATGGAAGTTTGATATAAGCACAAAAGAAATAATAGCTCGAGATGGAAAGATCAACACTTAAACTCAGGACATCTAAGAATAAAGCCACGAAGCTTGTAGAATAATATAGACCACATGTGCAAACAAAACATCAAACTCCAACTAGTAATGATAGAGGATTATACATGGAAAAGAAGTCGAAAAGATTTTTCATTAAGCTCATATAGAGATGGAACATATACATGGAATATTACAAAACAGTAGGCTAGGTGCACAATATGAAAATATATTACGATGCAGTCTACATGATATGCAATAATAAAATAATGATGGCATATGGAAAACCAACAGTAACCATCATGGGAAAAAAACCGAGGTAGTATTACGGAAACCGACAGTTAACTACACTCAAGAAAAATAAAAGAAAATAGAGAAACAATGCAACTAGATGACATGCAACTAAATGATATGCATCTAAGTGATATGCAAAAATAAAAGAAAATAAAAGAAAGAAAACTAGCCCACTCGTTTGCAACATGACATGTATATAATAACGTCTACCAAATAATGACAGGTTACGATAAACGATAAAGGTCGTTGTTCATTACATGCAAGTAGACGCACTTTAAGACTCATCAAAGGTGATAGCATTATGGAAAACCAACAAGCTAGCTATTCTAAATAGATATAACTCATATGGAAAAGGATTTAGCATACGGAAAACCGACGCTAGCTACCCATATGAGTTACATAAACAACATGGAAGCACATAAGTCTCAAAGCTTAAAAGATTCATCACAATGGTGTGTAGCATACGGAAACGACATTAGCTACTACATAAAATGAAAACAGCTTATAGTCTACGAGAACCGACATTAACTATAACATGCCTAGATGAATCATGTATATAAAAAAAAATATAGATCAATTATCTAACATGGATTCATAGATGGAAAGGTATAAACATGTAATTTCGTGACATCTACGTAAAAAGAGATAGCCACGTAAGCTCGTATGAAAAATCCACATCAAATAAAAGCATTAAAATTTAAATCAAGAAAATTCGTAACACGGATCAAGCGTCCCATCGATCGACGGGCGTTCACCTCAAAATGCAACACTCGACGAAGCTTTCATCCAAACAAACGCTGCTTGACTTGAAAACCGATCGGACGGGCGCTCGTAAAGTATAGACGCTGTCTGGTCCTTCAAACCGAACATAGTTGAAACTTTCGACGAACGAACGCCCATCCAACCAGACGCCGGTTACCTGCATGTTAGGTATCGACGGGCGCTCACTTACGTGAACGCCGTTCGACCATCGAATTTGCACGTAAAACAAAGAGAAAACACGAAACCCCTAATTATCCTAAACAAAATCATCACAAAGCCTTTATCACATTAAAGCACAGAGGTCGATTAGATAACACAAACATGTAATTCACGTGTCATAAATCGAGTAAAAAAACTTTTGCACATTCTTAACCCAACGGTTATCGAAACACGGCAAAATAAAAAAACCTCAATTTATTCAACGTAAATTTTATTGAAAACGAAAAAATAATAAAAATAAAAATAAAAAAAAACGTAACAAAATCGAGAAATTAATTCAATTAAATTCAACAAAACACCGATTCCCCGGCAACGGCGCCACTTTTTGTTGGAGGATTTTGCATCATTAAAACAAAAGAAAATTTATAAAACCTATACTACCATGCAAAACTACCTCCTAACCGGCCGAATACCGGGTAGTTGCTAGTAAAGTTGGATAAGTACGGGTATCGATCCTCAGGGAAAAGGGCTATTGAATCTAAACCTAAACTAGAACGGAAAAATAACTGGACGGAGGATTGTTAATCCAAAGCCAGGAAATATAGTTGCGGACAAAATAAATAAAACTACATCTACAAAAACAAGAAACTAACTATCAACCGACCAACCATAAACAAACCATGATCAACCAATTTCCAACAACCATCACCCCACCGAAGGAAATAAGATTCACACACATTCATTCACAAGTTATCTTGGATTATTATCTTTTCTAATGAAGCGCTTCCTCTTCCGATTTATCACGCCATTAATTAGTTTACCTTCCGGTCTTAACTAATATCGATATTTAATCAAAGATATGGATTGAATCCTAATCTAACAACATTATCCCTCAACTTCCGCTTGTTGGAATAATAATTGTTAATCTCTCTCACGGCAATCTAATGAATCTATTAACTTCCGTTATCTAAATTCGATTAACATATAGCATCTCGAAACATGAAAGAGAACAAGAATAACGTAATGAAACAAATACATGAAAAATCTCATCTTTCCGGTAACGGTGATATCCTCAATTCAAATCTAGGAAAATCTTGCAACGAATTAATCAAATTGTGGTTCTCTCGTAAACCTAGAAATTTAACCTCACGAACTTCCGTTATGTATAGATTAAAAATCCAAAATTTCCTACGGTGATCTAAACTACACCGACTTCCGTCATACGTTAGCATCAAATCATACAATCATCTTTCGATATAAAATTGCACGATACAAATAAACACAGGAAAAGAAACAATTATAATTAAAGACTTACAAAACATCCATTAAAAAGAAATAAGGTGCTGCTGCAAAAGGAAGCTTCAAAGCTCCATCCATGGCTGCTCAACACTCGAGCAAGAAGAAGGAGATAAACGAAAAAGAAAAAGGAACACCTAATCTAACCACCGGCCGACCAAGCTAGGAGCTTGGCCGGCCGGGCTGCTCTCAGCTCGACTTTAGGGTTTTGAGAAGAGGCTGCTGCGTTCTAATGATAATTAGGGTTGGGGCTGCTGCTGTTTTTATAGAATTTTGAGTCGGTCGCTACAGAATCAGCGGCGGACGCCCGTCCACTATTTTCAGCAACAGCATCCAAACTTGTAACGCTCATATCTCGGGCCTAGTAAGTCGGAATGGAGTGATTCAAAATCCTGTAGAATCCTATCTTCAAGACCTACAACTCTTCTCTTGAGGTCCAGAGTCAAATCGGTTGTTATCATATCAAGAACTGCGTTGCAAGGTCGTCACTACCCGGAATCCTGATTTTCCGACATTTATCTTGCTTGATTTCTTTCCTTATATCTTTTATCCTTCCATAAATCTGATTGATCCTTTCCAACCACGAATTTGGCTCTCTAAAATCCTCTCTTCCATCATCAATGAGAATTTACAACAATATACTTCCATGTATGTTATAAGCCAGCCGATTTGCTAACATATAAACATACCACATGTCCGCAACTATATTTCCAACCACGAATTTGCCACTTTTGTTGCGGAGATTTTGCATCATTAAAAACAAAAGAAATTTATAAACCCTAACTATCATGCAAAACTAACTCCTAACCGACCAAAACATCGGGTTGTTGCTAGTAAAGCGTAATGAGTAAGGGGTCGATCCTCAGGGAAAATGTATGTTCAATCTAATCTCCTTAATCCTACCAATTGTTACTCATAAACATAAAAACGAAAAACAAAACATAGAAATCAAATAACAATTCAAATAAATCTAACCTAAGAAACATGGGAACAACCAAAGTACAAACCTAAGTGATTTCAATTCTAGTTAATCTCATGATTCTAATTCGATTTGTGGTTTCACCCTTTCACGAGACACAAATTCCTAATCTCTTAGTGAACTTATCTCTCAAGCTATGAAAGCCTAATTCCTTAGTGAATTCAATTATCTATCTCTCATCTTTCGAGTATTGAGACTGATTTACCAAACAAAACTCGGGTGTAGATTCAATTAACTCTCGTTTTTAAAGAACCTAACAACCTAGATCAATAACTCATTAACTTGTCATCATTAACGGCTAAAGATCCTATCTTTCTATGGTGATCTAACGTTACGCAACTTCCGTATGTTGTAACTATCAATCGTAAACGATCTCCCGATTCAATTCACACATAGCGTCATAATCATAAAAAGATACAAAAAGAACTAGACTCATGAAAAAAACTGAATTGAATAAATCAAGAAGAACTCACATAGTTGTGTACAAAGGTTGATCCTTGAAAAGAAAAACGAAACTAATCTACTCCTAATCTAACCTCGGTTCACCCGAGCACAAGGCTCGGGTGACCGGCCTTCAACTCTCCAAGATGCGGCTGAGCTCTCTTTTTGATGTGAAGAAAAATATGGATGAAATTAGGGTTGGGGCGCAGCTCTTTAAATAAAGTTTTAAGTCGGCTGGCCTTAGGTCGGTGGTGGACGCCCGTCCGCTTTTATGGACGCCCGTCCAGAATGCTTGGACGGAGGATGGACGCCAGTTCACCTAGCGTCTGAACTCTCTGTATTAGTTTCGACTCCCTGGACGCTCGTCCACATCTTCAAACGTCCGTCCACAATGGACGCTGCATGGACGCTCGTCCGTTGACGATCACATCTTGATTTTTCCATCTTTATCTTGATTTATTTCTTTCCTTATCTCTTCAAATCTTCCATAAATCTGATTGATCCTTCCTTAATCTCGAAATTAGCTCTTTAGGATCACCTTTTCCATCATCAATGAGTATCTATAAGACAAGGAAAATATACCAAAACATAACACAATTCCAAAATAACATAAAATCACCAAATAAGCGCATAAATTGATACGTTTTCATATTTAACCATTAAAAACATCATTTACTCAATTAATCAATTGTAAGCACAATTCCTATGAAAATAATCCAAATATGAGGGAAATTGATATATAAAACATATGTGAAAATCACTATAATTTGACCCTAAACAACACCCCCACACTTAAACTTTTGCTCGTCCTCGAGTAAAACAAAACAAGAACATACCATCAAGAATCCACATAACTCCGACACGAGATATAGTCAAAATCATGACAAGCTAGTATTCAAAAATCGACCTCACTCGGTGATGTGTGTGCGTAACCTACTAAACTTCCACCGATCCTCTCTTGATATATTACATCAAGCACTAACAGTTATCCGGTCAACTAAACGAAAACTTCATTCTATCTACAGCACTTACCTACAAAAACTAATTACCAAGAACACCATAACCAACTCACATTTAAAATCCTTTACTTGGTACCAAGAAAATACCTTTCGGGTCTCTACTAGGTTTAGATCAACTTGACTTAGAATTCCAAAAAGCGTATATTTTATATTTCCTATCGTCGCGTCTCAAAAGTATAACACACTCCCTACATTAGAGGGCAATCACCCCGAGATCACTCAATCCCTTCATCATCCAAGGTAAACCACACTCCCCAATCAAGGCGATCCAAATGGACTCGAGGTGATAGATATAAACAAAATTCCCATAAAGAAATTTTATTCATTTATTATTTATAGATATATATATATATTTTTATATTTTTCAAACTCTTTGGAAACTCTCGGTCAAAACTCTCAAAGTTCTCAAGAACACTAAGGTACTGAGATTCTAACTGTGAGTATAGCACAAGTTCTTAACTTTCATTAATGCTAAGTAAGTGTTATCTGCATCGAGAATTAACTTTCCTTTAACTAACCGGAAACTATTCTATATTTGGCTCTTCATCTAATAGGTTCGTGAAATGAAGTTCAAGTGAGTATCGAATTACCAAACCTACTCTTAGAACATGATATGACTACTGATAACAACTAACGGTGCCAGATTATAAAACTAGCATGCCAGTGAAATGTTACTCAGGACTAAACAAAAATTTTTGAAAATTGAGCACTTTTCATAGAAATAACAAAACATTTGAGCAAATGACTAGATACACATATAAATCATCTATTCCCTCCACCACACTTAGATTGCAACTTGTCCTCAAGTTGTATAGAAATAATAAATTAGAGAACTTAGCTGATTGGATGCTGGCAATTCTGGAGGAACCAACAAGAACCAGGA
This sequence comes from Gentiana macrophylla, assembly GCA_026214975.1. NCBI lineage: Eukaryota > Viridiplantae > Streptophyta > Magnoliopsida > Gentianales > Gentianaceae > Gentiana > Gentiana macrophylla. The sequence goes on along the minus strand of CM047808.1, from coordinate 7,673,712 downwards.
TTGCTTGCATAGCTCAGTAGACTGTGGAGCATCACAGGACAACTGAATACATCGTGAAAGTGCACAATCGCTATAGAAAGTATCCTGCACACTTGAAAACAAGGAAATATCTCGGGGACAAGGGGGAATAGAACATACAGAGCACAAAATAGAATCGCTTCAGATGGAAAAATCAAACAGGGAAAGTACAGAACATCTAAGCGTCTAAATATGGAAGCTTGATATAAGCACAAAAAGAAATAATAGCTCAGATGGAAAGATCAACACTTAAACTCAGGACATCTAAGAATAAAGCCACAGAAGCTTGTAAAATAATATAGACCACATGTGCAGACAGAAGTATACATGGAAGTATAGAAGTTGGTATGTTTGCGGACAAAAATTATCAAACGAGCGTCCGGGATTTGGAACGCCCGTCCACCACCGACCTTGAGTGTAGCCGCCTTATTTCCTTATAAAAGCAGCGGCAATTGCAACCCTAATTCATTACCAATTCCCTACGCACAAAAGCAGCAGCAGCCGCACAGAATTTCCAGAAAAAAAACCTAATTAGAAGATGATCTCTTCCCATCCAATAATCATGATCAACATCATGGTTGTTGGCTAAGCACATCGCGGCGGGACAACGGATGAAACCGATCAACATCAACACCAACTAGAGAGATTTTTGCTACAAGTTTAGTGAGTAAAGTTATAGTTTTTTATCAATTGGAATTTGTTATTTATCGTTTACGTTTTATTTGAATCGAGAGATCGATGAAACCATCTTTTATGCTTTGAATTTATATGAAAATATTGTTCAAGTTGTGATCTTTTTAATTGATGCAATTAATTATAATTCGAGAGATCGTATATAGTTAATTGAGTAAGAGTATTAGAAATAATCTCGTGATCGTGTTTTGCATGTCGTTTTGTTTTACTTGAAAAAGAAAACGAAACCCTAGAATTCGCTTAGAGAAATTTATTCGAATTCGTGATTGATCGTTACTAAAAATTATATCTTTAGCTTGCCGTCTAGTTGGGGTTGGGTTGGTTGATCGGTGGATTCCCGTTGCCTTGCCGTTTGTTTCAATTACTTGATAAATCGAATCATTAGTATAAATCGTTGATTGCTAAGTTAGTTTTTTTAAATTCTAGTTGTTAATTGTTAATTTTCTGCAAATTTACTATTCATCGAAGTTACTGTTCATCGTCGTTTTTACTGTTCATAATTAGTTTAAACCCTAGTTTAGTTAATAGTCGTGACGTAATCGATAGAATAATTGTTCCTTGATCCGATAAACATTCCACTCTCTTAGGACGACCCGTTAACATCCTATACTATGAACCTTATACTTGGGGTGTTTGCGGAAGTATAGACGGGAGGATTGTAAATCCAAAGCCAGGAAATATAGTTGCGGACAAAATAAATAAAACTACATCTACAAAAACAGTAAAACTAACTATCAACTGACCAACCATAAACAAACCATGATCAACCAATTTCCAACAACCATCACCCCACCGAAGGAAATAAGATTCACACACATTCATTCACAAGTTATCTTAGATTATTATCTTTTCTAATGAAGCGTTTCCTCTTCCGCTTTATCACGCCATTAATTAGTTTACCTTCCGGTCTTAACTAATATCGATATCTAATCAAAGATATGGATTGAATCCTAATCTAACAACATTATCCTCAACTTCCGCTTTGTTGGAATAATAATTGTTAATCTCTCTCACGGCAATCTAATGAATCTATTAACTTCCGTTATCTAAATTCGATTAACATATAGCATCTCGAAACATGAAAGAGAACAAGAATAACGTAATGAAACAAATACATGAAAAATCTCATCTTTCCGGTAACGGTGATATCCCTCAATTCAAATCTAGGAAAATCTTGCAACGAATTAATCAAATTGTGGTTCTCTCGTAAACCTAGAAATTTAACCTACGAACTTCCGTTATGTATAGATTAAAAATCCAAAATTTCCTACGGTGATCTAAACTACACCGACTTCCGTCATACGTTAGCATCAAATCATACAATCATCTTTCGATATAAAATTGCACGATACAAATAAACACAGAAAAAGAAACAATTATAATTAAAGACTTACAAAACATCCATTAAAAAGAAATAAGGTGCTGCTGCAAAAAGGAAGCTTCAAAGCTCCATCCATGGCTGCTCAACACTCGAGCAAGAAGAAGGAGATAAACGAAAAAGAAAAAGGAACACCTAATCTAACCACCGGCCGACCAAGCTAGGAGCTTGGCCGGCCGGGCTGCTCTCAGCTCGACTTTAGGGTTTTGAGAAGAGGCTGCTGCGTTCTAATGATAATTAGGGTTGGGGCTGCTGCTGTTTTTATAGAATTTTGAGTCGGCTGCTACAGTAACCGCGGCCGGACGCCCGTCCACTATTTTCAGCAACAACATCCAAACTTGTAACGCTCATATCTCGGGCCTAGTAAGTCGGAATGGAGTGATTCAAAATCCTGTAGAATCCTCTCTTCAAGCCCTACAACTCTTCTCTTGAGGTCCAGAGTCAAATCGGTTGTTATCATATCAAGAACTGCGTTGCAAGGTCGTCACTACCCGGAATCCTGATTTTCCGACATTTATCTTGCTTGATTTCTTTCCTTATATCTTTTATCCTTCCATAAATCTGATTGATCCTTTCCAACCACGAATTTGGCTCTCTAAAATCCTCTCTTCCATCATCAATGAGTATCTACAACAATAGGAAAACATACCAAAGCGTAACGTATTTCCAAAATAACATAAAATCATTATTTAAGCACATAAATCATTACGTTTTGCAATTAACCTATTAAAAACACTATTTACTCAATTAATCGATTATAAGCTCGATTTCTATGAAAAACATCCATATACGGGGGAAATTGACGTAAAATATATCCTTAAAAACACTACAATTTGACCCTGAACACAGTCCTCTGTCCAGTTATTTGTTTTTTCCGTTTATTTGTTTTTCCTAAGTAACAATTGAGAGAATTAATTAGATTAGATTCAACATCCTTTTCCCTGAGGATCGATACCCGTACTTATCCAACTTTACTAGCAACTACCCGGTATTCAGCCGGTTAGGAGGTAGTTTTGCATGGTAGTATAGGTTTATAAATTTTCTTTTGTTTTAATGATGCAAAATCTCCCCAACAAAAGTGGCGCCGTTGCCGGGGAATCGGTGTTTTGTTGAATCTTCTTTCGTTAATTTTTCTATTTTGTTACGTTTTATTTGTTTTTATTTTATTTCAATAAAAGTAGCGTTTAACAAATCGAGAGTTTTTATTTTTGCCATGTTTCGATGACCGTTGGGTTAAGAATGTGCAAAAAGTTTTTTACTCGATTCGTGAAACGTGAAGTGTAACCTAATCTAAACCTTGTGTGCTCTGTGCTAAAATTTATCTGCGGCTGTTGTATGTGTGTTGATGATGATTAGTGAGGGTTTGCTGTGTTTTTCTGCGTTTCTGTGCAAATTCGTTGTTTGGACGAGCGTTCAAGGTAAGTGAACGCCCGTCCCAGCCATAATCTGCGCAGTGAACGACGCCTGGGTATGTTGGACGTTCGTCCGTCCCAAAACGTATCAATTCTGCTCTGATTTCAAGAATCAGACGGACGTCTGACTCACTGAACGCCCGTCCGACCTGTTTTTATTGCAAACGAGCGTCTAAACTATTGAACGCTCGTCCGCCAGTCCAGGTTCCAGATTTCTTCTCAATTTGATTTTTAATGCTTTATTTGATATGTATACTTTAATTTGAGCTTCTGTGGCTAATTATTTTCACGTAGATGTTCTGAACTTGCATGTTTACACCTTTCCATCTACGAATCCATGTTAAATAATTGATTAATCTAATATACTTGATTCATCTAGGCATGTTATAGTTACTGTCGGTTCTCGTATGCTATAACTGTTCTTATTGTTAATTAGTAGCTAATGTCGGTTTCCGTATGCTACATACCGCTGTGATGAATCTTTTAAGCTTTGAGACTTATGTGCTTTCTTGTTATTTTTGTAACTCATATGGGTAGCTACTGTCGGTTTTCCGTATGCTACGTCCTTTTCCATATGAGTTATATCTGTTTAGAATAGCTAACTGTTGGTTTCCATAATGCTATCACCCTTGATGAGTCTTAAAGCGCGTCTACACTGCATGTAATGAACAGAACTGTCGTTTATCGTAACCTGTCATTATTTGGTAGACGTTTATTTTGTACATGTCATGTTGCAAATGAGTGGGCTAGTTTTCTTTCTTTTATTTTCTTTTATTTTTGCATATCACTTAGATGCATATCATTTAGTTGCATATCATCTAGTTGCATTGTTTTGCTATTTTTCTTTTATTTTTCTTGAGCGTAGTTAACTGTCGGTTTCTGTAATACTACCTCGTTTTTATTTTGTTTCGGCACGGGCCGTAGTCACTGTAGAGTTGTCAGGGGTCAACTTGCTCAGCCTGAGCCTGTCAGAATTTATTTTTATTTATTTTATCTTTAGGATTGCATATCATGTAGGCTGCATTGTAGTATATTTTCATGTAGTTGCACCTAGCCTACTGTTGTGTAATGTTTCATGTATATGTATTCCATCTTTATATGAGCTTAAATTTGAAATATCTCTATATCTCCCTTTCCATGTGCTTTATATATGTAATTTTTTCTTTTTCCTCGTAGACTCTTTTTGCACTGATCAAGTCTGCAGGATATTTTTGATAGCTATTGTGCACTTTCACGATGAATTCGGTTTACCCGTGATGCTCCACGATCACTTGAGCTATGCAAAGAATTTTGGTTTTTACCGATTTTTCCGGAATTGCCAAAGATCCAATCGACTAAGTTCTCTAATTTTTATTTCTGCACAACTTGAGGACAAGTTGCAATCTAAGTGTGGGGGAGAGGATGGTTTATATGTATCTACATTCATTTGCCATACTATTATATTTCTATGAAAGTGCTAAATTTTTCAAATTTTTGTTTAGTCTCGAGTAAGCATTGCATGTCTTTGTTCGAGATTTTATATCATTGATGCGTTATTTTGCATATTTAGTAAATTTAGTTGTTTCACCCGACACTCTTTTTCACATGCCATAGTAAATGATGAGCTAAATGATGAAAGCCTACCCCATTTGATTAGAGATTTTTGATGATTATCGCATGATTCTTTGCTTCCATACGAATTTTGAAATTTTAATAGTTTGTATTTAGAGTTAGAGTATGACATACTGTGAATATCTGAAGGTTTGAATGTGATAAATGAAACGTAACTATAGTGCTTTTAAAAAGTAGTGAATAAATGAAGTTGTTTTAAATAGTTAATTGGGTGTGTCGGAAGCTGGTTTATGATTTGAGTGCGGTAGGGTATACCACGTATGTCCTATTCCACTATGATGACCAAAAGCTCACGACAGTTAGGAAAAGCTGCCTTATGATTGGAGTAGGTAGGGGATTATCTCGAAATGTCCTATTCTGCTATGAGGGCAAGAGCTCATTCTGATGTGCGTTTAAATGAGAAATAGTTAAATCAACTTGCATAAGAAGTGATATGAATTAAATGAAAGACTTAGTTATCGTCGACCTTATCCCTAGTATAAACTGAAAGATATGTTGTAGGGATTATCCTCTAAGTATGTCGGAAATGTTTTGAATACTCCCTATTATTATTTTTCGGGGTTTGTATGTTTTGAGAGGTGCGTGTAATAATCGCTTTTATATTTCTAATTTAAATGTGATGTTGGCTAGTTTTGCTTGAATCAATTTCGAGTGTGGATTTAGTGGAAATTTATTATGGCTATGCACACACACACTTGGGTGAACATCTAAACTATTAAATATACTTTATATTTGCATAGATGTTTATTTGTCTCGAGCTTGATTTTTGTTTTGTTTTGCTCGGGACGAGCAAGGTTTAAGTAGTTGTTAAGGGTGATTTTGTACGTTTTATAAGGATATATTTTACATCAATTTTCCCCATATATAGATGTTTTTCATAGAAATCGAGCTTATAATCGATTAATTGAGTAAATGGTGTTTCTAATAGGTTAAATTGCAAAACGTAGCGATTTATGTGTTTAAATCATGATTTTATATTATTTTAGGATTGTGTTACGCTTTGGTATGTTTTGATCCTCTTGTAGATACACATTGTTGATGGAAAGGATGATTTTAAAGAGATGAATTCGAGTGGAAAATCCCGAAATATACTCGTAAAACGACGGGCTAATCAAAAAGGCGTTTTCTGAAGAAGAGTCCTTAATGAAAGTTGTAGAGTTTTCCAAGAGATTTTTTATGACATTCGGATCATAATTTTTGGAGGTCTACAACTCAAGATATGAATTTTAGAAGTTTGAGTTCAACATCTTCAAACTAGCGTGCAGCATTCAAACGAGCGTCCAGGGAGCAGAAGCAATACAGAGAGTTCAGCTTGGCCGCAAACGAACGTTCAGCCTCTGTCCAAGGATATCATGCAGCCACCGACTTAAAGTCTCCCAGCCGCATGCATTATCCCATAATTCATAATATTACCAATTAATTCCAGCCGACATACAATCCTAATTGAAAAAGGAATATTTCAGCCGCATATATTCCTGATTATTCAGCCGACATACTACTCCTATATATATGCGCATGCATTAAACCCTAATGAATAATAATTCAACAAGCGACACAAACGCATTATTGACAACAAATGGCGACTTTGAAGTTTTAAGGCGGTCACCCGAGCCTTGTGCTCGGGTGATCCGGTTAGATTAGATGTAGTTTTTTCTTCCGTTTTCGATTCATGGATTCAATCATGTACCAAACTACGTGAGTTTATTTCTTTAATTTATTCAATTCCTTGTTCGCTTTCATGAGCTTTAATTTATTTTGTATCGTTTCTATGTTTTTGATGCTATGATGTGAATTAGATCGAGAGATCGCTTTGCTATTGATATGTTTACAACATACGGGAGTTGCGTAACGCTAGATCACCATAGAAATATAGGATTTTTAATCATTAATGATGACAAATTAATTGATTAATTATCTAGGTTGCTAGATTCTAAAATACGAGAGTTAACCTGAATCTACACCTTAGTTTTGTATGGAAAATCGTTCTCAACATTCGGAAGAGGAGAGATCGATAATTGAATTCACTAAGGAATTAGGGATTCATAGCTTGAGAAACGGATTCACTAAGGAATTAGGAATTTGTGTCTCGTGTAAAGGTGAAACCACAATTTGAATTAAAATCATGAGATGAACTAGGATTGAAATCACTTGGTTTGTGCACTGTTTGATCCCATGTATCTTTAGTTTAGTTTATTTCTTTTATAGTTCGTAGTTTAGCTTTAGTTTACGCTTTTATGAATTCTTGGCTTTGGATTGCAGTCCTCTGTCCAGTTATTTGTTTTTTCCGTTTATTTGTTTTTCCTAAGTAACAATTGAGAGAATTAATTAGATTAGATTCAACATCCCTTTTCCCTGAGGATCGATACCCGTACTTATCCAACTTTACTAGCAACTACCCGGTATTCGGCCGGTTATGAGGTAGTTTTACATGGTAGTATAGGTTTATAAATTTTCTTTTGTTTTAATGATGCAAAATCTCCCAACAAGAATCGCCCAAGCGGTACGTGGCATTGATTAGCCTCATAATGATTGCGGCTTTTGAATTTCGAATTCGAATCGATCACAAAAAATCTCAACCGTTGGATGGATCAACCCCAAGCCACACGATTGAGCTTCCATTGCCTATATAAGGTTGGCACCCCTCACACCTTCTCACTTTTAACCTTTTCTCTTCCCACACTTTTTCCTCTAGTGTTCTCTTCTCATTTTCGAGGATTAGCAAGGGTTTTCAGTGAAGGTTTGCGGAGGACTTGGTGGTGGGTGGAGCGAGTTTGAGGTTTTCCGCGCAGGGTTTAAATATTCCGGCCAGCGTTTTAGTGGTAGCTTGTTCCAACTTCCTCCCAAAAAATAGGTGAATTCTTCCTCCTTTACCCCTCTTTCCTTGTTTTTTCTTGCTGGATTTCGTGCTTTTTAGTGGCTTTGATCCATTGTATGGAAATGTGTTCATATGTGAGATGTTTTGAGGAAAAAAGTCGAGGCTTTTTGGGTTGATGTTCTTGTCTTTCCCTGGGCTTGCCTGTATTCATATGTGTGTTTCCTTTTCATTGATAATTTGCTTTCCATGTCTCCTGTAAAAACAAAGGGGAAGGCGTCGAGATGGGTGCGATTACCTTCCTGGCTTAATTCTTATTATCCTAGGTCTGAAAGCTCCACCTTTTCCTCTTGTTTTTGCAGGATGTCTGACGGAGAAAACTCTTTGAGAGGCGATTCTGACGAAGGTCAGGAGGCTTTCGATTACGCACAGGAGGAAGAGGATGATAACCCCTCTAGTCCTGACGTGTCCGCCAGGGATGACCTGTCTGAAGAGATAATCGGCGGGGGCGCGGCTTTCAGCGGCGATTTATCCTTTGACTTAGATTCTATGTTTCCTGACCCCGTCCCGCGACGTAGTACGAGTCACAAAGAAATGGCACGAGCCCAAGGGGCGAGTACTAGCGAGTCTGGTGAAAGAGGGATGTCCGATGTTGAAGAACATGCTGCCGATCCCAGTCCTAGTGGCGCCGCTGATCATGACGGGGCGTATATTGAGGACACCGCTCTTCATGAGCTAATGGGGTCGAGTGAGGATGAGAACGCCCCCTTACCTCGCACGATTGTTTGGGAGCTCCCGAAGAAACCAAAGAGGAAAAGGGATCCAAAAATAACTATTGAGGAGGCCGCTGCTAAAGCAAAGAAACCAACACCCAATAATCCCGAGGCGTTGAGAGAGTTTGCTATCTTGGCGGAGTATGAGAAGGCGTTGGAGAAAAAGTGGGCGAAGCTTCGTGACAGCGATGATCTCAACAACTTAATCCGCCGCCGGTTTAAAATTGACACAAGCATTTACAGATTTTCTCTGCCTGATTATTCGAATGAGGAGGGTAAATTAAATCCTGGAGACCGCGAGGATTACGTTTGTGCTCGCCGCCCGGATGATACCCTAATTCTGCACTTCGATCATTTTTATGCGTGATGTGATTCTTACGAATCAAATCCTTTGTTTTGCCCAGGAAGAAATTGGTGATAATCAATGGGAGCTAAATCCGCGCCTTAGACCAAGACAACGGTGGGAACACCACAACGTAATGCTCACTTACGCTGATAAGTTCTCCAAGGGGGCGATCCTCCAATCCAAGAGAACCTCACACACACAAGGTGCACAATTAAGACAATGCTTAATCAATAATATTTCACTCAATGTAGGTATATTGATGTCTTCTAAAAGAACAAGTAGAATGCCTTTATATAGGCTACAAAATAAGAGACAAATAACTTCCTAAGCAATGTGGGACAAATTACTTAGTAATTTTCGCCACTTTATTTCCTAGTGGGCCTAACTTGCAACTAATAAGCCCAAATAACATTTATTTGCTAAAAATAAACACTTAACCCAATATACTAACATATGAGCAACTTTTGACACGGGCCTAAGGCCGTTTTATTCAATAAAACACCGAAACTAAAATAAACAAAATAAATCACTATGATTGTAATTTAACCAAACCCATCTTCATTGTCTTCAAATAATGTCTGGGCTGGATCACATCAATGCGGGACTCAGGCCTCCATTCGATCCGTTTTTTGTTAGGATTTGCGAGCAGATGGGAGCTTTGCCTTCTGATTTTGCGATTGGGGCCGTCATTCAGATCATGGCCTTTATCGTGATGTGTCGGACGATGAAGATAGAACCCACGCTCACTTTGCTGGGACAATTTCACTTGTTCTGTGGCACGGCTCTGCTGGGGCAAATATCCTTAAGGACTAAGACGCCTCGCTTGTTGTTTTCACTGCCAAATAAGATTCATAGATGGCAGGAGCGGATCCTTAAGGTGGAGTCCAAGGTTGGCTGGCCGTTTCCTAAGGCCGTAAAGCGCGTGGTAAAGTCCACCCTTTCAATTGACGAGCCTCCAGTTCCAGAGCGGCGCTTTGTCAAAGGACTTATGCTGCTTATTCAATCTGATGGGATCGAGGCCTCTTTGAGAAACGTCGCTTGGGTCGATCTTCTTGATCAGGCTCTTCCATTAGCGCGCATGGATGGCCTCACGGGTCTGGGTAAAGGAAGCCATTGGTTGCTATAGTTCCTGAGGAGAGTGACCCCGATTGGGTTGGAGATTGCCACTTAGGCAAATGTTTTCCTTCTGAGTGTCCTGTTTGTGGAGGCTACCCAAGTGAAAGACCACCTCGTAAATTTCCTCGCTTTTTATTTGCTCATTCCATAAGTTGTTTCTCTTTCTTTTGGATCCGTTTTTAACGAACCCTATTTGTAGATATGGACGCCACCGAACGCAGAGCTCAAAAGCAAAGGCTCGCTGATGAGCAAGCTAAGGCCCGGCAGGCGACCTTGAAGCAAGTTTTGGGGAAGGTTCCCCGCACTATGGATGCCTCTGTTGTTGATGAGACGTACGATCCTACCAGGATCAAGGCTGCGGCGCCCCAATCTGCGAGCTCAAGCCAGGCAGTTCCCCAAAAAAGATCGCAAGCTGATGAACCCGCAAAAGTGACCTAAGGCCAGAAGCGATCCAGGACCGAGAAAACCAAGACGCCGCGGTCTTTGGCAAAGGATCTTATCGCATGGACAAGCGAGCTGCCGAGGTTATTGTTGAAGAGGTCCCGGCGGGATGGAGCCATCTTTGCCGATCGACACCGCCTGTGGCTACAAGGGAAAGAGGGTGTGTGGTTGGATGCCAATTTCATCCAAGGCCTCGACATGAATAAGGCGAGCCAAATTAGGAGGCTATCGCCGATGTCATTCCACCAGGTCGCCTTGCATGGGAATCGCCGCCCGGGTTCAAATGGAGATCGGGAGGGGAATCACTGCTCGCGTCGTGGTTCAGGATGACGCCCCTGCCGGTGATGAGGTCGCCGAGCTGAAAGATTTGTCGGGTCAATTTGGAATTGTTTGCCTCAATGGTGAGTTTTATTTGTCTTGTGTTTTTCGTTTCTCATATTTTGCGTTTCTAGCGAGCTTATAACTCTTGTCTCTTTCGACTTGGGACTCGCATAAACAAGGCGATTGAGGCCGCCCGAAGCGCAAGGTGAGCTGAAGAAGGTAACGGCGGCTCTTGGGGCCTCGAGAGAAAGCCGTGGTCACCTCTGAAAACAAAAGCTCGGCGGCGCGTGGATCGAGGTTGAGCGCATGAAAAAGCCATGGCGGAGAGTGCCGAGATGGATGTGGAGTTGCGTAAGAGAGTCTCGGCTCTCAAGGAAAGAAACCCGTAAATCTGCAGAGGGGTTATTGGCCGCGCACGAAGAGATCGGAAGTCTGAAGGAGCAGCTTGCTGCTGCAAATAAGGCCACTGAGGAGGCGGGTCCGGCGGCTGTGGAAGCCTTCAAGCGCTCTGAAGAGTTTTGTGACTATCAGGAGGCAAGCTTTGACCAAGGTTTCAACCACCTTGCTCGCTGTCTCTGGGCTTATCATGGCCGGGAGAGCATTACCCTTGAGGAAATGCTCCGATGGGTTAACATGTCCCAGCGATCTCCCGGCCTGCTGGCCATTCATCCGGATATCCCCTACGCAGCAGATCACATCGTTGCCATCCAAACTAATCAGATAGAGCGCGGCGACCCAGTGTGAGATCCTCCCCCAGTCAATCCTGTCAACTTTGCAATCTTAAAGAATCCTCCTCCTGCGAACGATCAACCCGGCGATAAGTATATTGACACCCCCCGGCTCCGTTTAATTGATTTTGGGCTTTTGTTTCAAAACATTTTACTTTCCTGCGATCTTGTAATAATTCAACTTTGTTTGTCTTTTGAACTATTCGGCGTCCTCAATTTGATGATTGTAATAATTTAGTATTTTACTTTCCGCACTGATATTGTGTCCGTCCTTGGCTTGTTGAATCTGGTTCGTGGCCGTTTTTGGCCTCTTAATTTATGTCTTGCACTTGTTTCTTTCAATCTTCCTTCCTGTATCGTGTATGTACGTGTATGCGGCCCCCTTTATTTTGGCGAGGTTTGTTGAGCTTGCTAAAATAACTAAAGCGGACCGACTGAGTTGATGATTGCGGCCCCCTTTATTTGGGACAAGGATGACAGCGGCCCATACTTTACTTCGTTAAAATTTCCATATGCCCCCTTGTTTTGGGCGAGGCCAGAAGGGGCTCGGGCGAAACAATTTTGCTTAATTCTTTGGTCACTGTGGACTTGTGGCAAATAACAAGGTCGCTGAGTTCATTACTCCATGCTCGACATTTTCATGAAAAATGACCAAGGCCTGGAGTAGGGGGCCATTGATGATACAAATAATATCGCCACCGTCTAGTCCCGGAAATAGCCTATGGTTCACCACGCCTGAGGCAGGTCCGCGACCACATCGACGGCGACGCCAATGATATCCAGTAAAGGCCGTTGCCATCAATCCCTCCTAGAGCATCGCCGGAGCTAGGGGCCGGATCGAGGCCTTGGACCAATGGCCCTCAAAGGGCCGCATAAGACTTGAGAAGAAACAGGGAGCAAAGGCAAGGAACAGTGTTGGCGGCCCTTGGGACCCCAAAGGATCGCCGCCCAGATATTATATCCACTTGCTGCTAGATACTTACCCACTTGCGGTTAGATATTTAGCATTTGCTTAACTATTAAGTAAGATTAGTGACTAAGCTGCTTCGCAATAGCTGTCCTTTACTTAGCTCCTAAGTTTTCTCTTCCTATAAAAGGAAGTCTTGTGTAACCTAAATGAGACACATTTTTTTTCCAAGACAAAAACAGGCCAAAGCTCTGTGAAAATACAACTTCTCCTCCTCCTCCTATCATTGCCGCACATCTCCGGCTAGCATACACTTAATCACCCCCCAAATAAGCCAGATATCCACAGCACAAACACCACTAAAACAACCGTGATGATTTATGCATCACCACGAGTCAAGTCCCAAAATTGACCCAAACATAGGGGTGTTTTACACTAATTACTCTTATTTTATTGATTATACTCCCTCCGTTTTCTTTTAACTGTCACATTTGAAAAAAAAATAACTGTCATTTTTTGGATGAAATTGATAACTTTTTAGTTTGAGGTCAGTCATTTTTTGGATGAACATGGTCAATCATTTTTTTTTCCAAATTTGACATGTAAAAAAGGGGAGGGAGTATTATTTTATTTCAATTTCTCTCACCAATCATTCCTTTATCTACATAAATTTTAAAAAATATTTTAACTTTCTAATTATTAGTTCAATCATTTTTGTTATATTTTATTATCCATTAGTTTTAGGGGGGGTTCTATTGGCACCCCTAATTTACTACTGGCACCCCCCTTACTCCCTGCACCACAAAAAATTACTTCGGCATCCGGTGATTTTTTATAAAGGGAACGTCAACCATACTGGTGTTTCTTGTGGCACACCAACACCAGTGTGGTGGCGACGTTAGTGTCTTACAAGGAACACCACGTGTGGTGGCGTTCCTATATATAAAAGTGTTAAAACTTAAACGTCGGTCCACGACTTTTTCCACTTGTGTTCGCTGTGTGGCACACCAACATCGGTGACATCGACGTTGGTGTCTTGCAAGCGAACACCAATGTGATCGACGTTTTTTTCATCCAAAAAATAATCAAAAATGGTGCCGAAAGTAAAAAAAGTGCCGATAACCCACCTGGTTTTATTATCAACTAATGTATAAAACGATCCAAAACTCTACGTTCATGACCCAAACCGGATCCCAAATCAACGATGCAACAAAACCACCATAAATCATAGTATTATTAATCTGGCGGTGATTTATGAGTTAGATCAGTGGTGCGTCTCATGATAAATTTGTATACACCATCTCTAACACAGTAGTAGTGTATAGGGATGATTTGAATTCATCATGGTCGTCTATTTGATAAACCCATAAATCACAGTTGTACCATAACTTTTCTCATCCATCACACGTTTCGTATCTTATCAGTCCTGAGGGAGCTGGATCCCTACGGTGCAAAAGGTTAGGTAATCAGTCCGATGCATATTTGTGGTGCTCCCACGTCAATTAAACAATAACCCCTTAAAGAAATCTCAGCCGGTACTTAGATTTTTTTTCTTCTTTTCTTTCCCTTCTTTTTTACCGCTGGTTACTTGCTTTATTTTTATTTTTGTTTATGAATCTTTTGTAAAACACGGATATAAATACTGATATATCGTATTACATAACATGAATACAATGTAGAGACGGATCCATGCATTTGTTTTAGTAGTGTTATTCGGAGTCTAAACATACAATTTTTTAATCCAAAAATAGTTTTTTGCCGAGAAGGACATATTAATTAATTTATCCGGCTCCAAATACACTAAACATTAATTAGGACAAAACATTTGCAAACTTACCGATATACCCTTTTTCCAATTCTTATATCTCCCTCATCCAAACTCAGTCAAATCTCAAACCCTTAAAAAAACACACAGCCGCCACTTCCAGTCTAATTCAAAATATGAGTCACGTACCTATCTTTGCAGCAGTTTGTTTTTCTTTCTTCAATTTCTTGTCTTAATTTTTTCGTCAGCCTCCTTCTCCGCCGTCACCCTGCTAATTCAACAAGGAGCGGCGTAATTTTTCTTCAGCCTACAGGGTCAATTTGAGCCGCCTCCAGAACCTCCTTCTTTGTCCGGAACCGTCCTCCGCCACCGCTGCTAATTCAACTCGGCCGGTTTCTCTGTTCGAAACTTTATTGTCTCGATCCGGTCTGTTTATGATGGGCATGGGGATGATTTGGGGCGGAGGAGGAGGGCTGACGATTGTGTCGCCGGAAGTTGCAGATTTGCAGAGAAGGAGGGTGACGGCGGAGAAGGAGGGTGACGGCGGCGGAGAAGGAAGGTGACAGCAGAATATGAGTCACGACATTTTGGAGAAACTTGCAGCAGTTTGTTTTTTTTTTTTTTTTTTTGCAGCAGTTTGTTTTTTTTTTTTTTTTTTTTATTTTGTTTTTTTTGAGGAACTTTAGGGTTTAGGGATGTTACTATTAAGTTGCAGAAGTTACTACATTTTTAATGTAAATTTTACGAGGTGTTCTTTCTTTGTTTATAGTTATTCTGAAACTTTTTATTGGTTATTCTTACTTTTAATTGGATATTCTGACATTTTACAAGTGTTCTTATATTGTTTTTTTTATTCTTACTGTTTTTAGGTTGTTTTACCTTTTCATTTGGATATTCTGACATTTTATAGGTTATTACTTACTTGTTTCTTGGGTGTTCTTATATGTTTTAGTGTATGTTACTACATTTTCTCATTATTCTTCTTTGTTTAATGTGTAAAAGTATTTTTGTCATTTATTATGAATTTGTCTTTCTATTCACGTAACGTGTAGTAACGTCCTTCTGCAGGCCATTTTGGATTTATTTTGTCGTCCTGGCCTCTCCCCATCCAAAAAATTATTCCAATTGCGACACTGGAGCCTAAAAATGCATTTTTTTTAATGTCAGAATAATATTTTTAACAACAAACTATATTGTTTTATTACAAAAAAAAATTCGGAATCTAAGTAGGGTCACGTAAGTCACCCTGTCCAGTGTAGACCCGCCAATGATATAACGACATATCTACTTTCAAAATTGAAAGATATGACACATCGAATTGTGATAAACAATTATCTTTTATGAATGGTGATAAGTTAAATAAAATATAATACTTTTCAAATCATACTTCATGTTGAAAATCATTTTTCATTACAATTTGGATGAAACTTATCTTGTCGTTAAACATTTCTCCGTAAAAAATATGAAATTATAAATTTAAAATTTTGTGTTAATGTGTCACATCGTGTCGAAGTGTCATATATAAAAATATTGATTAACACAATTATTTAAGTCAGCCGGCACCTGTCAATACGTGTCGTGTTAAAAAATTATCGGACACTACGCACGATAGTGAAGTGTCGGTGTTTCTTGAATCAAAATTAAACAATGTTGACTATGATCCTATATAAAGAAAACTCACAATGTTAACTCAATTCCTACATTTTTTATTAGTAACTTTTTCAACTCTTAGGTGTGTCGATATATTCATGTCGTGTTGTGCGATATGTATGTATTTGTTTCTGTGTTATATATATATATATATATATATATATATATATATATATATATATATATATCCCTTCTATATATATACTTGTAAAGGAAGCGGAGAGATAGAAAGAGAGAAAAATGGCTGTAACATGCATTGACCCTGTTCTTGCTGAGCTCTCTACTCTTGAAGAGCTCCCTTTGATTTCAGAAAACTCTCCATGGGCTGATCAGATGGTGGAAAATATTCAATCTTGTAAATCGGGCTTAAGATTCTTGAAGATGTTCTTCTGGTCTCTTTTGATGTTGGAGGATACTGATGATGCAGAAATCAGGCAAATTTTAATGCCTGTAAATCATACTCGTGAAGCTATATGGGGAATATCAAGAAAAAGTCTTGTTGCTCCTTCCTCTTTGGAAAACGCAAGACTTGAATACGGATTACTTATTCTGGATCTGCAAGAAAAAATTCAAATCTGTAGGCAAAGAATTGTTGAATCGTATCAACTTCTGTTAAAGTGCTCGTTGAGATGCAGTAAGACGATTCAGTTTCAGAATTTTCTGGATGTAATTCTCGAGAATCTCAAGGATCTTTACAAGAACAAAACAGATGATGAAATTGTTTTGCTCAAGAATCAACCACCTGATGAGCATGGAGAGGATGAAGATTGGATGATGATGACTGCAGAAATGGAGGTTCTTGTCAAAGAAGATTTGTATCGTGTTCTCTCTGTTGATGACATGAAGGGGAATTCATCCAAGGCAAACACATGTTTAAGTGACTTTACGAGGAAGGTTGAGCTAGTAAAGGACAAGATTCAACAGGTTTATGACCGAACTCGAGATTCATTTTCGTATGATTTCCCAAAGATTAACGGTCATGGATTTTTCGACTTCTTGTTACAAAATCTTAGCGTCTTAAAGGAGAAGCTGAAAAGAGATACAAATTTTATCCCTTTTGCAAAGCATTTAATTATCAGAATCGAGGAGGAACTAATGTCTTTGAGGCCTTATCTCGATGGCCTTTTTGAACAGCAAAAAGCACAGAAAGAACTAAAGGATGCTTGGTTAGAAGTTATCAATTTGGCTTACAAAACAGAATATGCCATCAATTTGTGTTCGCTAATTGGCCATCCATTATGGTATAATATGGCACGTCTAATGGAGGTGCTAGACGAAATTAAGATTCTTAAGAGCAAGCTTAAGAATATTGAAGGTAGAAAGACACATGATGGTTTGGCAGTTGCTCTAAGAAGTTTGAAGATTGAAAATCCTCGGAATTTAGGTTTCAATGAAGTGATGGTGGGTTTAGAGAAGGAGGTAGAAATGCTAATAGAAAATCTTATAAATGGATCTAAGTTTCTTGATATTGTTGCTATTGTTGGTATGGCTGGCCTAGGGAAGACTACATTGGCTAACAAGGTTTACAATGCCCCTGCAATTAGGCGTCATTTTCACATATTTGTTTAGTGTATTGTTTCTCAAGTTCATAATGCTAGAAAGATGTTGCTTGATATTCTAGCTGATATCAAAGGGGAGGATGACAAAATGTATGATATGATGGATGAAGATTTGGCAGACATGCTTCGTAAGTGTCTCAAAGGCAGAAGGTACCTTATTATAATGGACGATGTTTGGGACGTTAAGGCCTGGAATGAAGTTGAAAGATCACTTCCAAATGATCGAAATTGAAGTAGAGTTATTTTCACGACGCGTATTCGTAATGTTGCTTTACAAGCCAAAAGATTGTATCCTTCATCATCTCGTTTTACATCTGAGGAAGAAAGTTGGGAGTTGTTGCGAAAGAAGGCATTTCATGCAGAAGGTTGCCCACTGGATTTTTCAGAGGTTGGGAAGATGATTGCAAATAAATGCAAAGGCCTTCCTTTCACAATTGTTTTAATCGGGGGTCTTCTTAGAACGGAAAGAAGTCTAAGTTGGTGGAATAAAATTTCTGAAGCAGTAGGTTCCTATGTTTTGACGGAACATTGTATGAGCGTGTTAGAATTAAGTTACCAACATTTACCGGAGCATCTGAAGTCATGCTTTCTCTATTTTGGAGCATTTGTAGAAGATGAATTAATTCGTGTGAATAAGTTGACGTTGCTATGGATCGCTGAGGGATTTGTGCAGAATTCCAAACGGGAAAACTTGAAAAATTTGGCAAAAGAGTACTTAAGTGATCTAGTTGACAGAAGCCTTGTGATTGCTAATGAGAGAAGTTCATACGGTGGGATCAAAAGCTGTCGGATTCATGATCTAGTGCATGAATTCTGTCAAAGAAAGGCTCAAGAGGAGAACATTTTCCTATTGATGGTCAATAACGAGGCTTCTAATTCATCAAGTTCCACTTTACGTAATCCATATCGTGTTTGCATCAATATGAAAGGGAAATATGTCAGTGATGCTACAGATATATGTCTAAGTATCCACTCTCTGCTCTTTAAATGTAAATGGAAAATTCGTTGTCATGACCGTTATGATCTTAGCAACTTGAAACTTGTTCAAGTGATGGATATAAAAGAGTTAGATTTCGATGCATGTTTTATAAGAGAGATCCATTCAGTAGTTCATCTGAGATTTATGTCGATTTCATTTTCTCAAAGGCCGCTTACACGTGAATTTTCAAAATTTACTCTAAACGATGTCATATCCAATCTCTGGGATCTGGAAATTCTGATTCTTAGTGGAGCCCGTTTTGGAGAATTGCCCGAAGCTATCTGGAACATGACAAGGCTTAGGCATGTGAATGTCGGTCTGTGTTCCCTTAGGTATTCAGGTGTCAAAAAACGTGAAGCATGCCCCCAAATGGTTAACTTGGAAAGCTTTTCATCATTAGTTGTCTCCTCAACAGAAGATTTAGAAGACCTTTTACAAAGGTCACCTTCACTTCGAAAACTGAGCTTCCGTTGCACCAATTATAAATGGAGTATAGATTTTCCAAAAGTGGACTCTCTTAGTAAACTTGAGTCGCTGAAAGTTTCCTGTGTGGGGAAGTCATGTTTACGGTCGTTTAACTTTCTTTCAAGTCTCAAGAAACTATCATTATCATTGTGCTATTTAGACCCGAGATATTTACCAGTGATTAGTAAAATGCCTTGTCTTGAGGTTTTGAAGCTACTGGAGCATTCCTTTGTTGGGCCTAAGTGGGACATGGAAGATACAGAATTCCCAAAGCTTAAGTATTTGAAACTGCAGGGTTTAAATTTGGCTGAATGGATTGTGTATGGCGAGTGTTTTCCTAGCTTAGAGGTACTTATCGTGAGTAGATGCATTCGATTGAAAACAATACCGCCCTGTTTTGGAGAAATGCTTACCTTGAAGAGCATTCAAGTTTATGCATCACGTCTAGCTGCTACTTCAGTTTTTATTTTAATTATTTTATTTAATATCGTTCTGTGCAATGTCCTGCAGGCAGGCATGTTTGCTTTTGTTCCCAATGCTTAAGTTCTTGAGACTGGAGTTCTTAGATTTGCAAGAATGGATCGCGTATAATGAATCTTTTCCTGGTCTGGAGGTACTTATCGTGAATGAATGCTATCACCTGGAGATGAGACACAAGTTTATATCGCGATGTGTGGGCGAGTAATGGGATATCGAAGACGGAGGTTTTTGCTCCCTCAGAGTTTTGCACATAGGACATACAAAAAGTTTAGTGTTGTGGAATGCTGATGCTAGTCATTTCCCAAAGCTTACCTCCCTTTATTTGAGGCATTGTGCTAACCTTAAAGCTATTCCGAATGGCATTGCCGATATACCCTCCCTTCAGAGGATTGATTTATACTGTTGCGCTAAACCTTGGGTGATCCTCAAGTTGCAGCAGGAAGCACAACAAAAGAACAACACTTCAGAGGATTGATTTGTAGTCTTTTTTCACTGCTACGTTCAGTTCCATTTGGTTTTGTTTCACTTGCTACCACTTATGGGTGACGACCTTATGTTTATGTTTAAAAATGAGGTCGTTGGGGATTTGTATAGCCGTGTAAACTCGAGTTTTGGCATAATTTTACAGTTCCACTTATGAGACGACGACTCTTTCAAGTGTATATATGTTAGTACAAACTTGTGTTGGTGTTTTGAAACGCGTCCATTTCAAGTATGTGATTAAGAAGTTAGGCGTTGAATATATAATCTAAATATTGTTTCTTTGAGTAGTTTCCGGTACTCTTCTATTCTTATGCAACACTCGTGAATTATTCATCCCCCATTTTTCGAGCTAGGTTAGGTCTGCTGCGAAAATGCAGGTTCATACCATTTGCAAGTGAATGTTTATTTTGTACATTACAAAGAAGTCCTTGGATTCTGCATGCTTTCTTCTTCCTTTTGGTTTTTTTTTTTTTTTTTTTTGCAGGTTCAGGACATGAATCGATCAATTACACCAAACATTACAAAATCGTTGAGGTCAAATTCAAGGGAGAACATACCTGCTATATATTTTCTTTTTATTTCAAGAAATAACGCTTCATGTCTCATGGAAGGATCTATTAAGGCCTTAGGGGGCGCACGTGCCCCTCGATTTTCCAGGAATTACTAATATACCCTTTCCAGGATATGAGCATTTTCCAGAACTTGAGCCTGACAAGGCTACTTGAGGCATATTGAATTTTCAGTAACCATTTAGCCTCATCGTTCTCGTTTAACCTAAAATGGTTAACCAAAGTTATCAAATTCAATATGTTTCAACATTATATTTTAATAACATTTTTCTTAATCAACCAATGTGGGATATTATATGTCTAATCCAACTAGCTGTTGGATTTGCTCCTCTTATATAAGGAGCCTTAGTTGTATGTAATAATTTAATGTTGTATTCATTGTCTTCTAAATAAGAACATCTTTTTTTCCTATTATTCTTATATGGTATCAGATCTTGAAGCTCTTTTTTTGAAAATTTTATTTTTCATCATCCTCTTCTTCTTAGGTTGATTCTCCTACTACAAGTTCAAACATTAAAGGGCATCCATTTTGAAGCTCCAATTATCTAAAGAAAACATCACAACATTCAAGTTTCTTATCGTCTTAATGTGGAGAGCTACGTGAAATGGTCACACTTTTTCAAACCTTTCAAAAGGGTGAAGGCATGATCAGTCATTTAAAGTATGCAAATTGATATTAGCCTACAATACATTATTATATACTATTAGTCGTCAATGTTAATAATCCTTGCAGTTGGCCAAGTGGTAGGAGATCTATTTTAAATCCTGAACGTACCAGGTTCAATCCTTGCTAGTTGGATTTCCTGTCTCCGCCACTGGTTCGGTATCGAAAATGGAGATGAGATTTGATCCAATAACTTGAAAATTATTACAATTGTGTTTATTTTGTGTTCCATAATAACTGAAACAGTTTTCAAAAAGACGCTATTAAAAAAGGAAATTAATTATTTTGATTTTGAATAGATACAGACTAGAATAACATTATGAAAAATGGAGTAAATAATGTTTGTGTATTTAAGCCGTGTGTGGAAAAAATTAAGTTGTAGCAGTTGTTGATTCAATGCTATAACGAATCGTCAAGGATTGATGGTGATTTGACAAAAAAAATACACAGATAATTACAGAAACAAAAAAACACAGATTTAACATGATTTCCAAAAATATGTCGATTAATTCACGGACAAACAAACATATTTTATTATTCGCATAAAGTTACATAGATGTTACAATTACATTGATATTTATAAGTGTAGCGAATCAAATCCCAACCGCCGTTGCAATCAAACTAAAATACCACAGACGCAACCACGTCCAATTGATCTGGTGTCATTTTAGCCACTTGCCTCTAAAAATTGGAAGAGTTACGGTGATGGAGTGATTTTAGAGGTATACCAAGTCGAGGGGTCTGATTAATCAATGTCACACCTACACACATCTATTATGTGTGAAAGAATATGTGAGAATTAATCACACCTCTCTATTTGGTATGCCTGTAAAATCAATTCCCCACCTAACTTTTCTCCTTAAAAATTTGTCATGACCGTTTCTCCCAAATAAAATAAAATAAAAAATAAAGAAACACAAGGCATTAATTATAAAATTATAAAATGCAGCTGCATGTACAGCTGCAAGTTGACAGTAGTAAATACTTTTCAAAGTCAAATCGGTAGTACGTTCTAGCATTATCCCATCGGGAGGAAATAAAAAAAAGAAGGAAGATTGTAATCATTATCGTGGGCAATCAAATCACCGAAAAGTTTTGCCGATACTCTCAAAGGTAAAACGTTCCGATTGCATTTTCCTGTCCGTTGCTTTCTGTGTGTTTACAGTGTTGTGTGTGTGTGTTGCATGTAATAATGTTGAGGTTTCTTAAAAGTGTGAAAACGGTTCGAACAAGTTGCATCGACACTTGCGTTGACTCTGAAATTGCAGAGCTCTCTCAACTTGAGGATCATCTCACTATATTTTCAAGGCATTCCCAATGGGCTGATGAGATGATTGACAAGATCCAATCTTGTAAATCTGGCCTAAGATTCTTGAGAATGTTCTTCTGGTCCCTTTTAACATTAGAGGATACTGATGAAGATGAAGATGAAGAAAGCAGGCAAATTTTGAACCATACTGTAGCTAAATGGGAAATGTCAAAAAGAATTAAACTTGTTGTTACTCCCTTTTTTGACGATGCAAATGATGATGTATTAGGAAACTGGATTGTAGATATGCAAAGCAGAATACAGGAATGTAAGCCAGAATTTGAAGAATCGTGTGAACTTCTGTTAAATCGCTCATTGATCAGATGCAATTCTTCTGCTTCTACGAAGAAGAAACTCATGACTGTGAAATTTGTGGATGCTATTGTTGAGAATCTGAGGGATCTTTACAAGTACAAAACCGATGGTGAAATGGTTTTGCTCAAGAATCAACTTGCGACCCTCGAGAAGAAGCTAACATTGTTGCAGAGTCTCTATAATCTCACTACAAAGAAATGGAGTGGTTTCGAGGAAATGCAAGAGTTTAAGGTTGCCGTCCATGGTTTTGCTCAGTATTCAGCAAGCCTAGTATTTCTGTATTGGGTGAAAGAAGTAGATGAGGAAATGGCAACAAAACTTAATAATCTTATGTTGTTTAATGTGTTGAAGAAGATCAAACCTTGTGTCCCAGCTTTTAAGGCCTTTTACTTTAGATTCTTAAAGGAAATGAAGTCTGGGAAATTGTACTCTCTTATTTTGGTACAGATTATACAAATCTTTCTTGACCTTCTCCTCGAGGATAATCTTGTGGATATTTCGAAGGACGATCTTCAAGAATCTCTGATGTTTCTTATGTTATTTCTAGCTAATCCTAATCCACCTGACCAGCTTGCAGAGGATAAAGAGCTGATGACGATAACTGCAGAAATTGAGGGTCTTGTCGAAGAGGATTTGTATCTTGTTCTCTGCGCTGATGACATGAATGGAGAAGGGAATTCCTCTAAGGCAAACGCATTCTTAAGTGACTTTACGAGCAAGGTTGAGCTAGTAAAAGGCAAGATTCGACGGGTTTATGACCAAATCCGGGATTCATTTTCGTATAGTCTCCCCAAGACTAATGGTTTAGGATTTTTCGAGTTCCTCGTACAAAATCTTGGGTTCTTGAGGGAGAAAGTAAAAAGAGATGCAAGTTTTATCCCTTTTGCAAAGCATCTGATAATCAAAATTGAGGAGGAACTAATGTCTTTGAGGCCTTATCTCAATGATCTTTTTGAACGACAAAAAGAGCATAAAGAACTAAGGGATACTTGGTTGAAAGTAATCAATTTGGCATACCAAACAGAATATGCCATCAATTCATGTTCGGTAACTGGCCATCCATTATGGTATAATATGGCACGTCTTATGGAGGTCATAGACGAAATTAAGGTGGTTAAGAGCAAGCTTAAAGACATTGAAGGTAGGAAGACGCATGATGGTGGAGTCCTCAATTGTTTAGCAGTTGCTCTAAATAAAGTTCCAGAAGATCCCTGGGTTCTAGATTTCGATGAAGTGATGGTGGGTTTGGAGAAGGACATAGACGTAATGGTTGAAAACCTTATAAGGGGATCTAAGTTTCTTGACATTGTTGCTATTGTTGGTATGGGTGGCCAAGGGAAGAGTACCCTGGCTAACAAGGTTTACAATACCCCCGCGGTTAGGCAACATTTTCACGTGTTTGCTTATTGTGTCGTTTCCCAAGTTCACGATGCTAGAAGGATATTGCTTGATATTCTAGGTATTATCAAGGGGAAGGATGACAAAATGAATGATATGACGAAAGATGATTTAGCTCATATGCTCTATAAGTGCTTGAAAAACAGAAGTTACCTTATTGTAATGGACGATATTTGGGACGTTAAGGCTTGGGATGAAGTTAAAAGTTCACTTCCGAATGACCAAAATGGAAGTAGAGTTATTTTCACGACGCGTATTCAAAAGGTCGCCTTAGAAGCCAAAAACAATTGCATCCTTCATCACATGCGTTTTCTGTCAGATGAAGAAAGTTGGGACTTATTGCAAAAGAAGGCATTCCGTGCAAAAGGTTGCCCACCAAATCTTTTAGAGGTTGGGAAGATGATTGCAAAGAACTGCAAAGGCCTTCCTTTGACAGTTGTTTTAATTGCAGGTCTCCTTTTTAGAACCGAAAGAAGTCTGAGTTGGTGGAATCAAATTTCTGATACAATAGGTTCTTATGTTTCTAATGAAGGCTGTATGGACGTGTTAGAATTAAGTTACCAACATCTACCAGAGCATCTGAAGCCATGCTTTCTTTATTTTGGAGCATTTGTCGAAGATGCATTAATTCGTGTGAATAAGTTGACGTTGCTGTGGATAGCAGAAGGATTTGTGCACAACGCCAACTTGGAAAACTTAGAAAAAGTAGCAAAAGAATATTTATGTGATCTAGTTGACAGAAGCCTTGTGGTTGTTAACGCGAGAAGTTCCTACGGTGGGATCAAAAGTTTTCGGATTCATGATCTAGTGCATAAATTCTGTCAAGAAAAGGCTCAAGAGGAGAACTTTTTCCAATTAATGGATAGATATGAGGTTTCTAATCCCTCAAGTTCCACCCCACTTAATCCATATCGTGCTTGCATCCAAATGAAAGGGAAATATCTCAGTGATACTACAAAAATATGTCCAAGTGTCCACACTCTACTCTACAGTCGTAAATCGGGAATTTATCGCCATGACCGTCCTGATGTTAGCAACTTGAAACTTGCTCAAGTGATGGATTTGGAAGAGTTAAAATGGGATTCAGGTTTTATCAATGTGATAGCTTCACTAGTTCATCTAAGATTTTTCGCTACTTCGTTTCTTTACGAAAGTCGGTCCATAGTTCCATCTTCAATATCCAATCTCTGGAATCTAGAAATTCTGATTCTTACAGTTACAGGAAGCCGATTATGTCGGTTGGAGTTGCCTGAAACTATTTGGAACATGAAAAGGCTTATACACGTGGATGTCGGTCTGTGCTACCTAATAAGTGATTCGGGTGGTGTCAAAAAGCATGAAGCAAACCCCAAACTAGTTAACTTGGAAAGCTTATCATCACCGCATATATCCTCAACAAAAGATTTAGAAGACCTTCTTCAAAGGTCGCCTTCTCTTCGAAAACTGAGCTTCCATTATAATTACACAATAGAAATGGATAAGATTTCTCGTTCTCAAAGGAGGGCCGCCTCTGCTAGTAAACTTGAGGCGGCGCCTTTGAAGGATTTTCGTTTTCCAAAACTGGACTCTCTTAGTAAACTTGAGTCACTTAAGGTTACCTCTAAGTCACAGCTACGTTTAAGTCCGTTTAAATTCCCTTCAAATATTAAGAAACTAACATTATCAGGTGGCTTCCTACCCTGGACGTGTTCATCGGCAATCAATCAAATGCCTTGCCTTGAGGTTCTGAAGCTACTAGATAATGCCTTTGTTGGGCTTGAGTGGGACACGGAAGATACGGGATTCTTAAAGCTTAAGTTTTTGAAACTGCAGGATTTAGATTTGGGGAATTGGTCTGCGTCTTGCGAGTCATTTCCTAGCCTGGTGGTTCTTGTCGTGAATAAATGCGTTGAGCTGAATGAAATACCACCCTGTTTCGGAGAAATGTCTACCTTGAAAAGGATTGAAGTTTACGAGTCACACAAAGCTTGTACTTCAGTTGTCGAAATACAGGAAGCACAAAAAGACTTTGGAAACGGGGAGCTTCAAGTTATTGTTTCAGACAATATGTTGCACAACTAGGTAATAAACAATTCAAGTATACTACTTTTTTTTTCTCTTTCCAAAAGTTGTTGTATATATCTTACTATATTATATATAAGCAAAAACATAGGTTTTGATCTGGATCCAATACGCGACGCTTTCAACTTCTGTTTTCTACAAATGCTGGCTATGTTTTGGAATCTCTGTAAATCATGCCCACCTTCTGTCTCTTTATTTCCAGCCTCATGTGCCCTTCAAAGGCTTCAGAATTGCCCCCCTTTGTAAAATTAGCTGTTATACAAGTATTTACTGTCATTATTTTCAATGTTTTTTATTTGTTGTTGTTGGTTATTGTTGTTGTTGTTTGTTGCAGGACATACAGGTTATTTTCCGAGCCGAGTTCTTTTGACCCTTGTTTGTTTACAGCTCGGTATGAAGCGATTTCCCCTTTTCATTTTTGCTTCGTTTAAAACTTTACAGCTCAAGCCTTGTTTGTGTAGTTGTAGATAAGTGGCTGTAAAGAAATGGTAATTCATACCGTTTTCGTTAGAATGATTATTATGTGTGTACATTGATTACAGTAAATGTATGTTTGTTGGTATATAATGTATGTTTTATATCTTTGCAGGTCCATGACATGAATTGGTCGATTACACAGAACATTCCATTTGGAGGCATTCCATTGCTGAGGTCGTATTCAAGGGCGAACATACGATATATATGTATATATCTTTTTTCAATAAATAGCATTCCAGGTGTTGTATTTTGAAGTGAAACCATCCCACTTGTGTATTTTGCAGCAAAAATATTCTCTTGAAATGATAATTGAACACCTAATTATGGTGTTTTTAAAAACCTTTTTGTGTATATACTTTCCATAAACTAGGCTCTGATTTAAAGGTTTCTACTATATCTATATACGATCATGCATAGGTTTTGGTAGCTAAAAGGGACATGAGATTTGATCCATTCACTATAAATAATTGCAACTCTGTTTCTTTTCTACTTGTGTACTTAGTTGGAACTTGGAATGTTGTACGTAGTGGATGCATCATGTCTTTCTAAGGGTCGTAAGCCCGGAGTCACTATTTCCGTCTTCTATATCCAATCTCTGGAATCTGGAAATTCCTGTTTCTTACAGGAATCAGAGTATTTAAGTTAGAGTTGCCCGGAACTATTTGGAACATGAGATGGCTTAGGCATGTGGATGTCGGTCGGTGCTACCTAAAAAGTTTGGGTGTCAAAAAGGGTGAAGCATACCCCCAAATGGTTAACTTAGAAAGCTTTTCATCACTATGTATCTCCTCAACAAAAGATTTGGAAGACCTTCTACAAAGATCACCTTCTCTTAAAAAACTGGGCTTCCATTATTACGGATATTCAGATGACATGTTTCGTTATTTTTACCAATAAGTCGACTTGCTTTTTCCAGAACTGGACTCTCTTAGTGAATAGGTGCGGTTGCTTGAATATACCACCCTGTTTTAGAGAGATGCATACCTTGAAGAGGATTGAATTTTATGGTTCACCCCAAGCTGCTACTTCAGTTGTTGAAATACAGGAATCGCAAAAAGACTTGGGAAACGAGGAGCTTCAAGTTATTGTTTCAGACATTGGTGTGTACCGCTAGGCAGCAGGTAACGGAAAGCTAAACCGTGGCCTTCAAATTCTCATCAATGTATTTCTCTTTTGCCCCTCTGGCCATTGAATTGCAAGTAGACAGATGCATATTTTCTCGTTTCTAATTCATCAGTTTTCACTATATGACTGCTATTAGATTTTTGCCTTTTTTTATTTTTCCCGACAAGGTAAAAATGTACATATTGGGAAAGTTTATTAACTCATATAGATATCGGAATCTCGTATCTGTATATCCTGAAGAAAAACATCGATTTGATTATCCTCCTTGTGAATCAAATGCTACCAACTTATTCCCTGTTTTTGTACTAATAATTTCATTTGTGGCTGAAATAAGCTCCTTAAATTAAACAAATTCTTTTTTTTTCCCTCTAGATAACAAAGCCATAAAGAGGTTGTCTCAATAATCCATAGATTTACCCAAAGCATTGAGCAACATCTTTATCAATCATCGCCGCAGCCAAACTGCTTGCTGCCGCCGATCACAAGCAGCCGTTATGGCCAATTCCGCCGCCTCCTCCGCCACCTCTGGTGCTCCTGTGGCTGCTTCTCTCTCAGCCGCCACTGCTGTCACCTCCCTTAACCCGGCGGTCAACGCCCCAATCAAGCTCGATGGCAAAAATTTCACGGCTTGGAAGCTTCAGTTGACCACCTTACTCATAGGTCATGGACTCATGGGTTATGTGACCGGCGCTACACCCAAACCGCCACCCACAATTTCCACTGCCGCCGGCACAGTCACCCCCAATCCGAATTATTTACACTGGATACAGCAGGATGCATTGATCCATAACTTGCTTTTGGGTTCGGTTGACAAGGACTATATGGTTACGATTCAACATACGACCGATTCGAAACATGCTTGGGACACTCTTCTTGATACGTATGGGAAACAGAGTAAGGGTCGTGTCAGACATCTCAGGCTGCGTTTACATTCTATTGGTAAAGGTACAATGTCAATCTCTCAGTATTTCACTGCCATTAAAACTGTTGCGGATGATTTAGCTTCTCTAGATGCTAAAGTGCCTGATGATGAATTAGTTGAAATTATTTTGAAAAATCTTGGAAGTGACTATAAGGACCTTGTGAGTGCTATTCAAGCTCGTGATGATACTATTGCTATGCCATTGTTACATGAAAAATTGTTAATGCATGAGGCGTTGCTTGCACAAGGTCAGTCTGTTACACCCCCTGCGTATACTGCTTTCCCTGCCTACCATCCACCTCGCCCTACGCATGTTTCTCCCAATCCACCCTATTCCCAACCACCCTATTCCCAACCACCTCGGCCCCCAACCCTCATGCCGCAACCCCATCCCTTACCCGAGAGCCCAACCGTCCCCTCCCCTTCCTCCACCCACTCCTCCAAGGGTACCCCTACTCGTAACTTCAAAGGCTATCAAGGCTTCTGTCAACTCTGTGGTGTTCAGGGTCATGTTGCTACTCGCTGCACCACTTATCCCCTCTACAACAATCTTCCCCGTCCACCCCGCAACCAAGCCAGCTCACGGCCTCCTCAGCCTCCCTACGCTCATGTTGCTCATCATGCTTCCTCCAGTTATCCTGTGCAATACTCTGATCCCTCTGCTCCGTGGATGCTTGATAGTGGTGCTTCTCACCACATGACGCAGGAGCTTAGCCTTCTCTCTCTTCACTCCCCTTATCAAGGTACGGATCGTATAGTCATTGGTGATGGTAGCTCCTTGGCTATCACTCACATTGGCTCTACCTCTCTCTCTCTTCTTTTAAATTGAATCATGTCCTTTGTGTTCCTTCTCTTTCTCGCAATCTGCTTTCGGTCCAAAAGTTTTGTAGTGATAATTCTGTATCTATTGAATTCTTACCTGACTCGTTTTTGGTGAAGGATTTGAAGACGGGCAAATGCCTCCACCAGGGACAAGTCGTTGATGGGGGCTTATCTCGTGGTCTTCCAAAGCTCTCTTTGCCTTCTCTGCGTCCAAAGCCTCTGCTTTACTACCTGGCATCGTCATTTGCGGCCATCCAGCTTTTCCTGTCATTCAAAATCTTGCAAAGAATAATTTTTTAGAATTATCTTCTGTTTCTTCTACTCATTGTGATTCCTGTCTTTGTAATAAGAGCCATCGGCTCCCTTTTTCTGATTCGACATTATGTACCGTTAAACCTTTGGAGGTCATTTATTCGAGATGTTTGGACATCCCCAGCTTTATTCAGTTGATGGTTTCAAGTATTATGTTTTATTTGTTGATCATTTTACTCGCTTCATGTGGCTATACCCATTAGCTTATAAATCGGATGTTTATTCCACCTTTGTCAAATTTAAATCATATGTCGAAAAATTGTTGGATACTCCTATTAAAACTCTTTACTCTGACAATGGCACGGAGTATGTTAAATCGCGCCCTTCCTTGCTACCCATGGCATCTCTCACTTCACATCCCCACATACACACCTCAAAGACAATGGTATCTCTCAACGCCGCCATCCGCACATCACCGAAATCGCTTTAACCCTCCTTTCTCATGCCTCCATGCCGATCACCTATTGGTCCTATCTTTGTCAAGGTCAAATGTCTATCTCATTAATCGCATGCCTACCAAAAATCTTGACATGCTCTCTCTCACCTTAAACTCTTCTCGAACCCCTAATTATTCCAAACTTCGAGTCTTTGGGTGTCTGTGTTATCCGTGGCTTAAACCGTATAATAGTCACAAACTTGAGTCTTCTTCAAACCTTGCGCTTCCTGGCTACTCTCTCACTCAAAGTGCCTACCTTTGCTATGATCTATCTCAAGGCCCCGTCAGATACATCCCGCGATGTTCGCTTTGTGGAGGATATATTCCCTTTGCTACCATTCCTGCAGACCATACGCGCCCCCTCTCTGCTCTGCGTTATTACCCTCGAGTACTATGAACCCGGCTGTGCTCGATCCATCACCCTCCCACGGCAACTCCCCAACCGAAGCACGAGTGCCCAACCCGTGAGCCCCTCCCTCCATCCGATAGCTCTTCCTTTTCTCCATCTCCTGCTCCTCATCCCTTTCCTCCAAAGCAGTAATTCCCTCCGCTCCTCCGCCCCCCCCCCACCACCACAACATTCTATGACAACTCGCTCTCGCAATCAAATCTACAAACCGCGTACCATCTTCAACCTTCAAGCTCGCCATACAAAACCGCTACCTTGAAACCGAGCCTCTACCCTAAGCGGCCTCGCGGTGTCCGCGATGGTGTGTTGCGATGTCGACGAGTATAGTGCGCTTCTTAGCAATGATACGTGGTCCCTAGTTCCCCGCTGCCTGATTTGAATATTGTTGGTTGTAAGTGGGTGTTCGTAATTAAGCGCAAACCGGATGGCTCAATTGACAAGTACAAGGCTCGCCTGGTTGCCAAAGGATTTACCCAACGGCCTGGTTTGGATTACTTTGAGACCTTTAGTCCCGTCGTTAAGCCCGTTACGATTCGCATTGTTCTTAGTATCATGCGGTTTCCATGGGTTGGTCTCTTCGCCAACTCGATGTCAATAATGCCTTCTGCGCAGGGACACTAGTCAAGATGTCTATATGAGTCAACCGCTGGTTTGAGGATGCTACAAAACCTACATTTGTGTGTAAGCTTCGTAAGGCAATTTATGGCCTTAAGCAGCACCTCGTGCCTGGTACCATGAGCTCAAAACTTTTCTTCTTCTTGTGGGTTTTGTTAATTCGGTTCTTGATTCGTCATTTGTTTGTTTGTCGCGACGTCCACAAGTATTACTATGTCTTGGTCTATGTCGATGACATTATTGTTACAGTAGCTCTCTGAAAGCGTGTTCAGGTATTATTGATCGACTTGGCTCTGTTTCTCTATTAAGGACCTAGGTCTCTTATCGTATTTCTTGGGGTTGAGGTGACACACTCGCTGCTCTCTGGGCATGCTCTCACGCAAACCAGGTACACTCGTGAGTTACTGTCTCAGGTTCATATGGAGGAATCCAAGCCAGTCTCCACTCCTATGCCTGCGATGCCTTTTCCGTGATCCTGTTGTCTCTCCGCTTTTTCCAACCCTACTCGATGCACCGTCAAAATCTTGGGGCCTTGCAAAGATTTATGTTTTACACGGATTGATATTCGATTCGCCGTTAATAAAGTGGCTCGGTTTATGCATGCACCGACCGAGTATCATTGGATGTTAGTCAAACGTGTGTTGCGTTATTTGTGCAGCACTTTGCCACTATGGGTGCGATTATATCGAATTCGCCATTGGCTCTGCATGCTTTCTCGATTCGATTGGGGGGAATAGGGAAGGCGGGTTATACTTCCACCTCCGGGTATATCGTATTTTTGGTAGAATGCGATTTCTGGAGCTCCAAGCGAGACCTCGAGTCTCTCGTCATTCCACCGGTCGAATATAGATGTGTTCTTTGACATCACGCGGTTGCTTGGTGACCCACCACTTTCCAGATCTTGGTTTTTCGGTTCGCATTTACACCACGATCTTCTTCTGTGATAATTTAGGTGCTCTTCGGTTAAGTGCCAATCCAGTGTTTCACTCGCGCATGAAGCATGTTGCTATCGATTATCACTTCATTCGTGAGCATGTTGAGAGAGGACTTGTTCGTGTTGCTCATGTAGCTATCTGATCACCGTGATGTTCTTCTCACTTAGCCGCCACGCGCTTATCCTTCTCTACTTTCGTTTCCAAGCTTGACTTCGCTCGACTCCGTCCGCTTGAGGAGCCGTATTAGATTATATTATTTACATTATTTTGTATTTCCGGTTATAGCCTTGTTGGCTCTCTATATAAACCCATTGTACACACATTATTCCTCAATGACAATTGCTTTTGTTATTCACATAAATCTATCACGCATGTTATTACATGTTGCTACAAAAGTAATACGTAAGAATACACACGTAATAATACGCGCGTTTTGTCTTCTCAATCGCTTATCTTTTTTTCTTGTCATTTTTTCTCAAATTAGATTAAAAACAGTCATCTACAACATTTTCCCAAAACTAATCGTCTTTAAAGTAGTTATAGGTGTATCAAGTAAATGGTAAAGTCGTATTAAAAGAGAAACAAAATGCTCTCACCAATTTTTAAAAAAACATACAAAAAAAACACACGAGATCATTTTTTAATAATTATTAATTTACAAGATATTCATATCATCTAGATTTATCATATACTTAATAATATATGTAATATAACATTATATTCGTAATTTATCAAATTTAAAAAGTATTCTTTTAATCAAAACACGTGCGAATGCACGTGCATTTTGCTACAATATATAAAAAGCTACACCAAAATCTCCCTCACGAGAGTTGTTGCATCAGGACATACCATCAAAGTTCCTCGCCAACTCTCTTCAACGACTTCTCTCTTTTTTTTTCCGCAAGCAAATTCCTATGGTGATAGATATAATTTCTGGTCCAGAAAACAAAAGAAAAAAAAAAAGAAAAAAAGCTATCTATGATCACTACGCTGAAGATTCTAAGAGAGAACACCATAAACCTTATAATTCTTCCCATAAATTGAATTTACGGAGAATATTGGGAGAAAGATTTACCTTGCAGAATGACACGAGAAAAACACTACATGATCTCCTCTTCGTGCTGATCTTTGTGGTATGACTTGTCTAAAAATCCAACCAACACACGAATTGAAATAATTTTCCAAAGCTTGGTCTATTTTCCTGATAAATAAGCGGCTGGCCAAGAAGAGGAATTTGCGTGAATGGCCAAGAAGAAATATGAGGGAAGGTTACTGAAAATCTTTTAATAATTGGGATTGGTTGGAGTTTAGGAAGATTTTTTTTTAATAATATTCCTAATTACTAATAGCTTCTCCAAGTACACTGAACTTAGACATCAATCATTTTCTAATTTTTTTATAGTAATAATAATGATAATAATAATAATTAAAAGAAAACAAGACTTTTTGAATGTGGCTTGATTGACGAAATTACCCCTATACGAAGATGCCGGATATTATATCAAAATCTAAAATTCATTTACGTGGAGACAAATCGCTGGCTTTACATCTTCTTTCTTTCTTATGCAACCCAAGAAGAAAGAAAGAAAGAAAAAATCTAAAATTCATTTTTATCTGTCGTGGTTATATTTTCAATATATATTTTAATACTCTTTTCGCTTTTCAATATTATTTTTCAATTTTCTAGGCTCATTCAATCAATAAATCTTTCATATTCAACACACCACTACACATTTCAAATTTTTTTAGTATTTTATAATGAAAATCAAATACAATTACTCATTTTCTTAATTTGTGTGTTTTTCTCAAATGATACAGATAATAAGAAACAGAGAGAGTAGCATAGAATAGTTCTTGTTGGTGTTTATGTTTTTTGGTGACTGATTGCGGTGGCGGGAGCTTCTCCGGTGCAGTGGGGGAGCCAGAATGTTCTTATTTGATTGATTGTTTTATTATTTGACCTCAAATCTCATTTATGATATGAGTAGTAAATGTTATTCAGATATAATTAAAATTAACAGTTGACTTTAATTTGACTAAATTAATAAAAATAATCAATACTTTCTTAAAATTAGAAAATATTCAATGTAATTGAATAAATGAGATAAATGGAATATTATAAGATAATATTGATCCATAACCTATAAAACTTGATATTTTGTATGTAAAATTTGAGCTCGACTCGACTTTTTAAAAACTTCATTAATTTCATCTCGAGCTTCAATTTAAAATAGGCTAGCATTATTTCTGGTGAAAAATTTGGTATTACCAAGGCTATTGTAGACAAGATACAAATGTAAAGAATATGCTCTGGCAATACCAAAATAAACCATGGCAATACCACTCAACTTTAAAATACTTGAACTTGATTTCAAGAATATTTTAAATCTCAACTTGTTTAGATTAATATTTGACTCGACTCATTTATACTCCTATTCTAAGCAATATTTTGTATTTATTCATTCTGTTCTGAAATAACTGGGGCAGTTGTTGAAAAAATTTGTTCCAAAATAACTGAGACAGTTACATTTCCAATGCAGCATTTATTGTGTTTTTCCTACATCTACCTTTATTTATTAACGAATGAGAAAATAAATACAACATTGCATTAATTATGGATTAAGTATTT
The DNA here is from genome assembly GCA_026214975.1 of Gentiana macrophylla. NCBI lineage: Eukaryota > Viridiplantae > Streptophyta > Magnoliopsida > Gentianales > Gentianaceae > Gentiana > Gentiana macrophylla. The sequence goes on along the minus strand of CM047808.1, from coordinate 7,638,777 downwards.
TTTTTAGTGTTTTTAGCATTTAAATTAAATTATGTTTTGTATTTCATGCTGTTATTTTCGTATTAAACTCGGTCTTCAAAATCAACTTGTCGTTGTACAAAGTCATAGTCAGTAATTATTGTACATTGCCCCGTTTTTGCCACTCCTTAACTAGTGATTTACATACTTCTTTGCCTTTCGATTACATTTCTTGCAATTAATTATTTTTTCTGATACTAACATAACATGATTAACTGTTGAGATTGTCAGTAAAGTGACTTAAACTCTACATCTGGTGGAACCAATCAAGACTCACCATGTGTGATGGGCGGTGAGAAGTGTGTTGAGTTTCATTCAAAGCGGGGTGGAGTCTCACGAGCTTCACAAGAGGGGTGATAGTCTGCTGAGTCCTTGAATACAAAGCAGGTCCCACATCTCATTAATTCGTTATGTGACAAATATATACAATGTCATTAAAAGGAGGACACGTGTAAGGGTATTTATGGCGATTCTCACAAAGATTCTGGCGGCTAGGTTTTAGGGATTTGTGCCTATAAATACAGTTGTTGTCTCATTATCCGTGTGTGTTGAAATCTGTAAAATTCAGTGCATAATAAAATATCTCTTTTCTGCCCGTTGTTTTTTACCTCTCCCACTGAGAGGTTTTCCACGTTAAATCTGTGTTCTTCTTGTTTCTGTTATCTCCTTTGATTGTTTATGTTTGATTGCTTCTGTTTCTATTTCTTGCATCTGAAGTTATCTCCATCGGTTTTATAACAAGTGGTATCGGAGCAAGGTTCGGAGAAAACAATCAGATTTATCAACTTCGTCTTCACCAAGGCCTTCAGCAAGGTGCTAGGATCTGTGATAAAGTTGTGATCTTTAGCAAGAAAAGATGTCATCATTTACGTAAAAATCGATAAATTTACAGGAAGGAACAGTTTTGGTCTGTGGCAAATCAAGATCGTGCAATCGTTGAAACAAAGAGGTTTGTGGAATCCTTTATCCGACAAACCAAATACAAAGCGGCAGATTATGCGACCTGGAAGAGAAAGCACATTCAACCATCATGTTGTGCTTATCTCGATGATGTTATCACCGAGGTTCTTTGAGGAAGACACCGCAGCCAAGTTGTGGAAAAAGCTTGAAAGCTTGTATATGACCAAGTCAGCGACCAACAAATTGTTGTTGAAACAGAGGTTGTTCAATTTGAAGATGCATGAAGGAGTCCACCGAGGAACATATGGACGGTGAACACAATATTGCTTGATTTAAGGAATATTGATGTTAAAATTGAAGATGAAGATGCAGCCCTAATCCCGTTGGTGTCACTACCGGCATCATATGAAAACTTTGTGCGCCTTTCATAGTTGGAAAGGATACAGATGGCTTTGGAGGATGTAAGGTCCGCCACATGCCAGGAGAGCTTAGACACAAGGTCACGCGGGACAGATGATCAGTTCTCATTGGGCTAGTAGCTAGCGACAATAGTGGAAAAGGATATGGACGTAAGAAGAAAAAGAAGTCGGGTCCAAAGGTCCTAAGTCTACCATGTGTCAGAATTATCAGAAGGAGCGGGGACATTGGAAGTCCAATTGTCCAAGGAAGAAGAAACAAGAGAAGGCACTTCAGCACAAAGCAGCTTTGGCTCTTGAGCAATCGATGAGGATCCGGTTCTAGTTGCGGGGACTCTACACACCATAATGATGTGTGGATACTTGATTCTGGAGCATCCTACCATATTTGTCCAAACAGGGAGTGGTTTTCTACTTATGAGCGCAGATAGATGGTGGTCAAATCTATATGGCCAACAACAAAGGTTTGCAAAGTTGTGGGAATTGGCTCAAGAAAGTTAAGACGAGAGGATGGTAAATTTTGTACACCAAGGATGTAAGACATGTTCCACAGATGACCAAGAATTTGGTATCTCTCGATCACTTTGGGCAACAAGGGGTTCAATTTCAAGGGTGAAGGTGGACAAATTGAATGTCTTCAAAGATTCACATTGTAGTCCTCAAAGGCATCAAGAGGGAACCTTGTATATATTACAAGGATCTCATCAGATCCTGCATCTTCCTTGCATCATCCTCAAGCGATTCACTGATCCTCAAAGAGACTCAATTGTGTGCACATGAGACTAGGTCACACGGGGGTGAAAGGGGTATGCACGATTCTTTCTTTCTTCAAGAGTTTTTTTGGGGATATAAGGTCAAGAATCTGGACTTTTGTGAACATTGTGTGTTTGGGAAATTGCATAGAAGTAAATTCTCAGCAGGGTTGCACAATACAAAGGCAACACTTGATTATATCCATTCAGACTGCTGGGGTCCATTGTTAAGGCCATATTTATATGATTATTAAGGGTTTATTTCATTATTATTTTCCCCACATTTGCATAATTTATATAAGAATTAAGGGTTTAAGTGTAATTATTAAGTAAATGTCATTTTAATATGGTTATTTGCAAAATTGGTTATTTTAAGTGTTTAATTGATTTAATTATGATTATTTGGATTTCATTACATTTTGCAATGTTCATTTATCTTTTAGGAGGCTTAATTTCGAGATGAGAGAGAAATCAATCAAGATAAAGATGGAAATATCAAGAAATCAATCAAGATAAAGATCAAGAATCAAGAAATCCGCTCGCATCAAGAAGCGCAACGTCATGCGTCCATCAAAGTGGACGGGCGTTTGGTAATTAGGACGAGCGTCCAGGGAAGAAAAGTTGAACAGAGAGTTTGGACGGAATCTGAACAAGCGTCTTTATAGCGTCTAAGGCATCTTGAACGGGCGTCCATATAAGTGAACGAGCATCCGGTGCCGACTTAAACCCTAACCGACTTAGCACTCTATAAATACAGCAGCAGCCCCAACCCTAAGGAGATACTTTTTACACAACATTGAGATCGCAATTTTCACCCAAGCTGCGCCCACAAAAACCACTTTTACACAGAGATGAACTTCTCCAACTCAACAATCATCTTCAACATGATTGTTGGCTAAAAGCCTTGCAGTGAGACGACGAAGGAAGCTCATCACCAACACAACCAACTAGAGATTTTATGCCTATGTTTAGTGAGTAAAAGATTTAGTTTTTCATTACTTTAACGCTGGTTTGCATTGTTATGTTTTATTGGATTATGAATTTGATGAAACGATCTATTTATATTTGATGCTTGGATTAATATATGAAAATATATTGTTTAAGTTTGATTCGTTCAAAGTAATGCGATTAATTGTGTTTTAAGAGATTATGCATGGTTAGTTGAGTAAGAGTTTGGAAACAATCTCGTGATTTCGTTTTGATTGCATGTTTAGTTTGTTTGAAAAGATAAACGAAACCCTAGAATTTGGTTGAAGAAATTTAATTGAATTCGTGAAAAATCACTACTAAAAACTACATCTTTAGATCACCATCTAGTTGGGGGTTGTTGGTTGATGGGTGGATTCGTTGCCTCGCTGTTTTCCTTTACTTATTTATTAATCAATTCGTTCGTAATCGTTTAGATTAAGTTTAGTTTAAGTTCTAGTTTTATAAACCCTAGTTTCCTACTGTTTTCCTGCACTTTTCTGCTTCAGTTCGTAGTTAGACGCTCGTCCGCAATAGCAGACGCTCGTCCATTAGATTTAGTTTTCAGACGCTCGTTCATTTTAGTGAACGCTCGTCCGTCTTTCTGTTTTATTATTTTCTGCTTGTTTTTATTCTTGTTTTAGTTTTAATCCTTAGGCTTAGGTTTTAGTTAGTCTCAACCTTAGTTCAGTTAATAATTGTGACATAATCGATATAGATTTATACTCGAATTCGATAAACATTCCATTCCCTTAGGACGACCCGATAACATCCTTTACTACAGATCCTTATACTTGGGGTGTTTCGGTTATAAATTGTAAAACTCGTTTTTACCGAACAAGTTTTTGGCGCCGTTGCCGGGGAATCGGTAACGGTTGTCGGATTCTTTTAGGTATAAAATTTTATATCGATTCTAATTTCAATTTGTAAGTCTAAATTTTAATTACGTTTATTTTTGTTCTTGTTTTCATTTTACCTTGTTTTATTTAATTTTATTTTCCTTCAATTATTTTCTTTAATCTTTGATAGTTATATTAGTTTCTATAATTTTCTATTTGTTTTTCGTAACTTTAGATTAGCCTTTATTTATTTCCGTACGTTCTTTTTAGTTTCCTTAATTATTTCTATTTCGTTTTTAAGTTTTAAGCCTTAGTTTTAGATTTTCGAAGTCTGGACGAGCGTTTAGTAACTTGAACACCCGTCCACTTCAATCCTGTTCCCCCGAACGACCGTTCATTTATTTGAACGAGCGTTCATCTCTGAACGAACGTCCACTAACACTGGACGGCAGTTCAATCTGTTCAATCATCACTTCTTTTTCTCTTCTCTTCTCTTCTCTTTTCTTTTCTCCTTCTAAACCATCAAACCTTTTTTTAAACCTGTTCTAATCAACCCTAAGGTTGATTTCTTCCTCTTCCTTTCTTCTAGTTTATGCAAACGAGAAGTAAGAAGGGACTTCTAATCTTCGATCCCGAGCCTGAACGATCTATTTTTAGAAGGAGGCTTTTCCCTGATTTGGACATAATGGCAGATCAAGATCCACCAATTCCAAATCCTGATCCCCAAGCTCAGTTAAATTTACTCCTTCAGCAGATGCAAGCTCTTCAGCAACAACAGAATCAACAAGCTGGCATAAATCAACAACTTCAACAATTTCGCCAGAACCAGCTTAATCAATTGAACCAGGACCCCTACACCCCATATCTAAATCAAGACTTTCTCGAGGGGCATAGACCTATTCGTCCTCCTGACATGGGAGGAGTGAACTTTGATCTAAAGAACGGAGTAGTTGCTCTAGTTCAGAATAGCTCTTTCCATGGTACTGCTCAGGAAGATCCACACGATTTCTTGTCCACATTCGTACAAATCAGTGAAGCGTGCCATTATCATGGTGTTGATTCTGAGATAGTTAAGTTAAAGCTATTTCCTTTTGCTTTGAAAGGTGAAGCAAGTCGGTGGTTTAAATCGTTGGCACATCATTCTCTCCATACATGGAATGATGTCAAAAGAGCCTTCGCTCTCAAGTGGGTTTCACCAGGCAAGATTATGGAGATGAAACGGGAAATAGCTACGTTTGAGCAGTTGGAGGATGAGACTCATTGGCAAAGCTTGGGAGAGATTGAATCTCTTGATGAGGAAATGCCCCAATCACGGATATGATGATACATGAGTTCTTCGAACTGTTTCTATAGAGGTGTCTCTCAACCTAATAGAGACTATCTTGACTCCACACTCATGGATCCTTCTTAGGGAGGTGATGAGATCGCCTTTCTGAGTGGCCGAGACCATCGCCAAGAACAATATGTGGTCGACTCCCAAGAAGACCAATGTTGTTAAGAAAGAAGGTGCTACCACCGATCTCCGATACAAAGTCATTGGTTGCTCGAGATGGAATTGATAAGCAAGCGGTGGCCAATCTTCGACACACAACCTTCCGATCCGGGAATGCAGGTAGAACGGAGATGACGGAAGAAGTAAATTTAATGGATAATCAAAACCAACCCTTCCGAAACTTCAATCAAAGCCGAACTACTCGGGATTTCAACGACAAAACTTCAATCAAGCCAAGTTACCACCTGCCCTTCAAATTCGAATTCTTTCAACTCAAACTATCAAAGGACAACTCCTAACTCCCAAAGGCCTCAAGGAGGATGGAACCAAACTCAAAATCATACCACCTCATGTGTCCCTCAACACAAATTTGATGAGCTGGTAGACATGGTGAAGACTCTGTCTACTAGTGTTAAAGCTATTGAGAGACAAGTTGGTCAGATGGCAGACCAAAGAAGCAAGCGAGACCTCACGGTAAACTCCCGAGTTATACCGAGAGAAACCCAAAAGCTGATGTGAATGTTTGCACTGCCATTACACCACAATGGGAGTATGGACAAGAAGAGGAGTTGAATGAAGTAACGTTGAGAAGTGGTAAACAGGCTGGACCCGGCAAGATGTCGGGAAACGAGTAGCCCCTCCTGACGCCATGAGTTCAGGAGGGGGAAATCAGAAACCACATGCCGAAGAAAGCAACGATGAGGAGCTTAGTGACAATTCTTCGGAGGACGAAAATAATTCTGATGATGAGAAAATGAAGGAAATTCAGAAAGCTGTACCCCTGACTAAGAATAAGAAAGAAAAGTTCGTAAGATGGAAGGATAAGGAGGATGAGGCGATAAAGAATCAGGCCACAGGGAATGATAAAGCCCTTCCTTATCCACCAAAAAGGAAGGAGAAAGCCCTCATTAATGACAAGCAGTATGCTGGAGTGAGGAGGATGCTTAGAGACACTCAAGTTAGTATGCCCTTAGCCGAGGTATTAACTGAAATGCCTAAATGCTCTAAGTATCTTAAAGAATTTTGTGGGAGTAAGAGAAAGCTTCAGGGGATGGCTGAAGAAGTGCTACGTGAAGATTGCGTGATGGTTTCACAGAAAGTCGTTGTTAAGCGAGGTGACCCTGGCAGACCTTCAATATCCTGCGAGATTGAAGGCCATTTGTTCGAAAATGTCTTATGCGACTCAGGGGCCTCTATTAATGTGATGCCATTAAACGTATGCAAAAAGCTCGGGTTAGATAAAAGGATGCGGGAACGCCCGATTTCTCTTCAGATGGTAGATAAATCTAGCCGGACTGCAGCCGGTTGTGTAGCTAATGTTCTCCTTCAAATTGAACATTTAGTCTTCCCTACCGATTGGGTTATTCTAGACTATCCACCTGATAAAGAAATGCCTCTAATTCTAGGCCGAACCTTTTTAGACACTTCTAACGCTCTCATCGACTTCTGCAAAGGACAGATTACTCTTAGAATCGGTGACACATCCGTTACCTTCACACGAGGGACAAGTCCTGAAAGAACCATAACTGATGAAATATCGTTTGTCGAAGCTATTTACGAGGATGAAAAAGATACCTACTCTGAAGAAGCAGAGGAGTTGACAGAGATAGGTGTTTTTGAAGTCATGGACATTGAGGATCCGGCTGACTGCGGACCATCTTCTAATTCATTTCAAGCCGTAGGCATTGACGAGTCATCTTCACTCGCTCACACTAGGCCTGTTATTGAGTTAGAAGCATGGAGATGCCCAAAAACAAACGATGATTTCAAAGAACCGAGTCGGGAAGACGAAGCTCGATGGGTAGTTGGGTAGACGAGGTAGAGTTTTGGAGAGAAGCTACTCATTGGGAAGTAGATGATTGGGAGAGCCGGCGTAAGAGCTTAAAGATGAAGAGTTAAGAAAAATGATCGATCACAAGAAAAAGGAAGCAAGTGTTGATCGGAGGATTCCGATGGATGATTTGATCCATGCACTTTCGGGGTGGAGCCTCGGGAAGATGAGTTATTCTTTAGTCAACCACTCCAAGCTCATAAAGAGAAAGGTGGCCCGTTAAAGTCTAGTATTGAGCAACCACCTCACGATTTAGAGCTCAAACCGCTTCCGAAACACCTTAAGTATATCTTTCTTAAGGATGGAGATAAATTGCCTTTGATCATTTCTTCGAAACTCGACCCTGAGCAAGAAGCACAGCTGATAGAAGTGCTTAAAAAGAATATCCTCGCGTTCGGATGGCAAGTGGGTGATATCCGAGGAATCAGCCCAGATGTATGCATGCATAAAATCCGAACGGAGGAGGGAGCTAAAAAGGTTAGACAACCTCAGAGAAGGCTGAATCCGCATATGCAGGAGGTTGTCAAGAAAGAAGTGATAAAGTGGCTTGACATGGGCATCATCTATGCAATCGCCGATAGCGAGTGGGTCAGCCCTACTCAAGTTGTGCCAAAGAAGGGCGGAATCACAGTCGAAAAGAATGAAAAAGGGGAGGAAGTTGCCTTACGACTCGTGACAGGCTATAGAGTCTTAGATTGACTATCGTAGACTTAACGAGGTTACTGCCAAGGACCACTTTCCCCTACCCTTCATTGACCAGCTTATTGAACGACTGAGTGGTCATAAGTATTATTGTTTCCTTGATGGCTATTCTGGCTACTTCCAGATAGCCATTGATCCTAATGACCAAGAGAAGACAACTTTTACGTGTCCATCTGGTACTTTTGCTTTTCACAGAATGCCATTCGTCCTATGCAACGCACCCGCGACTTTTCAACGGTGCATGTTAGACATTTTTGATGGATTTGTGGAGCAATGCATGGAGGTCTTCATGGATGACTTCTCAGTCTACGGCGATAGCTTTGATGAAATCTTAAAGAATCTAAATATGGTACTCCAACGGTGTGTTGAGAAAAATCTGGTGCTTAACTGGGAAAAATGCCATTTTCTAGTAGACGAAGGAATAGTTTTGGGACATAAGGTGTCCAATGCTGGTATTCAAGTTGATAAGGCTAAGGTCGAGGCCATTGAAAGGATGACGTACCCTAAGACAAAGAAAAGAGGTACGAGGTTTTCTAGGTCATGTTGGCTTCTACAGCGTTTCATTAAAGATTTTTCTACCATCGCCAAGCCTTTATCAAATCTTTTGAAAGATGATGTAGATTTCTTGTTCGATCTGAAGTGCAAAGAAGCTTTCAATTGTCTGAAAGACAAAGCTTATCGCTGCCCCTATTTTAGTTGCACCTTGATTGGACCAAGCCTTTCGAGTTGATGTGCGATGCCTCTAATTACGCCGTGAAAGCGCAGCTTTAGGTCAAAGAGTTGATAAAGGTTCGCACCCATTTATTATGCGAGCCGCACCTTGAACCCGGCTCAATGCAATTATACCACAACCGAGAAGGAATTCTTAGTCGTTGTTTTTACCATTGACAAGTTTAGAAGTTATCTTCTAGGGTCTCAACTTGTTCTTTGGACCGATCATGCAGACCTACGCTACCTTATGGACAAAGCGGATGCAAAACCAAGGTTACTTCGATGGATTCGATTTTACAAGAGTTTGACCTTGTGATTAAAGATAAGAAAGGTAGTGAGAATATTGTGGTGATCATTTATCTCGCTTAGTAAATGAGGGTGCAGAGAATCACAATGATATAGGCATTGATTTTCCGGTCGAGCAATTGATGAAGCTTGAAACGGTTAGGCCATGGTATGTCGACTACGCCAACTATTTAGCGAGTGGTCATTTAGAGGATATGACGTATCGGAGAAGAAAAGTTCTTTTCTCGATCTTAAATATCTCGTATGGGAAGATCCTTATTTGTTCGAGAATCAGAAAGACGGGTTGCTTCGACGGTGTGTTCCCGAGCATGACCAGTGGGATATCTAGACCAATGCCATAGCGGTCCTACCGGAGGTCACTACGGAGCACCCAAGACAGATTGCAAAAATCCTCCAAGCCGGATTCTACCGCCGACTCTGTTTAAGGATGCGTAACTTTTGTAAAGGTTGTGATAGGTGCCGAGAACCGACGGGCAGAGTAGTAGGATGGAAATGCCACTTAAGCCCATTCTTGAATGCGAAGTTTTCGACGTTTGGGGCATAGATTTTATGGGACCCTTTCCATCTTCGTCCGGTAATAAATATATCCTCGTGCAGTATCGACTATGTTTCCAAGTGGGTTGAAGCCATAGCTACCCAAACTAATGATCATAAAGTCGTGAAGAAATTCTTGCAAAAGAATATCTTCACCGATTCGGTCGTCGAGAGCACTCATTAGTGATGAGGGTACCCACTTTTGCAATGCGCCGCTTGATAAAATCCTTGAAAAATATGGTGTCAAACACAAAGTTGGTACACCATATCATCCTCGAACCGATGGCCAAGTCGAGGTAAGCAACCTGAGCTTGAAAAGAATTTTAGAAGACCGTGAACAATAATCGGTCTAATTGGAGTCTTAAGTTGACGACGCATTGTGGGCTTATCGTGCGCATTTAAAACCCGATGGGCACGCGTCACCCTTCCAAATGGTCTATGGCAAAGCTTGTCATTTACTTGTCGAACTTGAACACAGAGCTTTACGGGCAATTAAATTCTTAAATTTCGATAGCCACTCTGTGGGGAGAAAAACGGTTGTTACAATTGAACGAGCTCGACGAATTCAGACTCCGTGCGTACGAGAATGCTAAGCTTAGCAAGGAAAGAACGAAGATGCTCCATGACGCTAAGATCAAGGACCGAGAATTCAAAGTTGGTGAAATGGCTTTACTCTATAATACTAGACTTCACCTGCTTCGGGTAAACTCAAGTCTAGATGGTCCAGTCCCTTTGAGATTCTCGAGGTTAATCCAAGTGGAGTAATTACTTTGAACGGGTATGGTAATCAAGCTTTTAAAGTGAATGGCCATCGACTTAAGAAATATTTTGGGCAACCAAAGGAAAAGCTGAGACTCTTTATTTCCAAAGAAGAGATGAAATCTGAGATGTCCCGATTTGTGAAGAGATTCCATCTTATTTCTTTGAGTCGATGATGACATTCCTACCTCTACCTGTGAGAGGAACCTTCTCCCGAGACCCCGAGCGAGGTTAGCACACCTATGCCTATCATCCGCAAGAACAAGAAGAAGAGAGTCAGTGTAGTTTGGAGAGAAAAGTTTAATGATCTTATAGCACACTTGACTTGTTGTTGTGGTGAAAATCATTTCCGCCCCAAAGGCTCACGATTACGATCATCGAGGTGGCGGTAGTCAAACCAAAGTGGCCCGATCCGGGTTGATTCTTGAACTTTGTGTCAAGCTATTGACATTAAAAGAGCGCTCCTAGGAGGCAACCTAGTTTTCTTTATTCGTTTTCTTTTCTTAGGTTGTTTTATTATTTTAGAAATAATACTTTAGTTGATTATGTGTTGATGGTTATTCCTCCTACATTCATTGTAAGTGTTTTGTGTTATGTGTTGCTCATATACCCCGTGTACCCCGAGATTATATGGTATGTCGAGTGTGGCGAGATACTTTTGAGCGAGTTCGCAAGCTTTTATGTCCAAGTTGTCTATTCGAGTTGTCGCGGTACATTCATGCTCCGGCCTGACCTCCGCCAACTTTCATCCGACAACCACCGTTGAAACCAAATAAGTTTTCTTTTTCTTTTATTCTGCACATTCTGAGGACATAATGTGATTTAAGTGTGGGGGGTAAATTGGGTATGTTTTTATGCTATATCCTTTGAAATATGAGTGAATGTTGAATTTCGAGCAAATTTAAAATTTTTGTGAATCTCGAGCATATGGTTGAAACTGAATGCTTGCTAGTTGTAGTTTTCTAACGATGATAGTATGTGACTTAGTGAGATAATTATAGCATGTCTTTACTTTCATGGAGCTAGTATTCATTCTTCACGTTCACGCGAGCCTTTGATTTTGAAGCAAGATTTTTGAACTATATCCTTTCATTGTTTTAGTGATTTATCTTAGGAAGGTCGAGATAGTAACACCTTAGTTAGACCGTGTCTTTGTGAATATCATAAAGTTTGAATGTGATAAGTGAGATGTAACTTATGTCTTGAAAAAAGAATGAATAAGCAATCATAATAAATACGTTTGTCGGAAGCTGGTTTATGATTGGAGTGCGGTAGGGCATTATCTCGAAATGTCCTATTCCACTATGATGACCAAAAGCTCACGACAGTCGGGAGAAGCTACCTTATGATTTGAGTAAGGTAGGGTGTTATCACGAAACATCCTATTCTACTATGATGGGTAAGAGCTCATTCTGATATGCGTCAAATTTGAAAATTTTGGAAATGATGAGTAAAAATAAAGTGAAGTCTTTGTTATCATGGATCTTATACCCAGTAGAACCGCATGATATGCTGTAGGGATTATCCTACTGAGTGCGTGGGAAGGCTTTGAGTGGAGCTATTACTGCCTATATCTAGGATAGTCATTGGATTTTTGAGAGGATATTTCTTTGAAAGGCTTGTTAAATTTGAAAAGGGCTTGTCACACATACACAGAATCTATCTCTGTGATGGTATTGTTTGCTATAGTTGTTGTATCTTTTGTTACGTGAGTTAGAGATCTATGTGGATTGCATGAAAGTTGAGCTATAATTTTGATTGTTTTGTCCGAGGACGTACAAAAAGCTAAGTGTGGGGGTGTTGTTAAGGCCATATTTATATGATTATTAAGGGTTTATTTCATTATTATTTTCCCCACATTTGCATAATTTATATAAGAATTAAGGGTTTAAGTGTAATTATTAAGTAAATGTCATTTTAATATGGTTATTTGCAAAATTGGTTATTTTAAGTGTTTAATTGATTTAATTATGATTATTTGGATTTCATTACATTTTGCAATGTTCATTTATCTTTTAGGAGGCTTAATTTCGAGATGAGAGAGAAATCAATCAAGATAAAGATGGAAATATCAAGAAATCCGTTCTGCATCAAGAAGGACGAGCGTCCATGCAGCGTCCAGTGTGGACGGGCGTTTGGTAATTAGGACGAGCATCCAGGGAAGAAAAGTTGAACAGAGAGTTTGGACGGAATTTGAACGAGCCTCTTTATAGCGTCTAAGGCATCTTGAACGGGTGTCCATATAAGTGAACGAGCGTCCGGTGCCAACTTAAACCCTAACCGACTTAGCACTCTATAAATACAGCAGCAGCCCCAACCCTAAGGAGATACTTTTTACACAACATTGAGATCGCAATTTTCACCCAAGCTGCGCCCCCAGAAACCACTTTTACACAGAGATGAACTTCTCCAACTCAACAATCATCTTCAACATGATTGTTGGCTAAAAGCCTTGCAGTGAGACGACGAAGGAAGCTCATCACCAACACAACCAACTAGAGATTTTATGCATATGTTTAGTGAGTAAAAGATTTAGTTTTTCATTACTTTAACGCTGGTTTGCATTGTTATGTTTTATTGGATTATGAATTTGATGAAACGATCTATTTATATTTGATGCTTGGATTAATATATGAAAATATATTGTTTAAGTTTGATTCGTTCAAAGTAATGCGATTAATTGTGTTTTAAGAGATTATGCATGGTTAGTTGAGTAAGAGTTTGGAAACAATCTCGTGATTTCGTTTTGATTGCATGTTTAGTTTGTTTGAAAAGATAAACGAAACCCTAGAATTTGGTTGAAGAAATTTAATTGAATTAGTGAAAAATCACTACTAAAAACTACATCTTTAGATCACCATCTAGTTGGGGTTGTTGGTTGATGGGTGGATTCGTTGCCTCGCTGTTTTCCTTTACTTATTTATTAATCAATTCGTTCGTAATCGTTTAGATTAAGTTTAGTTTAAGTTCTAGTTTTATAAACCCTAGTTTCCTACTGTTTTCCTGCACTTTTCGCTTGGGTTCAGTAGTTAGGCGCTCGTCATAATAGCGACGCCGCGTCCATTAGATTTAGTTTTCGACGCTGCTCATTTTAGTGAACGCTCGTCCGTCTTTCTGTTTTATTATTTTCTGCTTGTTTTTATTCTTGTTTTAGTTTTAATCCTTAGGCTTAGGTTTTAGTTAGTCTCAACCTTAGTTCAGTTAATAATTGTGACATAATCGATATAGATTTATACTCGAATTCGATAAACATTCCATTCCCTTAGGACGACCCGATAACATCCTTTACTACAGATCCTTATACTTGGGATGTTTCGGTTATAAATTGTAAAACTCGTTTTTACCGAACATCCATCAAGAGTTGAGTCATTGGGTGGTCACAGATATTTTGTGTCATTCATAGATGACTATTCAAGGATGACTTGGGTGGTGATGATGAAGAACAAAAGTGATGCATTCAATAACTTCAAGCAGTGGAAGGCCCTAGTGGAGAATCAGTTAGGCAAGAAAATCAAGAAGCTTCGTACAGATAATGGTCTGGAATTCTGCTGGACGGATTTTGATTCATTTTGTGCAGCTGAGGGTATTGCCAGACATCATACTGTAAGGAATACACCTCAGCAGAATGGTGTAGCTGAAAGGATGAATCAAACTCTACTGGAGAGGGCAAGATGTATGCTTTCTCAAGCTGGTTTATCAAGGAGATTTTGGGCAGAGGCTGTTAAGACAGCTTGCTACCTAATCAACAGGAGTCCTCACACAGGAATCAATCTCAAGACACCATTTGAGATGTGGTCAGGCAAGCCTGCTGACTACTCAGTTCTAAGGGTTTTTGGAAGTACAGCTTACTATCATGTTAGTGAAGGGAAGTTGGAGCCAAGAGCCAAGAAGGGAGTGTTTGTGGGGTATGGTGATGGAGTGAAAGGATATAGGATTTGGTCATCAGCAGAGTCCAGAGTAATCCTCAGCAGGGACGTTGTGTTTGATGAAAATTCTATGTTAAACTCATCCAGTGGGGAGTCTATCAATCAAACCAAAGTCTTGAATCATAGTGTTGAAAGCAGGTGGAGCTTGGTGGAGTCTCTTGATATGCAACAATCAGTGGATCCAAATCAACACCATACTGATCTGGATAATGAACCAGAATCTGATCCAAGCCAGTCTGCTGAGACCTCAGCAGGGCGTCATACAAACATTGATCGTGAGAGTCTAGTCTGCCACAAGAGCTAGAAGACTAATGTTGGGATACCTCCAATGAGATATGGATATGATGATTTGGCCGGATATGCACTCCAAGTTGCGTAAGAAGTAGAGGTTCTTTGAACCTACTACTTACAGAAGCGATGACATGTCTGAAGCATCTCAGTGGCATGCTGCCATGGGAGATGAAATGGAGTCATTATTGAAGAATCAGACTTGGGAATTAGTCAAACAGCCTACTGACAAGGGAGTTGTGACTTGTAAATGGATTTTCAAGAAAAAGGAAGGAATAACAAAGGCGAAGGGGTCAGGTATAAGGCACGTTTGGTTGCAAGAGGATTCATCAAAAAGAAGGGGTTGACTTTGATGAAATATTTTCACCTGTGGTCGAGACACACTTCAATCAGTGGTGTTACTAGCAATGGTGGCACAAAGAGATCTGGAACTTGAGCAATTAGATGTGAAAACTGCTTTTACATGGTGAGGTGGATAAGGAGATATACATGACACGACTGAGGGTTTTCAAGTTCTGGAAAGGAAAATTATGTTTGCAAGTTGAAGAAATCATTGTATGGTTTGAAGCAAGCTCCAAGGCGATGGTATAAAAGGTTTGATGATTTCATGCTTCAAAGGCGAGGTTACAACAGAAGTCCATATGGTCATTGTGTTTACTTGATCTACAAAAGATGGATCATATATCTATCTTGTCCTCAGTATGTGGATGACATGCTTGATAGCATTGCAAAGAAGGAAGTCTCGATGTTCAAAATCAAAGAATCTTCTTAGTCTTGAATTTGAAATGAAGGATTTGGGTGCAGCCAAGAAAATCTTGGGGATGGAGATCTGGAGAGATAGGAGTCAGAAGAAGTTGTTCTTGTCTCAGCAGGGTTATGTGTTGAAATAGTGTCCTAAACCCAATCGGGTTGGACCGGATCCGACCGGGTCGGATCGTTTATACTATTTCTTTACGTTTATACACATATATTAAATGGCTTTTCTGTTGTCATATATATGTTCTTTTAAAGAACCAATTATGAATTGTTATATGATAACGTCCTTAGTGTTAAACTGTGATAGAGAAACCATGATAGGTGATTATGGTTGATGAGATCTCTAATCACTTTAATAAGTTTGATACTTAAATGTCTCTAGTCGATGTACTATTAAACAGGGCATTGATAGTATAAAAGTACTAGCACGTATTAGATGTCTTCTGCTTTTAGGCGAGGATAGATCTCGCTCTATCGAAGTGTAGAGACACACTTGGGTATGCGTGGACGTGTATTGAGAATGCGTCGCGTTAGATCGACCCACTTACACGTATAAGTGTCACACTATGTGGCGGTTGTGTAATTATCCTTAAGACCGAGTCTTCATGGCATCACGGTGTGGATTGTCATGCTTTGACACTATTGAGGTTTCCCAGCCACGGGGCGATCATGCGGTAGTGATTGGGTATGATCTTCAAGCATCGCGGAGTATACATGATTGGTCGTCCGGGAATCGCGTATCTATGATTGGGATCGAATATCCGAAATGGCCTTCTTATAAGGAATGTCTTACTCTCGTGAATCTTTGCAAAGTGGGAGTAAACGAGTTACTTCGAGAGAGCATGATATCCAGATTATAAGATACGGTCGTTAATGTTTGACACTCGACGTCGACCGTGTGGATATTATTACAAGGATAGGATTGTAAGTTACACGGTAATCTGCTTTCACATGAAAGGTAGTAGTCATTGCATTTGACTCTTCCGATGATTGGGGGTCACGGTGTGTTGCTAGACGCTATCCCGTGATCGTTAGGCATGAAGGGCATTTTCGTAATTTGCACTTTGTGTCTACGGCCAACATATTCGGAAGCCTATCGGGTCACACACATAAGAACATCTATCCGGATTAAAATGTGGTTATAGATGATAACCAATTAAGGAAAGAATTTATCTCACGACTATAAAGGTTATAGTGGTAAATTAATATGGTGGTATTTATTTATTATGAATAAATTAAATACAAGATATTAATAATATTATATTAATTAAAGAATATTCCGGAAGCCAATTTGTTGGTCAAAGGGGCGCCACATTTAATGTGTATAAGATACACTTAGATTGTGCAATTTAATTAATGATATTACCTATTATTAATATTAGATATTAATAAAATAAAATAAAATAATATATATATGCATGTGTGCTTCCAACGTATGAAGCATATTAGATATGCATGTGCACACATGTTTCCAATGTATATATTTAATAGATTTATATGTGTAATATATATGTGATATATACACATGTGTAAATTGATTTATGGTAATATAATAAAAGGTAAATATTGTCAATATAAGATATTGACAATATCTTGGGAATATTCAATATAAGATATTGACAATATCCTAGATTTATTTAATATGAGATATTGTAATAAATGAGATAAATCAATCAATTATATTTTCCTTATTTTATTGGAAAAAGGTTTTCTCTCTCCACTCTGTTGAGAGCGCCACTTTCCTATAAATAGGAAGTGGGTGTCAAGCTCTTTTCAGACATCATAATTCCAAGAGCTAATAGTTCTTGTGTAAATTTGGAGAGCATCCTATAGAGAGTTGGAGAGAGGGGAAAAGGCCGGTCTAAAGCAACCGGAGTTTTCCGATAGCAATCCATGATGGGATTCCGCGAGCTGCTCGTGTGGACTAGCGGTAGAGGCCGAGGGCTGAACACTCACGGCTCTATGCAGAACTACTCTCGCTTAGACGGTCAAAGCGTCGATCTTTTAGATCAACCAAGGTAACCACCGTCTTTAGCTTATTTGTTTATTGCTTAAACGAAGTTGATCTTGGGTAAAAGGAAATCAAAATTTTGAATTCCGCTGCGTTCCCGCGTAGATTTCCTAACAGTGGTATCGGAGCGAGCTTCGAGCTTAAGCAATAAGCATGTAATTGTGCGTAGTTAATTTTATCGTTTAAATCACGTAATTAAAAGATGAAAGATTTTTGATTCGCAAATCGATACACGAAAAAAAAAAAAAAAAAAAAAAAAAAAAAAAAAGGGGGGCGGCTTTTGGGGTGCTCGGCCGATCGGCGGCACACCCCACCGAAATTATGGCGGCGGCGGCGGCACCCTTTTTGGGGCGGTCGACGTCGGCTGGTGCATCTTTTGGAGGATCCCTAAAATTTTGTTTTGTGTATTTTGTGTTTCAATATTGTTCATAGTTGTGATTGGTAATTCGTCTTTTGTTTAGTTGTGTCATGTGGCTAACCAATGGTTCAAATAGTTTGGCCATTGGGATGCCACATGGCATTAAAATAATAATGGCCTTTCCAAACTTTGTTTGGAATAAAATAAGCCTTTCCAAATATTTGATTTGGGAAAAGCTGGCACAGCCAGCCACTCCAAAATTTTGATTTTGGAAAGTGGCGAGCCTAAACCAAAATTATTTGGCCTTTCCAAATATTTGATTTGGAATAGCTTGCGCCTTTTCAAATATTTGATTTGTAAAAGCTTAGCTTGCGCCACTTCAAAATATTGATTTTGGAAAGTGGCGAGCTAAGCCTAAATTTGGTTTAGAAACCAAAGCGTCCCTTTTGATTACGAATCAAAAGGAAAGAAACAAAAGAGAAATAATTTTAATTTTGATTTATTTTGGAATAGTTCTAATTAATTAAAATTAAAATTAAAATCGGTTTAAAATTAATCGTTAATTTTATTTCGATTAAAATCATTTAATTAATTAAATGTTAATTAGTTAATTGATTGGATAAAATTATTTAATAGATTAAATGTTAATTGATTAATTAAGACGCAAGTAGTTAAATTTTAATTTTATCTTTTTCATAAGATTTTATTGTATGGATTAGATATAGTAAATATAATATGATTATATGGACTCGATTGATCGTGAATTCAATCGATAGGATAGATGTGAATGATTTAATTTTTCTGTTGGTTTAAAAATTGTCCTGAGCCGTTATGAAGAACGTGACCTAGTTTATTTTCTGCATTTATCCCATTCCGTTGACTCCCCCAAAGCGCGGCGGGTGTATTTATTTTATTAGATAGAATTAAATGTAACAAGAATGGAGCGCGAAGATGAAGACCAAAGAAAGACGAAAATAAAGATCCCATTGGAGAATGGAGCATTAAAGATCCTATTGGCGGTTGCATTTACCCTTAGATTGTGACCAGCGGTTTTCGCTCGATTTGTATTCGAAACCGCACCTAGGAAAAGTCCATGATCATACCGGTTACTTTACGCATTTATTTATTTTGTGCTTGTATTTATTTTATATGATACGATAGATGCATGACTAGGCACGATCTAGATAAATGTGTAGGATGTATGTTTATAGAGATAGACATATTTATGATGAGACCGAAATTAAAATTAATTAAGTGAATTAATTTACGAAAAAAATACTTCCACAACAAAAATCAAGTCGAAATATTGTCTCCCAATATTATAACGACGGTGAAGAGCCTGTGTTCGGATCCAACTGATCGACCACCGCCGGGAGTTGACCTACCACGGGTATATCGTCGTTATTGAGATATGATCGCATGAGATCTCGTGAATATTGGGTTATGACTTGACTAGAGTCTTTCGGTGATTGGCCACCGTCGGTCATCGACTTTAGAGACAAGGGTTGACTAACACATAGTGATGTGTATCGCCAAAGAGTTGACTAGTCAACCACTGAGAATCACATAGAGATGTGAATGGTAAAGAGTTACCTACCTATCGAAATTATCTTGGTTGATCGACCACCGCCGGGAATCGAGGTAACTAGATGGGATCTCAGCCACTAAAGAATTTTGAAAAATTCTTGAAAGTCAATTGGAAGTCGTTGACTAGTGGGAGCAATATCATAAACCAAAAGACCATTTTTGATTTTATGTGTATAAACAACAACACTCTTTTATTTTCATTTTTATGTTGTAGTTTTAGCAGACTTTATATTTATGTTTTATTCTCGATTAGTAAAACCAAATTACGACTGTTACCTTTTGAGAAACGTTCTCAAATATGGTTAAGTAATTTTAATCCTTTTAAAATGAGCAATGACACGAGAGATCCCGTTATGGTAGTTAGAGACAAGGAGGCTACATATTTGATGGAGTACTCCAAGGCTTTAATTATTAATGAAAGCGAAGCTCATGATATGATTAAATCATTTGAAATTAGTTTCAACGAATTAGTCATATATTGGATACGATCCAGGATGATCATTCAGTCATACGATGACAATTAATTCAAACGTTGGATAAGAATGACCACGTCTAATTTTGGAAAGGTTGTTTTCAAAATTGTAAGATTTAAGTATCGACTTAATTCTACCATTGCTTAAAGGTTAATTAAATAGTTAATGTTTTAAATACGATTTAAAAGGCTAAATAAACTATTTAATAAACTTTAGATTTTCTTTATGAAAGAAATCAAAGACATAGCTCTTGTGATCTTTCTTAAGTCTTATGAAGACTACACCAAGAAATATTTACAAGTGCTTGAAGGATTAAAAAGGAAATTTAGGGCATGTGCTTAAATAGAGAACTTATTGAAGTTTCTATTATAGGCAAGTGAGTTGAGATAAATCTATCTAAGTTCAAGTCAACTCTTAGATATATGATATCTTGCGAGTGTGATTAAATTAGAAAGATTATATACAGATATGGAAAGGTGAAGCAAACGTTGTAACACTTACCACATTCTGGATCTAGTAAACTGATAAGGGAACTAAATAAATGTTATTATGTTCCGGTTCTTATGAAGGACACAAGTTCAGTTATTTGTTAGGATTTAGTAGACACATTCAATTGTAAAGAATAAATGTTATTCTAATAAAGTTGGAAGGTCACTGAACCTAACATATTAGACTGTTGTCACTATATAGTTGATATATGTGATGAGATCTCAACTAAATATTTGTATGGTTATTATCCTTGATTTGTGGTTACTCTAGACATAGTCTCTCTGGAAGGGAAGCGTGTAATTAAACGTCATTGTGATGATGTTGAACCATATGATTATGAATCATGTGGGTTATACGTATCTTATCCAAAGAGGACTAAAATACCCTTTTTCGAAAGGGTTGTAAGATCTAGAAAAATTGTCTAAAGCCTAAACATACCGATGTTTGTTGGCTTATGACAATTTATGCTACAAATAATTATTTGTTAATCTCTATAACTATTTTTAGAAATAGTCAAGTGTACTCAGTGAAGTGCATAATTCGGAAAGCCCGAAAAGTTCGAGCTAGTACGAATATGAGATTGATGAGCTACTTAGGAATTAATCTTCAATTGGATTGAAGTAATTAATACCGAAGGGTGTTTCGAAGTCGTCTGTGAAAAGGAATAAGATTCTCCCTTGAAGGATACCATCTTTGGGATACGCAATTAGATTGTGTTCCCTAAATGACAACAACACTTTACATGATAAAGGTGTGACGCAAGCCATGCGAAGTATCCCTTACCCGTTTTGGGATAGTGCCCTCATACTTAACCAAGTTCCAAAGAATAAAGGTTGAATAAATTCCATATTAGATGTGGAAGAGGATAATGTCAAATCTATCTTGACCGATGATTTGAAGTTGTCATAGGCAAAGTCAGAAAGGCTTGGAGCCTAGTACGACTTATGCAACTTTGTGGAATGTCTTAGCTAGCATGCTAGATATTATTTACTTGTCCGCGGAGCAAAAATGTTTGTCTCCAAACATGCTGTCTTCTAGAGGAAGTGTTTCTTCCAAAAGAAACAGTGGGAGTAAATTAGATCTCAAAAGAGTTTGAGAACCACAAAGATATATTCAACCAATGGAACGTGAGCAGATGCCACATAGCAATGAGGTGTACATAACTGCTCAGTGCACACAAAAGTTCTCAGTAAGTCATGGATAACCTCAAGCCTGAAAAAGGTCACATTGGTATGTTCATCTTGAAGAATGAATATCTCACGACTTGTGAAAGAATGTTTGAGAGGCAAGATTGAGAGATATGGCCAGGAGCCATAAAATCTGAATTAGATTCCATTAGTGACAACCAGGTTGTGAACCTAGTCTGTCTTACCTAAAGGGAATGTCCCTGGAAGGCTGACATGGATAGTAATATGATTACCATAAGGCTATAGTGACGGCTGAAGGGCATGAGGTGTAAACCTTGTAATTGTCTTTATCTTTGGCCGGTCGTGCCCGATTCTATTCGAGACTATGCTTGTTATAACTTCGTATCATGACTATATGATAGTGTTGAAGACGCGTTGTGCGAGACGACTCGATGTTCATAGACAATAACATGATATGTAAGCCCACGAGATCCATTTATGGACTCAAACAAGTTTCTCTAGACAATTTCTTTGTTTGATAATCAAAGGAGTTTGATTTAGTCAAAAGAAGGATATGCCCAATGTGCAAGATGGATAGTGGGAGTGTGTTACGATTTTTGAGTAAGGTATTGGATATCTCTCTCATGAATCATCTCCCATGTCACGGTCAATTAATGTTTGGTAATTCAAGATCTTTACGAAAGCACTTGGATTAGCAGTTCTTATTTTAGAAATGAGAATCTATAGTGATAGATTTAACTGCTGTTAGATTATTGTTTACCTATATAGATGTGATGCTAAAAGAAGTTTAGCATAGATCGCAAGATCTATCTGTGTTAGGACGTTGGTCCTAAAGATAAGGTGAAAGATGATGCTTATGGAAGGTTTCCTTCGCTCCTGCGATAGGAACCATCATAAAAGGAATGCCGGATGTTCATAGTTCATGAATAGTCATGAGCAAGTATGAAAGTAAATCTGGTGAATGTCGAGAATATCCTTAAACAAGTTAAGGGAGAGTTCCTGGTTTATTGAAACTTGGAATTAGATAAACGTAGATATACAGACGTATATCCTGAGTCTTATGAAGGCGAGTGGGAGCTACAGTCTGGGTTTGCAGTCACTTTGATTAAGTGATACAGTGAGCTGGAAATGTTCTAGCATATGGGTCACTCAGAAATTCTACAACTAGGCCAAAACACAGAGTGCCTTAGAGGCTAAATGAGCAAGATACATGGATCTAAAAGGTTCATTCCCGAACCTTGTGCGGTTCTTCCACCTTTTATATATAGCCGATGTAGTAAGTGGATTCATTGCTTGAAGCAAGGACCAGGTCTCGTCGAGAGATTCATGTGTGTGTTGAGGCTTCCTTTGACTTGGTCATTTGGAACGTGATATGAAGATAGTCTGAGTCCCCACGGATAGCGATCCGTTTATGGCTAGGAGCTAGTTGCGAGTATTGCATGAGATTCTTGTGTTTCAACTTGGTCTCGTGTAATGCAGTGATTGGTTTTAGGCCAAGTGGGAGATTGTTGAAATAGTGTCCTAAACCCAATCGGGTTGGACCGGATCCGACCGGTCGGATCGTTTATACTATTTCTTTACGTTTATACACATATATTAAATGGCTTTTCTGTTGTCATATATATGTTCTTTTAAAGAACCAATTATGAATTGTTAAATGATAACGTCCTTAGTGTTAAACTGTGATAGAGAAACCATGATAGGTGATTATGGTTGATGAGATCTCTAATCACTTTAATAAGTTTGATACTTAAATGTCTCTAGGCTGATGTACTATTAAACAGGGCATTGATAGTATAAAACAGACTAGCACGTATTAGATGTCTTCTGCCTTTAGTAAGCGAGGGATAGATCTCGTCTATCGAAGTGTAGAGACACTTGGGTATGCACGTGGGCGTGTATTAGAGAATGCGACGTTAGGGATCGACCCACTTACACGATAAGTGTCACACTATGTGGCGGTTGTGTAATTATCCTTAAGACCGAGTCTTCATGGCATCACGGTGTGGATTGTCATGCTTTGACACTATTGAGGTTTCCACAGCCACGGGCGATCATGCGGTAGTGATTGGGTATGATCTTCAAGCACGCGGAGTATACATGATTGGTCGTCCGGGAATCGCGTATCCTATGATTGGGATCGAATATCCGAAATGGCCTTCTTATAAGGAATGTCTTACTCTCGTGAATCTTTGCAAAGTGGGAGTAAACGAGTTACTTGAGAGAGCATGATATCCAGTTATAAGATACGATCGTTAATGTTTGACACTCGACGTCGACCGTGTGGATATTATTACAATG
Organism: Gentiana macrophylla; assembly: GCA_026214975.1. Lineage (NCBI taxonomy): Eukaryota > Viridiplantae > Streptophyta > Magnoliopsida > Gentianales > Gentianaceae > Gentiana > Gentiana macrophylla. The sequence continues at coordinate 7,615,214 of CM047808.1, read as the reverse complement.
ATAGGATTGTAAGTTACATGGTAAGCTGTTTCACATGAAAGGTAGTAGTCATTGCATTTGACTCTTCCGATGATTGGGGTCACGGTGTGTTGCTGAGACGCTATCCCGTGATCGTTAGGCATGAAGGCATTTTAAGTAATTTGCACTTTGTGTCTACGGCCAACATATTCGAAGCCTATCGGGTCACACACATAAGAACATCTATCCGGATTAAAATGTGGTTATAGATGATAACCAATTAAGGAAAGAATTTATCTCACGACTATAAAGGTTATAGTGGTAAATTAATATGGTGGTATTTATTTATTATGAATAAATTAAATACAAGATATTAATAATATTATATTAATTAAAGAATATTCCGGAAGCCAATTTGTTGGTCAAAGGGCGCCACATTTAATGTGTATAAGATACACTTAGATTATCAGAATTTAATTAATGATATTACCTATTATTAATATTAGATATTAATAAAATAAAATAAAATAATATATATATGCATGTGTGCTTCCAACGTATGAAGCATATTAGATATGCATGTGCACACATGTTTCCAATGTATATATTTAATAGATTTATATGTGTAATATATATATGATATATACACATGTATGTAAATTGATTTATGGTAATATAATAAAAGGTAAATATTGTCAATATAAGATATTGACAATATCTTAGAATATTCAATATAAGATATTGACAATATCCTAGATTTATTTAATATGAGATATTGTAATAAATGAGATAAATCAATCAATTATATTTTCCTTATTTTATTGGAAAAGGTTTTCTCTCCTCCACTCTCTGAGAGGCGCCACTTTCCTATAAATAGGAAGTGGGTGTCAAGCTCTTTTTTCAGACATCATAATTCCAAGAGCTAATAGTTAACATGTAAAATTGGAGAGCATCCTATGAGAGTTGGAGAGAGGGAAAAAGGCCGGTCTAAAGAACCGGAGTTTTCCGATAGCAATCCATGATGGGATTCCGGCGAGTGCTTCGTGTGGACTAGCGGTAGAGGCCGAACACTTGGGCGGCTCTATCTTGAAACTACTCTCTCCCAGACGGTCAAAGCGTCGATCTTTTAGATCAACCAAGGTAACCACCGTCTTTAGCTTATTTGTTTATTGCTTAAACGAAGTTGATCTTGGGTAAAAGGAAATCAAAATTTTGAATTCATTGCGTTCCGCGTAGATTTCCTAACATTATGTGCATAAGATATTGGCCAAGTTTGGGATGTCTGTTTGCAAAAACCAATAGATACTCCTATGGCATCAAGTGTTCATTTGTCTGCTTTATGCTTCACGATCACCAAGAAGAGAAGGAGTATATGTCAAAGTTCCTATGCTAGTGCGGTTGGCGATCGATGTATGCCATGGTGTGCACTAGGCCTGATCCGCTCGGCGATCAAGGTGTTGTCGGCAGGTTTATGGCTCAACTTGGTAAGGAACACCGGAAAGTCATTAAAGGATATTCAGTACACGAGAGGTACAAATTGATGTTGGTCTCATTTATGGAGGTGATCTTCGTGCAGTCACGAGTTCTTGTGATCTTGATTATCTGAGTGATGTTGATGATGAAAATCAATGATGGGTATGTGTTTACATTGGGAAATGCGGTGGTCACCGAAAGCTACTCTTCAGGCTACTGATAGCCTTATCAACTCTCAAGCGAAGAATATATGGCTCTTCTTGAAGCGGCTAATGAGGTATCTGGTTGAAGGGCTAGTCGGTGATTTGGGGTGCATCAGATCATCCGATATATATATTGTGGCGATCTTAGTGCAATATGTTTAGCCAAGAGATCGGAGTTCATCGCGAGAGAACCAAGCATATTGATGTCGTATCATTTCTTGAGGAATGAGAAGAGGGTTGTAGTGAAGAAGATTGGCACAAAGGAGAATCCTGGCGATATGTTCACTAAACCGATTCAAAGAGAGTAAGTTCCACTTTGCCTGGACTTACCGAATATTCAAAGCTTATAATGCTTTTACGGAAACTTTACCGAGGCGGTCGGTGGAGTGGATCTTTGTGGAGATAGTCCGGTACAAGTACATCCGGCATTGACGAATGCATCCGGTACAAGTACATCCGTTATGCAATCTGTTTGACTCTAGTGAGAGTTGAAGTCAAGGTGGAGATTTGTCAAGAGTGTGACTTAAACTCTACATCCGGTGGAACCAATCGAAGAAGCTTCGGTGTGTGATGGGCCGGTGAAAGTGTATTCAATTACGTGCTTCAAGAGGTGGAAGTCTCTTTGAGCTTCATCGGCAGGTGACTATCGGCGGGGTGATAGTCTGCCGAGTCCTTGAATACAGCAGGTCCCCACATCTGAAATTACATTTATGTGACACAATTATACAAACATGTCATTAAAGGAGGACACGTGTAAGGGTATTTATGGCGATTCAGACAAAGATTCTGGCGGCTAGGTTTTAGGGATTTGTCTTTATAAATACAGATTGTTGTCTCATTATCCGTGTGTGTTGAAATCAGAAATTCGATCATAATAAAATATCTCTTTTCGCTCAGTGGTTTTACCTCTCCCATGAGAGGTTTTAAAGCGTTAAATCACTGTTTCTTCTTGCTTTACATTATCTCCTTTGATTGTTTATGTTTGATTACTTCTGTTTCTATTTCTTGCATCTAAAGTTATCTCCATCGGTTTTATAACAGAGATATTAACTTCCAAACATTTTCTTAACAATTCTTACATTTTCTTTTTGTTGCTGTTTTCTGTGATCGAGTCATTAGGCATAGTCGATCAACTATAGCCTATATATCCAGAAACATTCTCTATCAGTTCTCTTGCCTGAGCTCTAGGGATCCGAGGATCATAGCTGTGTAATGTAGCGGCTATTCCATCTGATTCCGTTGAAGTTTTGCATTATGATCGAGCTATGATATGAATAACTTGGGCGGTGTAGTCTACTTTCTTTATCCTTAATTTGCCATTTTCATTTAAAAGTCGTCGTTGCCTCGTTTGAAGCCCAAAAGTTGATTATTCAATTTGAGAATCCAATTTGACTATTCAGGATGATGCAGGCACACATTTAGTCCTCCGAATTTATCCACATAATTATTTTGAGCCACAGAAATTGGATACTACAGAAGACACGTGGCATGATCCGGTTGGATTAGAAAAGTCTCTCTTTTATAGTGGGAGTCGACGCCATTAATTGTTGCCGCGTCGTTGAAAAAAAAAAAGATTGTACGGATTTTTCTCGTCTGCAGCAAACACTGATTTGATAAGATGGACATGTTTAGGAAGCGTTTGCGGTCTGTGTTTACGCTGTGTAGCTGTTCACGTGTGAAGGAGACTAGTAGAGATAAAAGAGAGGAAATGGGTGGTTTGTTGCAAGTTTTGAAAGTGTTTGATTCTGCGATTGAAGAAGTTTCTTCACTTGAATCCCGCCATGTGATTTCACAAGATGAGATCCAATCTTGTAAACTGGACCTAAGATTCTTGAAAATGTTCTTCTGGTCAATTTTCACCTTAGACGATACTCATCATGATGATGCAGAAATCAGGGATATTTTAGTTCCTGTAAAGCATAGTCTTGAAGCTATAAATGGAATATCAAGAAATAAAATTGGTTCTCCTTCCGGTTTGGAAGACACAAAATTTGAAGCCGAAACCTGGTTTCTAGATGTGCAAGGTAGGATTCAGCACTGTAAGCAAGAATGTGAACTATCGTGTCTACTTCTGTTAAGCTGCTTATTGAGATGCAATTCTTTTGAGAACAAAATGCCTCTGGATTTTCGTTTTGTGAATGCTATTCTCGAGAATCTGAAGGATCTTTGCAAGTTCAATACCAAAGATGGAATCCGTCTTACCCAGAATGAAATTCCAACTACAACCCTCCATAAGATGCTTAGATTGTTGCATATTCTCTTTAATCCAACTCCTGTGGAAATGCAAAAGTTCAAGGTTGCTGTCCATGGATTTGCTAACTGTTTAGCAATCCTGGTATTTTGTTATTGGGTGAAAACAATAGATGAAGGAAGGGCAGCACATTTGAGATTATTGTTGATTGATGTGTTGAAGAAGTACAGACCTTGTGTCCCTGTTTTTAAGGCCTTTTACATTAGACTCTTAGAGGAAATGAAGTTGAGACAGTTATACTCTCCTCTTATGGTAGAGATTATTCCGATCTTCCTTGACCTCCTCTTTGATTCTCTGGATGAATTTGACAAGGTCCATTTTATAGGTTTTCAAAATTCTCTAATGTTTGGTACAGCTTTCTTAACATATCCACCTCGTCAGCATGCAAAGTATAAAGAGATGATGACAATAATCGTAGAAATTGAGGTTCTTGTCAATGAGTATTTGGATCTTTTTCTCTTATTGGATAAACGGAAAGGGGATTTCTCCCAAGCATCAAGTGATTTTAAGAGGAAGGTTGAGCTATTAAAGGGCAAGATTCAACAGGTTGATAACCCAATCAGGGATACATTTTCGTATGATTTTCCCAAGATTAATGGTCTAGGATATTTCAACTTCCTCATACGAAATATTGGATTCTTGAAGGAGAAGATGAATAGAGATGGGACTTTTATCACTTTTCCAGAGGATATGATTCTCAAAATTGAGGTGCAACTACTGAATTTGAGACCTTATCTCATTGATCTTTTTGAACAGCAAAAAGAGCATAAAGAATTAAAGGATACATGGTTAGAAGTGATCAATTTGGCATACCAAATAGAATATGCCATCAACTCGTGTTTGGTACTTGGCAATAGTTTATGGTATAATATGGCACGTCTTATGGAGGTCCTAGACGAAATTAAGGCTGTTTACAGCAAGCTTAAGAGTATTGAAGGTAGAAAGACGCAGGTCATTGGAGGTCTTCATTGTTCAGCAGTTGCTCTAAATAAAGTTCCAAAAGATCCCTGGGCTTCAGGTTCCAATGCTGTGATGGTGGGTTTGGAGAATGAGGTGAACATAATAGTTGAGAATCTTATAAAAGGGTCTAAAATTCTTACCATTGTTGCAATTGTTGGTATGGCTGGTATAGGGAAGACTACAGTTGCTAACAAGGTTTACAATGCCCCCGCGGTTAGGCATCATTTTCACATGTTTGCTTACTGTATCGTTTCTCAAGTTCACAATGCTAAAATGATATTGCTCGATATTCTATGTGATATCAAAAAGAAGGACGACAAAATGATTGACATGGAGGAAGAAGATTTGGCAGACATGCTTCGTAAGTGTCTCAAAGGCCATAGGTACCTTATTATAATGGACGATATATGGGATGTCGAGGCCTGGGATGAAGTTAAAAGATCACTTCCGGATGACCAAAATGGAAGTAGAATTATTTTCACGTCGCGTATTCGTAATGTTGCTTTACAAGCCAAAAAAGATTGTATCCTCTATGACCTACGTTTTCTGTCTGATGAAGAAAGTTTGGAGCTGTTGCGAAAGAAGGCATTTCGTGCAGAATGTTGCCCACCAGATTTTTTAGAGGTCGGGAAGGTGATTGCTAGGAACTGCAAAGGCCTTCCTTTGGCAATTGTTTTGATTGCAGGTCTCATTGCAAAAACCGAAAGAAATCTAAATTGGTGGAATAAAATTTCTAAAACAATAGAATCTTATGGTTTTACGGAAGATTGTACGGACTTGTTAGAATTAAGTTACCAACATTTACCAGAGCATCTAAAGCCATGCTTTCTCTATTTCGGAGCATTTGCAGAAGATACATCAATTCCCGTGAACAAGTTGACACTACTATGGATTGTGGAAGGATTTGTGCAGAATGCTAACAATGAAAATTTGGAAAAGGTGGCGAAGGAGTACTTATGTGATCTAATTGACAGAAGCCTTGTGATTGCTAATGAGAGAAGTTCCTATGGTGGGATTAAAAGTTGTCGAATTCATGATCTATTGCATGAATTCTGTCAAGGAAAGGCTCAAGAGGAGAACTTTTTCCAATTTATGGATGGTTACGAGGCTTCTAGTTCTTCAAGTTCCACTGTACGTAATCCATATCGTGTTTGCATCCATATGAAAGGGAAATATCCTGGTGAAGCTACAAAAATATGTCCAAATATCCACTCTGTACTCGGTAGTCGTAAAAGTGGATATAATCCTTTTGACATTTCTGATGTTAGTTACTTGAAACTTGTTCAAGTGATAAATTTAGAAGAGTTAGAATGGGATAATTTAATCCGAAAGATTGCTTCACTAGTTCATCTAAGATTTTTAGCCATCTCATTTGTTTCCGAACATTTATCTTCTGAAATTACTCTAAAGCTATGCGATCTATGGAATCTGGAAATTTTGATTCTCACTGGAAGAAGATCATTTAAGTTAGTGTTGCCCGAAACTATTTGGAACATGACAAGGCTTAGGCATGTGGACGTCGGTGGTTGCTACTTAAGTAGTTTGAGTGTCCGCGAGGGTAAAGCATACCCCCAAATGATCTTCTTGGAAAGCTTTTCATCACCATCTATTTCCTCAACAGAAGTTTTAGAAGACCTTCTACTAAGGTCACCATCTCTTCGTAAGCTATGCTTCGATTATGATTCCTTAGGAGAAGAATGTGGTAAACGGGGTTTCCAGTTTCCGAAACTTAGTAAACTTGAGTCACTAAATGTGTCCTCTGTGGGAGAGCCATTTTTACGCTCGCTTGACTTTCTTTCAACTCTTAAGAAACTAACATTATCAAACTGTTTCATACACTGGAGGTATTTACCAGCGATCAGTAAAATGCCCTGTCTTGAGGTTCTGAAGCTACTAGATTATGCTTTTATTGGGCATGTGTGGGACATGGAAGATACAGAATTCCCAAAACTTAAATTTTTGAAACTGCATAACCTAAATGTGGGTGAATGGATTGCGTATCCCGAGTCTTTTCCTAGCCTGGAAGTACTTATCGTGAATAAATGCGATAAGCTGAATGCAATACCACCTTGTTTTGGAGAAATGCCTACCATGAAGAGGATTGAAGTGTTTGAATCCGGCGGAGCTGCTACTTCAGTTGTTCAAATACAGGATGTGCAAAAAGAATTTGGAAATGAGGAGCTTCAACTTGTTGTTTCGGCCCCCTCAAAAAAAGAAAACTTATTATTGCATATATCTGATGACGGTATGGCTTGATTTGTTTCGTTTGATGGAATACTCAACATCCTTTATTTCTTGTTAGGGTAATAAATATATAATCTAAATCCTAGTTGAGTTACTGACCAAGATAATAACAATCATATTCTAATTTCAAATTCCTTAAAGTAATGGGAAATCATTACTAATACTACCGATATACGATAAATTAGTTATTTACTCTCGTTCTGAATATATAAAGAGAGAGAGAGAGGAGGGATAAGGAGATTTCTCATTAATTGTGATCCGTTTCTCAGATTCTTGTGATCAAAATGACGAGCTGAAAGAGGAGATTGAAGTAGCATCACTTTGTGCTTAATTCTTGAGGTAAAAATCTCATTCTTTTTTATTTATAGAGTTTGGCTTTGATGCCAAGAACCGGTATCTAAAATTTCTTGGTTTTATCATAGAATTAATGTGGATCTAAACTGGGATTTGTTTTCATAATGTAGATTCATAATTCTTCAAGAATAGCTAAATGAGCACATGCCATGTGTTGTCCTTTCGGTTGTGGACTGGGCTCGGCTTTCGGGATGAGGCGTTACAGAATGATAGATTATTGAGCTGCTAACTCTAGAACATTGCACATAGATAGTGCTTTTTTACTCGATCATTGAACTATCAAATCTTCTCAAATTCATGTCTAGGGAGTTTTTGGCCTTTCATGCAAGGTAAAAACATGGGTTCTCTGGCTACTAGGATAGTTCTTCAAGTTATAATTTTCCTAGCATAGTATGAAATAAGAAAGAATTGATCAAAGAAAATATTTTTCTTTATCTTTATGTATGCAAATGCTTTTGTTAGAGAGAACCTCTCAGATTTAACACGCTAGCTGTTTTTGTCTTTTGTCTTACGAAGCACAACGGGTGGTTAGGCGTATCAGAACACCCCGTCTGTGTGAAGCCATGCTATTTATGTGGCTTAATGTGCATAACTTTTACAGTATATTTGTATAAGAGGCTGTATTCATGGCTTGATCTTATGACAATTGGACACATGGCTATGGGGGGTTATGGATTTGTTAGATTTGAAGATGAAAGTGAGCAACAACGTGCTGTGACTGATATGAATAGAAAATTAATTTTCCGTTCAACATGAAATCTTGTATGTATGCTCAGCTCAGCAGCCCAAAGGTTTGTTTTAGCATTTTTATGTATGTTTCTGGACTTGCAATTGATGTTTGTGAACTCATAAACGTCCCTTGTCTCAAAAGCACAGTTTCAGGAGGCTCTATCATACATGGTTTATCTCGTCAGATGTTACTTTAGCGCTTGTTGAGGAAGTCGTGATTTTACTTGCCCGACTGCTCAGGAGCTGAGTTATGCAGAAGGAATGGCTGTCTGCTCACGAGCCCCGTCCATACAGGGACATGATTTCCTATTTTCTCGTGCTGGTTGGTGACCTTGACTTGATGAAGGCTTTCGTCAAAGAGTACATAAAAATCGACACAGACGACAACGCTGTTCTTCATCAGCTAGCTAATGATGTACGATGAAAGTGCACTTGGATCCATTGGAAATGTCGTTTTGTCCCCTAGGTGTCACGGATACTCATTTTCCAAGCCAACATGCTAAACCCTTGTTCAAACTGAGTGTCTTGAAAACCATAACTGATGCATAGACCATCGGTTATCAAGTCTTAATTAAGGGGAAGGTTAATTATGTTTTTTATGCCTGTCATATGGATAAACACAGCTATGGGGTCCTACTTTGTCTGTCAGGAACCCTGTTATTCGAAAAAGTAGCTGTTAAGTTAGTTGGTCGACCTCAGAAGGTTATAGGTAAACTGGATTTACTGGTTTTGTACATGTCCATTCTCAAAATATAAGTAAACTGGAACCTAGGGCTGTCAAGTCTGTTTTCCTTGGCTATCCCTCCACACAAAAGGGATGTAAAATGCTATGATCCCCCCTTCTTAACGTATATATGGCCCGTTTAGTAGCCAATGGGTACACCCAAACTCTTAGCATAGACTTTAATGAGACGTTTGCTCCTGTGACAAAACTTAACTTGACTAGAATTCTTATTGTCTTAGCTGCCACTAATAATTGGCCTTCACATCAGATGGATTTAAAGAATGCTTTTTTAAATGGTGATCGTAAAGACGATGGCTTTATTCTGCCCCCCTGATCGTGAAAAGAATCTTAAGAAAAATAAGTTTGTAGATAGCTCAAATCCGTCTATGGATTAAAGAAATCCGAGCTGAGATCTTGCGTCCGCCCCTTAAATTTTTTATTTGCCTTTAAAATATTTATTGCCACCCTCCCCATTACCTGAGATCCTGCGTCCGCCCCTACATCTCCAACGGAGAGAAATAATAAAAGCCAACTACTAACAGAGATTTTAGTAGTAATTACATATAGATAATACAACAATATTAATAAGAACATAACAATATTTCTACATATATCATAGCCTATGAAAAGTGTTTTGCCACTCAAGATCATCGACCGTTGAATGCAAATCTTTTTGTTCTGTTTTAATACTTCCCTTCAATTCCGATTTGTCGTTTTTTCCCCTTTGCATTAGCTATTTGTGTGATTATTTGTTTTTTCCATCTTAATTTGGACAGGCTCCGGTTGTGGAGGAGGACAATGTGGTTGGCTTTGAGGATGAGGCCGAAAGAGTAATTGAGCTACTCAGTGGGGAATCAGAACAGTTAGAAATCATATCAATCATAGGAATGCTTGGGTCGGGGAAGACCACTCTGGCTAAGAAAGTCTTAAATGACACAAAAGTTTTAAGACACAAAAGTTGAATGTTTGTTAATGTTTCTCAGGAATATGAGAGAAGGGAAGTCTTTATCAACATTCTAAGTGCTCTTAAATGCCAAATCACTCTAGATATGCCAGATAACGAAATAATCGAGAAACTTTGCAAAGAATTGGGTACAAGGCATGCTTTCTTTACCTTGGAGTCTTTCGCGAAGACTTTGAGATTCCGGTATGGAAACTACTGAGGTTGTGGATTGCTGAAGGTTTCATACAGAAAGACGGAGATATGACGCTGGAGGATATAGCAGAGGATACTTGGAGGATCTGGTGGATAATAACTTAGTGATGATGGGGCAACGAAGGTCGACTGGGCAGATTAAAACGTGTCGTATTCATGACACATTAAGGTTGCGTTTGTTTTGGAAGTTTTTTTTGGAGTTTTTTTAGATAAAGTGTTTGAAGTAATGATTAGAAAGTTGATGGGGTAAAATAAAGTAGAATAATGATTGGTGTAGATTATGAAATGATTGGTGAAATAAAGTAGATAATGAATAAAATAATGGTAAAAAATGTAATAAAGTTGATAAAGTGAAATGATAAGAGATGATTTAATATTTTTTTATTTGTAGTTGAAGATTTGATTGGTAAGAGAATTGTAAGAAATGATCGGTGATGTGATGTAAAAAAAACTCCCAAAAAAACTCCGGCCAAAACAAACGGAACCTAAGAGACTTCCGTAAAAAAGAGGCTTTGAAACAAAAACGGTTCCAAGAGATCAAAAAGTTTGATCAATCTACCTTTGTAGCGGAGCATCCAACATTACGATCTTACCGGCGCATTTGTGTCAATTCGAATGTTTATGACTATGTTACTTTGAAACCGTCTGGTGACCGGGTTCGTTCATTCCTGGCTTTCGCCAAGGAAGAAACAACCGTGCCTTTAGGTCTCGTATCATTGATTCCTAAAGCCTTTAAACTTGTCCGATTTTTGGATGTCAAATCCCTCAGATTCACCAGCTTTCCGGTGAGCTAATTGACTTGGTTCTCCTAAAATATATTGCCATGTCTTGTGACTTCAAGGTAATCCCGAAGAATTTCTCCAACCTAAGAAACCTGCAAACTATTATCATTGATACAATATCTCGCATCCTTGAGATTAAACCTGATATTTCGAAGTTGGCCCTCCTAAGGCACTTACTAACTAATGCTTCTGCATCTATGGAAAAAAGTACGGTGCCATATATAGCTAATAGGAAGCTACAAACACTTTGTACCATCTCTCCTGAAATTTGCATGGTGGAAGTGTTTGAGAGGTATCCCAAATTGAAGAAATTGGGGATTTGTGGACAGTTAGCTACTGTTATCCTGGCTAATGGTGAATCTGCTTTGTTTGAGATTCTTGTTAAACTGGTTTTCCTTGAAAATTTGAAGTTGATCAATGATGACACTTGTCCGTTACATGTCCACCCTCGTGAAACTAATTTCCCCAGAAATCTAAGGAGGTTAACTCTGATGAATACCTTTCTAGACTGGAGTGAAATTTCAACTCTAGGAAAGTTGCAGAAGCTTGAGGTTCTGAAACTAAAGGATAATGCAGAAAGGTGTGAAGTTTATAGTACTCAGACTTAAACCCTAGCCGACTAAACAACACCTTCAGGTTTGATTTATCCATATGAGAATCAACTCCATATGAGAAATTCACTTCAGATGAGAACCTCTCAGATTCAGATGGGATCCTCTGTTGTCTCTAGATTCAGACTTGATTGAGCTGAGATTTAGATGTGATCAACACATTCAGACTTGGTCACCAGACCAGACACGACTACCAAATTCAGACGTAATCACCCTAGCTGATTGCACTTCTACTGAGTTCTTCAGATTCAACTCCAATCAACCAGATTCAGATTTCAATATTTAATGCACGAGATCAAGGCACTCTTACAATTACAATTATGATTTAATTGGCCTCGACCTCAATGAAAGAGTCAAGAAGATGGTTGGTGACCTTGACTTGATGAAGGCTTTCGTCATAGAGTATACAAAAAACGACACCAACAATGATATTCTTCAGTAGCTATAGCTAATGATGTAAGAAATGTGGTGTACCAAGCTGAAGACGTCAATGAAGATTATATCGTTTGTCAGACTTTGCAGTTGAGGAGAGGTGTTGGGTCCAAAGCACTTCATCTGGTTTGTGTTGTTTATGATCTTGTGGATATAAGGAAAGAGATTGAAGATGTGAGTGCAAAGGCAAATAAGTTCAGAGTTCAGCACATGCAGCCAAGACAATTCAAATTCATTCAGACAATATGTCGAACATGTACAAGGTATAAAGAGATCAGCACAACAATTTATAGATAAAATATAGATAAGTGTACGAATCATTATTATACAAATCTTTCAGAGCACCAAAAGTACATATGCAACATAAAGAGATCGAATCGTCTTCAAATGAGAAGTAGCACAAGCAAACCAATAACATAATATTGAAAATCAAGAAACAAAGCAAATCAAGAAAACAGAAGTAACAGTTTATCAAATTTTCTCCAGAAAACAAGAGCTGAATGCAACAAAATATTCCATGACTGCCTGAACTGTTGTCACATCCTTCGGAAGAGTCGTCTTCAGCCTCATTTTCTTCACAGTGACAGACCTGTTGTTATTCGAACATATACAACGTTACCCATAAGTGGTAGAAAGTGAAGCAAAACCAAATGGAACTGAAAAATAGCTGTAAAAAGACTACAAATTACGCAGAGCACAAACGGAAATAAAGAACTATATGATTAACCTGGGAAAGAAGCAACTGGATGGATCGAGGTCACAAAGATTAAGAGTTATCATTGATCTGGAGGGTACACAGCAAGCTTAAACTGGAAATTTTTGTTGTTCTTTTGTTGTGCTTGCTGCAACTTGAGGACCTGAATTTTCCGGGCAGAGACGGCCACCGAAGGTTTACTGCAACAAAACAAATCAATCGTCTGAAGGGAGGGTATATCGACAATGCCATGCGGAATAGCTTCAAGGTTATCACAATGCCTCAGATAAAGGGAGGTAAGCATTGGGAAATGACTAGCATTAGCCTTCCACAACACTAGTCTCTGTGTATATCCTATGTGCAAAACTTTGAGGCAGCGAAAACCTCCGTCTTCGGTATCCCATAACTCGCCGTCAAACGCATTATCCTTCAGTTTCAGAACCTCAAGCTTTTGCAACTTTCCTAGAGTTGAAATTCGACTCCAGTCTAGAAAGGTATTCATCAGAGTCAACCTCCTTAGATTTCTTGGGAAATTAGTTTCACGAGGGAGGACATGTAACCGACAAGTGTCATCATTGATCAACTTCAAATTTTCGAGGAATTCCAGTTTAGCAAGAGTCTCGAACAAAGCAGTTTCAGTATTAGCCTGGATAATGGTAGCTAAATTTCCACGAATCCCCAATTTCTTCAATTTGGGATACCTCTCAAACAATTCTGCCGTGCAACTTTTAGGAGAGATAGTGCAAAGTGTTTGTAGGTTCGCATTAGCATTCGTCCCTTTTTCCTTACCTTTTTCCAAAGATGCAGAAGCATTCGTTTGTAAGTGCCTTAGGAGGGCCAACTTCGAAATATCAGCTTTAATCTCAAGGGTGCGAGATGTTGTATCAATGATAATAGTTTGCAGGTTTATTAGGTTGGAGAATTTCACCGGAATTATCTTCAACTCACAAGACATGGCAATGTATTTAAGGAGAACCAAGTCCATTAGGTCAGTGGGTAAACGGGTGAATTTCAGGGATTTGACCTCCAAAACTCGGAGACGTTCAAAGGTTTTAGGAATGGATGGTAAGAGATCTAGAGGCACAGTTGTTTCTTCCTTGGCGAAAGTCAAGAATGAACAAACCCGCTCACCGGTCGGTTTTGAAGCAAGATAGTTTTTGACATTTGAATTCACACAGATGCGCCGGTAAGATTGTAATGCTTGATGCTCAGCTAAAAAGGCAGATTGATCAGACATTTTAATCTCTTGGAACAGACTTTGTTTCAGAGCCTCTTTTTTACAAAAGTCTCTCAATGTGTCATGAATACGACACGTTTTAATCTGCCCATTTGACCTTCTTCGCCCCACCATCACTAAGCTCCTATCCACCAGATCCTCCAAGTAATCCTCTGCTATATCCTCCAGCGTCATATCTCCGTCTTTCTGTATGAAACCTTCAGCAATCCACAACCTCAGTAGTTTCCACACCGGAATCTCTAAGTCTTCACGGAAAACTCCAAGGTAAAGAAAGCATGCCTTTTTGTGATAAGGCAAGTGTTCCAAACTCAATTTTATCATTTCATTGAGTTGTGTCTGATCTCGAGCAACATAATCACCAACACTCTTAGCTACATTCTCCCACCATTCAGTCCTTTCCCGGTGATTCAAGAGAATACCGGCAACAACTACAATTGCCAGTGGAAGTCCACCACATATTTTTAAAATGCGTAACTCATAGCTCTGAAGCTGACGAGGGCATTCATTCTCCCCAAAAACTTTTCTCCTTAGCAATTCCCGACTCTCATCACCTGTCATGAAACGTAAGTTGTGAGGATCCATGGATGGATTTGCATGAGAAGCCACAGGCTTGTTTCGACTAGTAATTAGAACCCTGCTCCCCTTCTTGTTGTTAGGAAAAGCAACTTTAAGATCATCCCATGCGGCTTCGTCCCACACATCATCCAAGACTATCAAGTACTTCCTTTTACCCAATTCCTCACAAAGTTTGTTGATTAGTTCGTTATCTAGCATATCGGGGGTGATTTCGCATTTAAGGGCACGTAGAATGTTGATAAAGACTTCTCTTCTCTCATATTCCCGAGAAACATTAACAAACACACTAAAAAAGAACTCATATTCAACTTTTGGGTCTTTTAAGACTTTCTTAGCTAGAGTGGTCTTTCCCAACCCAAGCATTCCTATGATTGATATGATTTCTAACTGTTGTGATTCCCCGGTGAGTAGTTTAATTACTTTTTCGGCCTCATCCTCAAAGCCAACCACATTGTCCTCCTCAACAACTTGAGCCTGTTCAAATTGAGACGAAAAAGAAAAGATCAATCACACAAATAGCTAATTCAAATGATAAAAGACAAATCCCGATTGATGGTAAGTAAAAACAGAATTTATATACCTTTGGAATATTATACAAGCGACTCTTCTTCTTTATTTTGTCTATTTTTTCCTGTTTGTTTTCTATTATTGTTATTATAGTTTTACAACACAAGACGCTACGTCTGAATCTGACAAAGCTATCTGGGATCAGCTATGTGATGTGCTGATGATCAGAGAGTTCAAGTCTTGAAAATCAGTTGAGTGAAGTGCAGCTGAGGACCGTCTGTCAGCAGAGTGGTATGCTGAGCTGTTGAATGCTACTGAGCTTTTGCGTCTCAATTGATTATTGAGCTGAGTTGCTCAACTGAGTTGAGTCACATTTGAGGCATTTATGGAAACTTCGACAAAGGTCATAATGGCGGTTAGGGTTGGTTACCAAGGCTATAAATACCCAATGATTGTAATATATCAATGTAGTGTGTATCATGTGCATAATAAAATATCTCCGTTTTTATACGTAGAGTAGTCGGCATAACGCCGGAAACCACGTTAAATCGATGTGTTCTTCTTGTTTCTTTTGATTGTTTGTTCATGTTAGATTGTTTATGTTCTATTCTTTGCTTGTCATTTGTAATAACAAAATGGTATAATAGAGAAGGTTTCAGGGAATAATCGCAGTTGAGCATATTTGGTCTTCACCGAAGCTAGGTTATATGATCAAAAGGCATGTTCTTTGGCAAGAAAGATGTCAGCAATTAACGTGAAAATCTACAAGTTTACAGGGAAGAATAGCTTTAGTTTATGGCAGATCAATATGTGGGACCTGTTAAAGCAACAAGGGTTGTGGACTCCTTTATCCGGTAAAGTTGGTGTCAGTTTCGATCAGATGGACAGTTTAGAGGAGAAGGCACATTCAACCATCATGTTGTGCCTATCAGATGATGTTATCACAAAAGTTGCAGAGGAAGACACTACAACTGGTCTTTGGTCGAAGCTTGAAAGTCTGTATAAGACTAAGTCATTAACCAACAAGTTGCTGCAAAATCAACGTCTGTTTAGTCTGAGGATACATTAAGGTATTCAACTGAGAGATCATCTTAATCAGCTCAATATTGTTTGATTTAAGGAATATTGATGTTAAGATTGAGGATGAAGATGCAACTCTAATCCCGTTGGTGTCATTACCAACATTATATGAGAATTTTATACAGTCCTTTATTATTGGAAATGATACAATGGGTGATAGGAGTCGAGACACAAAGCAAAGATGCATAGATGTACCAGCAAATTGGCTTGGTAGTCAAGCAGAGACCAAAGTGGGAAAAGGGCTTGGGCAGTCTGGGAAGAATAAATCCAAGAAATTTGCGTCCAAATATCCTAATTCCATAGATGTCTATAGTTACTGTAAGGAGCAGGGGAATTGAAAGTCCAATTGTACACGGAAGAAGAAGCAGCAGTATAGCAATTCTGGAACAGTTGTTGTGGCAGCTGGGCATGACTCAGATGAGAAACTGGTTTTGGTAGCAAAGGAGTCAACACATCATGCTGATGTGTGTATCCTAGACTTTGGAGTATCCTATCATATTTGTCCACACATGGAGTGGTTCTCAACTTGCGAGCAAATAGATGGAGGGCATAATTCTATGGCCAACAACAAGGTCTGCAAGATAGTGGGATTGACTCAATTTAGTTGAGGACAGAGGATGGTAGATTCTGCACACCGAAAGATGTTAGACATGTTCCACCGATGACCAAGAATTTCTCATCTCTTAGTCTACTAGACAACAATGTGGTTTAATTTCAAGAGTGAAGGTGGAGTGCTGAATGACTACAAAGATTCAGCTATGATGCTCAAGGGTGTCAAGAAGGAAACCTTGTATATATTGCAAGGCTCTACTGTATCTAGCTCTGCTGCTATTGCATCATCAACAGTTCACCAATCGCAGTTGACCAAGTTGTGGCATATGAAACTGGTCACATGGGTGAAAGAGGGATGCAAGTTATTTCTTCAGCATGTATTCATGGGGGATATAAGGTCAAGAATATGGACTTTGTGAGCAGGGGCGGCTGCAGGAATTTCGGTATGGGGGTCAGAAATTTGTCCGTATCACACATATATTTGTATATTTAATTCTATACATATAATTATAGAGTAATAGATAAAAATAGGGGGTCAATGTATAAAAATAAGGGGGTCAATTACACATAGATACGTGTTTATAAAAAAATTCTCTACTGTTAATTCATAATTTTTTTATTTTAGGGGGTCGGCCGCACCCCTTTGTTAAAGGGCAAAGCCGCCCCTGTTTGTGAGCACTGTGTGTTTGGGAAGTTACATAGGAGAAAGTTCCCAAAAGGCATACACAACACAAATACGTCACTTGATTATATTCATTCTGATTGCTGGGGGCCATCAAAGGTGAAGTAATTAGGCAGTCACAGATATTTTATGTCATTTATTGATAACCATTCAAGAATGACTTGGGTGGTGATGATGAAGCACAAAAGAGATGCATTCAATAGTTTCAAGCAGTGGAAGACTCTAGTGGAGAATCAGATAGGGAAGAAGATCTAGAGGCTTCGAACATATAAAGGTCTCGAATTCTGCTAGTCAGAGTTTGATCAGCTTTGTAAGGATGAGGGTATTGCCAGACATCATACATTTAGGAATATTGCTCAGCAGAATGGTGTTGCGAAGAGGATGAATCAAACTCTGCTGGAGAGGGCAAGATGCATTCTCTCTAATCATGATCGTTAGGTGTGAGGGACATTTTGATAAATGTATTTTGCGCTTACGGCCAACATATTCGGAAACCTATCGGGTCACACACATATGAATAATTAGCCAGAATTAATTTGTGGTTATATAACCGGAGGAGGATTTGTTTATGCCTACTAGAAATGTTAAAGTGGAAATTAATAATGTGGTAGTTATTTATAATGAATAAATAAGTACAAGATATTAATTAGAGTAATATATTATTATTTATTAATATTGATATATATATATATATATATATATATATATATATATATATATATATATATATATATATATATATATATATATATATATATATATATATATATATATATATATATATATATATATATATATATATATATATATATATATATATATATATGTGTGTGTGTGTGTGTGTGTGTGTGTGTGTGTATGTACAATGCGTATGCATGTAAGGTGTGCGTGTGACATGTATATATGATATATATATGCACATGTGTAGTAAATATATATTTAGTAATGTAATATATTAAAGATATTTCTAATATGAGATATTAATAAATATCTTGGAAAGTATTTAATATAAGATATTAAATATATGGCAGATTTAAGATTAAGGAAAAATCCTTAATAAGATAATCAATCAAATATCTGATTTATTTATTAAATCCTTATTGTATTGGGAAAATAGTTTCTTGTTCCCCACCCCACTCTAAGACTCTTGTGGCCCACCTACCTTATAAAATGGGAGAGATGCCAAGCTCTTTTGTATCATAATATTCTTGCAATATTATAGTGAAAGAAATATAGAGGTTCTTGAGAGACTTTTGTGGGAAGAAGAAAAGGCGACCTAGCAGTCGACTTTTTCCGGTAGCAGTCCTTCAAGGATTCCGACGGTTGTTCGTGTGGATTACCGCTAGAGGCCGGACACTTGGACGACTCGGTGCTTGGACCATCAACAGTAGACGATAAAGCTTTGATCTTTTAGATCATCCAATATAACTTTCTCGTTTACTTATTTTATGCTTGTTGCTTAAACAAAGTCGATCTAGGTAAAAGAAAATCAAATTTTAAATTCCGCTGCGTTCCCGTGCTAATTTCCTAACATTCAATACCATTTTACGGACGAAATGTGTATAAGCAATATGTTTGGAAATGATGAGATTATATAAGATGCATCATATTACACAAATTCATTCCCTGAAATGAATGTGACAAAATTAAATAATTAAGATGCATGCAATGATTTTGAATATATTGGTAACTGTGGTTATGACTATCTTTTTTGTGAAAATTATGATGTAAAAAAAATTCCACGAGAATTGAGTTGGATGATATAACTATAATTCAAGAACATTGGTATAACCCGATATATTGTATCCATAATTGTGATAAATGATATAATATCTCTAAAAGAGATAATATTTCTCCACAAACTGAAAAAATATTAAAGAAATTTGTTGATACCCGTATAAGAGAATCTCACATTGAAATGTTGAATCCGTCACGGGTTATCGTAAATTTTATAGATATCGATTGTGAAAAGGTGTTGTCCTTGAATATGGGGAGAAAAATCTATTATGAATTATATGTCGTGACAAATATTGACATAAATGAACAATGACTTCACATAATATTCATTGATATAAAATCCCCGAATGATAGATATTATGCAAATTTCGCATAATATTTTTCTAAGAAAAATAGAAGAAATACCAAAAATCCATTGTCTTACTTTAATAATTTTCATAAATAGCAACATATTTGCATCTTAATTACTATTATTGTTTATATCTTCGATCCAGAACCTAAGCAGAGTGTCAAAAACACTCAGACTAGGTAAAAATGGAATAAGCAATTGAGGTTGAGTTTGAATCGATGATTTTTGGTTTGTTAATGATGAAATAATTATCAATTATATTCTCCCATTATTGATAATATTAAGTTCCGCTAATCAGTATCTTTGCAATAACTTTGAGTTTGTATGTGCCATGACCGCATATATATATGTCATTAGACACAAATATTGGTATGAAAATCCTTGATGGATTTCATAAATGAAATATTATAACAATCGCAACATGCATATTGTTAAGTTGTAAAGGTCTGTAACATTCATGTT
The DNA here is from genome assembly GCA_026214975.1 of Gentiana macrophylla. Taxonomy (NCBI): domain Eukaryota; kingdom Viridiplantae; phylum Streptophyta; class Magnoliopsida; order Gentianales; family Gentianaceae; genus Gentiana; species Gentiana macrophylla. The sequence goes on along the minus strand of CM047808.1, from coordinate 7,595,461 downwards.
AAATGTAAAATATGACCAGTTAAGTAGATTTATGTCGAGGAACGAATATATAAGTAACTCATGTTTAATGTCATGAATTTTATAGAATTACGATGCGTGATAGTGAAAATATATGAATGTGAATTGCGATTGTATTACTTCTCTCATTGTTTTCATGCTTACAGTGTTGATTGTGTTGAATGTGTTGTACAAGAGAGTAGTGAGTAGTTGTGGATCCAGAAATTAATTTCAGTGGTGTCACTGGAGTCTTAAACTATATTTTTTGTCAAAAAAATTGTTCCAGTGGGGTGACCGAAGCCTAAAACAACATTTTTTAGCGACAAAATGAAATTTTTTAAACAAAAAAACTATATCGTTTTAATACTAAAAAAACATTCTTGGATCTCAGTGGGGTCACGTGCCCCCACCCTAATAAATGTGTGTCCGCCCCTGTAAGCATACGCACTACTAGGACAATATTTAGCCTCTACATTCAATCATCTACATGCATCCTAGAAAAGTGGTGATATACAAAACAGTACGTTCTAGTAAATATGCTCACTAAGGTCATTCTTACATCTATCCTTGGAGAAATATTTGTAGTATTGAAATGCGTAAATTTGAAGACAGCCAAATCAGGAGAGCGCAGCAACTTCAAAACTATTTTGTGTATTTGATACTAAAAACCAGTGATTGTACACTTTTTCCCTATAATTAAGTTTTTTTTTCTTTCCCATAAGGTCTTCTTAGTTAAAGGTTTTATAACGAAAGAGTCAGTACAACACATAAAAACGCATATGTGATGAACTATTTTATTTGTCTAGTTTTTTCTCAATAGGTTTTCTAGCATTATAGTACATGAAATATACGTTATGCAACTCGATTGAGAAAATCAATTCAACCATTTATTAATTGAGACGTTGTCTATAATCAACTGAAAAAATCATCCAACTGTATTACATGAAGACAATGCAACTTGTATATCTCAATTGAAGGGACGATATATTAAAGGAGATAGAACAAAACATATTTCACATAGATTCTTCTTTACTCCTAACCTGTAAGAGAATAGAGAGATTGATGTGCAACAGATTCGATCAACTAATAATCTGGCGGATTTATTTACACAAGACAACGCCGACTGCAACATTTGAAAGATTGGTGAATGAGCATTGTGATGCGACGCTTGAAAGGTCTAAATTGATGCTTGGTTCAGGAGGAGTAAACACGTATAAATATGTACATTTTTTCCTTTAATAAGATTTTTTCCCACTAGGTTTTTTTTTCTTAGTAAGATTTTAATGGGACGTATCATATCTTTTGTATGTTGAATAATAGAAATCCGATGGGGAGTGTTAAGTAAAATATAAATTTTATGGATTATTTATTATTCAAGACCATTTACGTAGATTTTCTGGTTCAATTACTTTATTGTGTTTACACTGTAATTTCTAGGATAAATACTCATATACATTGGAATAAGATACAAGCAAATTTTCTTCTACATTTTGTTGTCTTTTCTCTCTTTGCTTTCTCTATGATTATTATTGATTTACAACATTTTTTATTTTTTATTTTTAATAAGTTCGCTTTTTTTTTTTTTTTTGCAAACCGCTAAATGGAGTAAGAACCATGTATTAGGCTTAACTGATCTTTCAAATACAAGCGTTTTCGACGTAGTTTTGGAGAAGAATCTACTACTATATTATTTTCACATTTTGAATGTGTGTGGTAGGATCAACTTGTATTTGAGAGATCCGCAGATACTAGTATGTGTGAGAGCAGTGGCGGACCTACATATAAATAAGGAGGGCCAATTGCCTCTTTTATCCGAAAAAAACATTAGTATCTGTATTATGCATATAGTTTGTCTATTTTAATTTTTTTATTTGTCTTTAAAAATGTTATTGACCCCTTATCCGAGATCTTGCATCCGCCAACGTGTGAGAGATCTAAATGGCACAATAGACTCTATCAGCCAAAATGATGATCAATTACAGCTGCTCCAAGGATCTCATCTCAAGGTCGGAGTTTTAGTTGTTTTTAATTAAAAAATTAAAAAGCAAAAAGACACCCAAAGAAAAGAAAAGAAAAGAAAACGAAAACAGGGGACGAGGAAACGGGAAATTCTACTGCAGAGACTATTTTGTTTCTGATTTGTATCTAACAACACGTGTTGTACATGTTTCCATTGGATACCAAATGAAACTCTCTATGTATAAAAAAAGTCTCCGCGATAGAATTTTCCGGAAGGGACATATGATATGTTGTTACCTTTTTCTTCTTCTTTCCACCTTGGCCAACTGCTGCTGCATCCTCAGACTTCTTCAACTTCAAACCAAGAAGTGCCTTTTCTTGATTAAAAATTTTTGCGTCTGAACTCAGTTTTTCAATCCGTCTCAATAAATCCCGACGACTACTTGAAAAATAATCAAACGGATGAACTGCTTTGTACGCTAAGCCTACACCTTTCCTTTTAGCCTGAGTAAGGATATATTGTTCAATGACGTCTTCAGCATCGTGCACCATATTTCTAACATCATTAGCTAGCTGCTGAAGAATAGCGTTGTCTGTGTCGTTTTTTGAGTACTCTATGACGAAAGCCTTCATCAAGTCAAGGTCACCAACCAGTGTCTTCACTTTTTCATCGAGCCCACTTATTAATTTAGAATAGTAGATGATAAGTTCTTTCAGATTTTCTAGGATGAATCCCAGTGCAGCAAGTGGGATTTGCTCCGCCATTGCAGAGTTGGTAAGCTAAACTTTCAATATTAGTAGAGCTTTCTGACAAATTAAGGTGCAAGAGAAAATTAGTAGTGTGTGTAGTTTCTTTACAAAACTGGCTTTAGCAAAAAGAGTTAAATAGAGAGATTACAGCGACCCCAGTAGCATGCCTCAATTACTTCTTCCAAACACATCGTTTTTCGTTTTACTTATACTTTTTTCAGACCCAAAAAAAAAATTCACTCCAACAAACATCCTCTATACAACCACCAATAAACAATTTTTTGTTATTATTATTATTATTATTATTATTATTATATTTTTATTATATACAACTTGCAAAGAAATTTATAAAGTAAATGGGGCCCGTCTGACAAGTTGCAGCTTTACATACCCGTACCAACCACCTGATAATTCAAGGGAGGGGATAGAGGATTTTCAATTTTGGGTGTATGTCAAGACACCATTGTGACAAAAAAACACCCGAAATCAATTTAGAGGCTGAAGTTGGGGGGACTGCTGTGGACACCCTTAGCAATGTCAAGTCTTTTCACAAGTCTACTTAATAGCTAGGTCAACTCTTTGCTGAGTCAAGCAATTGCAACTACCTTGTTGTGTATGTAAACACACAACTACACGTTACCTTGAACGGTAGTGCTACATCCACTACAACTACCTCCACAACATCATCCACAACATCATCCACACCACACATTTAATCGCGCCACAAAAAAAAAAAAAAATTTCTCTCCAACTGCGATGTGATCATCCATTAACATCATCCACTACACTTTTGTGTAGTGGACATAACATTTTCCTTACCCTGAACATCACCTTTATTTTAAAAATCCACATTAATTTTGTAATACCTCAAACCAATTTTGATAGTATTACCCGTATTTAATCCGAAAATGTAAAGTAACTCTAAAATAACAAGAATGTTAAAAAAAAAAAAGTATTATTTTTGTAGTATTTTGATAAATAAATATTTATCTTAGTTAATAGTGACTATTCATTACGTCAATAAATATAGGGAGTTACAATATTAAAAATCCACCTCTTAAGTGATTTGATGGTTACATGTGCAAAGTCATGAGGGGAGGGACGGTTCTTTGGAAAAAGAAAGAGGAATCAAAGAGTTTTATCTATGAAAGAAAGAATGTGAAGAAAAAAAAAATAAAAGGAAAGGAGAAAGAAATAGTGGAAGAAGAAATGAGGATAAGGGCTTTGGAACATCTTCTTAATATCAATTAGCAAGCACAAAGAGAAACCAATTTTATTGAGTCTTGAAGAAAACGGTAAATATTTTAATAATTAATTTTTTTTCCAGTATGAATATATATATATATATATAATATATATAGCTGCTTTAAGAGATTTATTGATTTAGAATAGTATTTGATATAGGAAATCGAGATGTGGAGTTTCGTTTCAATGATGGATTAGCGGATTTGGTTTCGAGGTAAGAAGTGTAGTATCAAGAGTATTTTTTTTAGTATTCATGTTTTCGAGCATTTCATTCTTGATTGATTTGTTTAAACGATCCCTACAATTTTAAGAATAATTAGATAATGACCGAGCATTATTACAAGATACATAATATATCATAACATAAAAACTAACACCGTGGTAGAGGTGGATTTCCAAAAAATTGATAAATTTGTATAGTTATAGATAACAACTTGTTGGTTCATGTTTTAAGTGGCTTTATGAATATTTTATGTGTTAAAACGAATTATCATTCTATTTTTATATAACTTGAGTATTTGCGAAATAAAAGGTTTTCAACATAGTCCGTGTATTATTGTATTAAGTGTGTGTGTATATATATGTATGTGTGTGTATATATTATTTTCAAAACGTATGAAATGGTTAAAAGATATAATAGTTTATCAACCATATAAGTATTTTTAAAGAGTTTTAATAAAAAAACAAAACCAACACTACTTTTAAATGTATGTTTTAGAAAGATGGATGCAAATCCTCTTTTAAGATGTCCAAGTCGGTTTTTAGAACCCTATCAATATTCCTGGAGATAATATGTTTAAAGATTATAATGGATTGTCAAACAAAAAGTAATAACCGAAGTTATACAGTTTTTCAGAAAGTTTAGTGTCTTTGCAGTAGTTGTATTTTTAGAATAAAAGACACTACAAGCAGATAAGTATATATAATAGAATTTAAAAGATATATTTGATAATGTTACGGTTCCCTAGAAAAACACTCCACTCCCGGGTCAGAGAGAGAATTCAGATTTCAGATTTGGTGCAGTGAGTTCTCGAGAATCCCCGGCATCAGGCATTGCTCATGGGCTATAATACGGAGTACATTTTATATGCCGGAGCCGGAAATCCGGTCTGCAACCTCAGACAGTTTCAGAGTCCCTTTGGGACACAGATCAGATTAGAACCGTATCATTATCAACATTACAGTAAATTATTAACTACAATAAATAATATCAGTTACAAGAATTAATATCATATACATATACGAGTGGTAGTTTTATAACAGTTTAATATATAATTATTCTACTACAATGATTATTTTCAGATAAGCTATACTTCTTATTTTCAGTCAAATGTTTCTAGTACATATAGCATGCAGTAGTTAACACTACATATATTTTCAGTAAGCATATCACTATTTTCTAGACTAATAGTAAGGAACTTTGAAAGCTTGCTCAGTGGCTTCCTTAGTTTCCTCTTGATGCTTAGACACTCCTTACAGGGCATTCGTGCTCACTCATTCAGTTATTATATTTTTCAGATGAGATTCAGGGTATCGAGAAGGTGAAGAGACAATGTCAGGCTCGCTATTCTAGATAGATTTGTTAGAGAAGACGTGTGGAACCACGTATTCATAGAAGAGAGAGCAATGATCCTGATTATCCACAGTGGAATGTTGGTGGAAGTGAAAAGTTACAGATTATAGGAAGGTGAATGGTCCATTATGTCTTTTGAGATTCTTTTGATGATGTAAAAGTCAGGACAGGAACCCGGTATTATTATATCAATGTAATATGATATTATTTATATTATTGTGATTTTAGTTTTCTGATTTTCTAGCAGTAGGCTTCGTGATTCGAAATTTCGGTTTCAGATCATGGCTGAACGATTCAGATCCGGATAATTCGGGAAACTCCGGGTCGGGTCGTTACAAATTTTGCTAATACATTGTCTTACCAATTTGGCCAAACAAATCCTTCAAATGACACCCTACCAACCCACTTGGGATTTTTCTTTTCTTTCTTTTCTATGGTTAAACTCTAACTACAAGGGTCCTCATGCCTTATGTCTCACGGGATTAGTAGAAATATTAATCAGGTAACCTAGTTGCTCATAGTCATGGACTTGGTATTATACCAAATAACTAAAAGAAGTCTGACGAAACAAAATTCGTCGCGTATAAAATCTGGGTCCTTTGATCTAGTGATAACTGGTGAGGATGGATGATTAAGGAAAAAATATGAAGGTGAGAGAGAGTTTTTGGGGGAGATTTAGACTGAGCCTGAGAATTTCTCCAGGATGCCTGCGTATCCAATGTGTATGTTGGAATCAAGACTGCCGTAGTTCTTTGTGGATGTTTATATATGGGGCGATGCAGAGGCGGAGCTATGTGTAATGGGGTGGGGTCACGTGACCCCATTGAGATCCAGGGATATTTTTTTAGTATTAAAACGATGTAGTTTTATTGTTAAAAAATATCGTTTTATCTTTAAAAAATACAGTTTTAGGCTCCGGTGACCCTATTGAAATAAATTTTCAGTATAAAATGTAGATTTAGACTCCGGTGACCCCATCGAGATAAATTTATGGATCCGCCACTGGGGCGATGGTGCTCTAGGCCTGCGTGGGCCGTGTCCAATGTGGACTCTATTTTCGTGTTATTCAAGTTAGAGATAATTCTGGGATTATCCATTGATTTTAGGAGATAATTGTGATATTCAAATATCCGTGTTTAAATGATAAGGACCGGAGCCTTAAAGACTTAGGATTCTTCCCATAATTATTGTATAATTATTATCCTTATTATATTCTCTAACCGACTTGCGACGAGATGCTAGAGCCGGGCGGACCAGGCTGCGTAGACATGCTCCTCGCCGGTCCAGACCGAACTGTGGTGAACAGGGAGATGACCTAAACAACCTTCCTTCATGAGGACTCAGTTCGGCCCTTAGGCTTATGATGGGGCTCCTGGCCCTTACAGTTAGGGTATTAGGTCTATTCTTTGGGATGTCATGTGCCTGTCACGTGGAGCGGTGAAATCTGGTATCGTCATAAGCCTCCCCAGATCCAGCTGAACTCTTGAGGTCAGGACGGATCTGAGTTAGATGTTGGGCTGGTTTGACTTGGTCGAGCCGCAGCTCGGTCTTTCCTTAACAGGGTGGATATAGTCAACGATGCCAGGTGGCAGTGTCACGTTATAACTTCTGCCTTCATGTTCTTTTTTTGAAATACAAGGCGTCTCCCACCCATTTCAAGTGACGGTTTTCGAGAACAGGTTGAGGCTTATAGCCCCCTGTCATAACAACAGTTCCATTACATTTTGGCAGGCATAAAGCACTGTTATACCTGACGATTTCAAACTAAGTATTCATTGCTTATTTCCCCGTTTAAATCTCCCTTTCCTTTTACTTCTTCTCGACGAGGAGAGCTAGATTTTTGACCCCCACGAGTGTTTTTGTAGAAAATTCCATGGAAAAGGAGAATGGTCTTGAGGTAGAGGGTGCCTCAACCGATTTAGCCGGTGCTTCCTCCTACCGTTATTTAGAGACTTTTGACCCAGCAACCCGTCTGTGGATTCAAGAGGGTACCCAACGTCTTATGGGTAGTTTCGGGAGAGCTTCCGTTCTTGACAAACGCATCCTGGACTACATACGTCAGGAGTATAACATAAATCGGGGATTTCTACCCCCACACTTCCGGAGGAACCCCGACCATATGCCTGTCATCCTACTGAGGGGTTCAGTGCCATCTAGGAGGGCCAGTTAAAGGGTGGATTATGGCTGCCCTGGTGCCCGGCATTTCTGGTCTTGCTTCGATGCTACAAGATCGGTGCTGCACAAGTGACTGATAACGAGGTTAAGAGTATAATCGGGTTCTCCAACCTCTGCAGGATGGCGAATGTTTGCTTTACGGTCCCTCTGTTCCAATGCTTCCATCACATCCAGAAGAATCTAGGACCGAGTGGGTGGTACACCTTCCCTCGCCGTCCCGAAGTTCAAGCCTCTATTGCTGATGGTGCTTCTCCGGCCAGTAACTGGAGAACATGATTCTTCTTTGTAAGGTGTGGGAATCATGTTGAGTTGAGCCGGTGGGTAATGGCCACTCTGGACAAGGATCCCAAGCCCGACTTGGGGGATTTCGCCGATGTGCATACCATTCATAACAACAACTTCTTTATTCTTGATAAGGAATTGTCGTCGGAGCTGCTTGACGCAGCCCGGCTGTGCGATGATGGGCCGGAGCCCTTAAATGTTACAGAGCATGCTTCTTGTAGAAATCTAAACTCTAACCTTTTATTTTTATTGTATCTTCTGACTTTCAAGGCCTGACATTTATCTCTGTCCCTTTGTTTACAGTGATTGCCTTGTTGTATCCACCCAGCACTGTGGGAGGGGAGCTGATCAGATCAAGAACGTCTACTGAAGGGACAAATTCTTACAAGCGTCTTCTTTCCCGGACTGGGGATATAGCTATTAACGCGGTGCCCTTTAGTGCTGTCATGACTGGGTCCCAACCAACTTATCAGGAGGAGAGTGTTCCCATTCCTTTGACTCTGAGGACAAACATTACAGCCCTTACCATTGAAATCCTGGAGAAAGGTGGTGAAGAAGAGGACGAAGGTACCCCTCTGATCAGGCGAAGTCGTTCCGATGCGGGTGATCGGCAAAGGAAGATGAGTAGAACCGAGGCTTCTTTGGATCACTTTCCTGGGTTGATTGGCCCGGGTGGTGAAGCTGTTTAGGGTGATTTTCTATGATTTATATCGTTCTATTTCATAACAATTTTCCTCTATACTCTGATGTTTTGCATAGAAAGTGAACGTTTATTTGATTTATTAAGCAAGTGATGTTTGGAATGGTTTAATCGCAAAGTTGGTTGAATTATGAGGTTTTATTGTTGATTTTCTATCGATTTGAATGATTTTACACTTTGCAATGTTTTTGATATCTTGTAGATACACGAATTTGGCTTAAAAGAGGTTTAAAAGATGTTCAAGTGAGGATTTACATGGAAGAAAAAAGATAAAGATGAAGTCGGAAAAAGATAGAGATGAAAACCGGATTTGAAGTGAACTGAACGAGCGTCTGAAGCTCCGTCCAGATGGACGGGCGTTTGAGGAATCGAACGGGCGTCCAGGATGAAATAGTGAATTCAGAGTATTGAGATTTTTGCTGAACGAGCGTCCAAATTTACATAGGACGGGCGTCTGACATGACTCGGCCCGACTCGAAGATTTTATGCAGAATGGACGGGCGTTCAAGATTCTGGACGAGCGTCCATACGCCGACCTAGCAGAAACCGACTTAAAACTCTATAAATAGGCACGTTTTTCAACCCTAAAGAGGGGGAATTAACATTAGGCGACCACAAAACCCTTAGGGGCGATTTTTCTATGTTCTCCACCCTTTATATACAACTTTTATGCTTTTGATTTCCTAGATAAAATTTCTCCAATTATATGTACTTTCTAGTAGCAAATTCAAGTAATCAAACGATGAATAGAGGCTAGAGCTCATTGGAACAAGCTTTGTGAAGCCAATTCTAGCAACATCTTGATTTCTCTTTGGATTATCTTGTGAGTTTCTTTTTATAAAAGTTGTATCTTTTCTATGTTTAATTCATTGTTATTATGCAATTTTATCGATGGATGTTTTGCATGCTTGATTTTAATAGTTGATGAGAGTTCATTGTTAAACCTAGATCGCCATAGTCAAGATTAGATCTTTAATCTAAGTAACGATAGTTGTTAGACTGAAATCTAGGTTAAGAGATTGAGAAATTTCACACCTTTGTTATTAAAGAGTTAATCTTTTTGTATCGATAGACGAAAGAGATTAATAAACGAATTATCTAAGAGATTAGAAATTCATACCTACGATAGGTGAATCACAACTTTTGTTAAATCATCACTAGATAATCTAGAGAAGAAATTGAGTGTTGTAGAATTGGTGGATCATTGCTTGTTCGTTTTTAAATTCATTGATTAAAATCGTTTGTGCTTGTTTTGCATAGCAAGTTTATATTTTTATTGCATGTTTAGGTTATAGAAAAGAATTAGTTTAGTTAATCTTGTTCGCAATTATATTTCCTGGCTTTAGATTTTCGATCTTCTGTCCAGTTTAATTTTGTTATTTTCGTTTTTAGTTTGTTACGTGTTAAACGTTTTTTTTTATTTTCTTATAATTTTAGTAATAGTAGTTGTGACATCTTTAGGTTAGTTAGATAAAAACTAGGTAAACAACCTCGATTCCCTGTGGACTCGACTCCGGTATTAACCTCTATACTACGATCCCTGCACTTGGGGTAAACCGGATTTATTTTTTATTACTTGTTTATTTTTCATTAGATAAAATCCGAGACAAGTTTTTGGCGCCGTTGCCGGGGACTCGGTACGGTTGTCTAGTTTTTACTAAGTTTTCTGTGCTGGTTTCCAAACGGGCATCCGGGGTAAGTGGACGCCCGTCCATCTAAAAAGAGCCAACTCGGTACCGTTTGGAGGAAACCAGACGAGCGTCTGGCTTGCCCCAAACAGCCGTCTTGTTCTTCAGGCAGACGCCCGTCCGGATTAATTGGACGCCCGTCTGTCCTCCTGTTTTTATTTTCTTTTCATAGGTTTTAACTTTTAGTTTTTAGTTTAGACAACTTGATTTTGGTTTCGGTTTATGCAAACTCGAAGTCAAAAGGGGCCACTACTCTATACCCCCGACCTCGAGCGGACCATAGTCCGACCAAACAGTGCGAGAGAATCCGTCCCCGCGGTTCTTTCCGATAAGGCCGATCAAGACCTTGAGAACGTTTAGCGAGAGATCGAAGACATGGTCATTATGGATGCAGAAGATAGACGTACGTTGGCTGACTACGCCATGCCTAGTGAAGTCAAAGTCAACCCGGCCATCGTTCTACCCGCCATAAATGCACCAACCTTCGAACTCAAACCTGGGCTTATCCAAATGATGCAACATGCATCAATCTTCCATGGTTTTCAATCTGAAAATCTCATACTCACGTACACACATTTTTGGAGATATGTGGTACGACTCGCATTCAAGGTGTAAGTGAGGATGCGATAAAGTTGAAGTTATTCCCGCTTTCCTTGAAAGGGAGGCAAAAGAGTGGTACAACTCTCTGCTCGCCGAATCAATCACCACTTGGCCGGACTCAAAAAGAGTTCCTAAGTCAATATTTCCCACCATCCAAGACAACCTGAATGCTTAAGTGAAATTTTCACCTTTTTATCAAAAGGAAAACGAATCGTTCTTTGATGCATGGAAGAGATTCAAAGCTCTTCTTCGTAAATGCCCTCACCACGGTTTGGACTTGCAGAGGCAAGTCAACACATTTTTCAGTGGATTGACCGAGCTCACTAAGGGTGTGGTCAATAGTTCTTCTGGTGGGGCATTCCTGAGGAAAACACCTGCTGAAGGGTGGGCATTATTCGAGGATATTGCCAAATATAATTATGCCCCCTCCTCTCAAGCTATTCATGCACCTCCTCCTCCTCCTAGGATCGAGGAGGTGAACAATCAAAATCAAATTGCCATGCCGCAATGCAGAGATGGTCGCTTTACAAGGTCTCTAAATCCAACGAATCGTAATCTATCATTTCCGCAGAACTCTCAAGTTCAGATTGTGAAATTGTGGTCAAACCGCCATATGGTTGGCCGCCAAAGTCAATTTATTTCCCTTCGACCTATCAAGTCAATGCTTTGTCCCGTAATCGTGGACAAGATAATTCGATCACATGCCAGGCATGTGATAATGTGGGGCACACCTCTCGCTTCATCCTATGAATGGACAATCGCCGGGTTAATGCTTTCCTCGCCAAGCAAAATCGAGATTTAACAATCGGTTCTCGCCAAAGCAATCTTCAAAACCAAGGTTTCCATCGTAATCAAAATCTCAATCAAAATTAATTTTAACCGTAATCGTAATTTCAATCGAAACCCAAGCTTCAATCGTAACTCGAACACGAATTTTTCCAATACAAATCGAGGTTCAATCAAAATTGTCCAAACAATTCAAATCCTGCGTTTGAATCGCTCAAACAACCATCCCGCAGAACTTTCGAACTCTCAAGGCCCTCTCACTCTAATGATCTTGAAGCTAAACCGGAGGAGCAGAATAATAATATCCAATCCTTCCAGAGCACAATAAAGAGTCTTGAGAGGCGATCGGGCAAATGGTTGGCCAACTAGCTTCCAGACTTCCTCGGCGGTTGCCCGACTTTTACAGAGAAAAATCCTAAGGGTGGTCAGTAGCTCGGACCGATTTGAATCATGGCCGCTGCAATCGACCTAGTTCCTCAATTCCTATGGTAAAGAAGAGGCCAAAGGCCATGAATCTCGATCCGGTACTCAACTTAGTGGTCCCTGAACCGTGAAACCACTAACCCCTCCTCGCCAGTGATGATGGCGGCAGAGGGAAATCGAGCACCCATGTTCCCTTTTCAAGAAGAGAGTACTCGTGTGGTCACCCCCGAGAAATGAAGAATCAAGTGAGAGTCGGTGGCGAGATCCCCGACTAGTAAAAGAAGTGAGAAAGTGGTGAGGTGGAAAGATTTGGAAGATAAAGCTGTCAGTTCATCCTCGAAGAAAGTCTTTTCTGAGAGTGATTTAAAGAAACTACCATTTCCACCTAGAAAAAGCAACATCTCCTTGCATGAGGACAAGAAATATGAAAAAGTGCTTAATCTTCTGAAAAATACTCAGGTTAATCTTCCATTATCTGATGTTTTGGTTGAGATGCCTAAGTACACTAAGTTCATCAAGGATGTTGTTTCTTCTAAGAAGAAGTTAGAAGACATGGATCGGTTGATTGGTGAGGATTGCTCTATGATAAGTTATGAAGATCTACCAATCAAGAGGGGTGACCCTGGGAAATTTGTGCTCACATTGCTGATGGGAGGCCTAGTCTTCCCAAACTCTTTATGTGACCTGGGTGCATCCATAAGTCTGATGTCATTGTCTCAGATGTAAACAACTTTGGATTAAATGATCTTTGGAACCCACGACCATGAACCTACAATTACGATAGATCTTCCAAGAAAGTCATGGGGATACTAAAGGACGTATTAGTTCAAATTGATAGATTTACTTTTCCGTTTGACTGGTATGTCCTGCACATAGAAAAGGATGAGAATGTCCCTTGATACTTGGAAGACCTTTTCTTTCTACAGCCAGAGCCCTCATTGACTGTGAAGGTGGGCAAGTGACCATACGAGTCGGCGATCATGAGGTGAGCTACATTGTCTCCAAAGCTATTCAGAGACCCTCTGATTATCCAACCGGCTTCTCCATTGAGGATATGTCAGATGACTTTAATGATTACATGGAAAAGCAAGTCATGGCTGTTGAGACTGAATATGAGCGATTAGTTGAAAATTTGAATAATCATGGTTGGGTGAATCTAGAACAATTAGAAACTGAGTTTAATAAAGTTTCGTTGAAAGGAGAAGCTTTGGCGTGGGACCACTAAGTAAACTCAAGTGATGTTGAGTTGAAAAGTGGAGATCTTAAATCGAGTTTAGAAGAACCCCTGCAGATCTGCATCAAGCCGTTACTAAGCATCTCAAATATGTTTTCTTGAGAGAAGGTGACAAGCTTCCGTTGATTATTTCTCGCCAAGCTATCCCGGTTGGAAGAGATAAATCATTAAACATTTTGAGAAAGAATGAGAAAGCCTTTGGTTGGCAAGTGGGAGACATCGAGAGGATATCTCCGACTTATGCATGCACAAGATTAAAATCAAGAGGTGCCAAGTGTGTTAGATGCTGACCCAGCAGAGGCTCAACCTCACATGCAAGAAGTAGTTAAGAAGGAGATTATCAAGCTTTTGGACATGGGTATTATTTACGCAATTGTTTGACGTTGTGAATAGGTGTCCCCTACTCAAGTAGTTCCTAAGAAAGGAGGAATTACTATCGAGAAGAATGAAAAGGGTGAAGAAATAGCATTGAGGCTAGTAACGGGTTATGTAGTCCAGATCGACTACGTAAAAACTCAATGAAGTTACAATGAAAGACCATTTCCCTTCCTTTCATTGACCGGATGCTAGAGCGTGCCTGGCAGACATGCATTCTATCAAGCTTCCTTGATGGATATTCGTGATATTTCCAGATACCCATAGATCCAAATCGACCAAGAAAGACAACTTTCACTGCCTCTATGGTACATTCGCTACAGCGAATGCCATTTGGTCTCTGCAATGCCCCAAATACATTCCAAAGGTGTATCTTTGGCAATCTTTGATGGGTCAAGTGAAAAGTGTATGGAGATATTCATGGATGATTTCTCGCCTTTGGTCAATCCTTCGATGATTGTCTTGATAATCTTGACCAGTTTTTATCCTTTGTGTGGAAAAGAACTTAGTCCTAAATCGGGAAAAGTGCCATTTTATGGTAGATGAAGGAATAGTTCTTGGCCACAAGATCTCAAACAAAAGGTATGGAAGTAGATAGGGTAAAAGTGGAGGCTATAGAGAAGATGAGTTTGCCTAGAAATATGCACGAAGTGAGAGGTTTTCTTGGACACGCCGGTTTTTATAGAGATTCATTAAAGACTTTTCCAAGATAGCCAAGCCCCTATCTACCCTACTCAAAGAAGATGTTGTTTTTAATTTTGATGATAGTTGCAAGCAAGCGCTTGATGAGCTTAAAAGTCGCTTGATTTCTCACACCGATTCTTATCTCTCCCGACCGAATCTACCCTTCGAGCTTATGTGTGACGATCCAACTACGCTGTTGGTGCGATCTTAGGACAACGAATAAAGGGAAAGTTCCAGCCCATATCTTACGCCGATCCACACACTAAACCCTACTCAAGTAAACTATACCACAACCGAAAAGGAATTATTGGCCGTAGTCTTCGCTATGGACAAATTTCGTAGTTACTTGTTGGGTCTCGCAGCTTCGGTGTGGACTAATCACGCCGCTTATGATATCTAATGACAAAGAAAGATGCTAAACCGCGCTTACTACGTTGGATACCGATCCTGCAAGAGTTTGACGCTCGAGATTAAGGACAAAAAGGGCGTTGAAAACGTAGTAGCCGATCATGTTTCAAGGATGTTGAAGGAGGAAGAGCAAGAACCTAACGATATAGACCTTTACTTTCCTCTTGAAAATGTTATGCTTATAGACGATTGCGCCCCGTGATGTTCCATGGTATTCTTCCATCGTCAACTACATGCATTCCCAATATCTAAATCCGAATTTTCATATCGTGAGAAGAAGAAATTTTTCTCGACTTGAAAACATTTGTATGGGATGAACCTTACCTCTTCAAAATTTGTAAAGACGGATTGTTAAGGAGATGTGTTCCTCGAATCGAGCAACGTGATATTATTGAACAATGCCACAAAGGACCTCATCAAGCGGTCACTTTGGTCCTTGGAAAACCGCTGCCAAGATCTTTCGATCTGGTTTCTATTGGCCCACGATCTTCAAGGATTCGTAAGCTTTCGCAAAGCTTGTGATAGGTGCCAACGAACCGGAGCTTTAACAAGGCGCTTTTGACATGCCGTTGAAACCCATTCTAGAATGTGAAGTCTTCGATGTATGGGGATTGATTTTATGGGCCCGCTCCCATCTTCCTATGGAAATAAATACATCTTAGTCTCGTATCGATTATGTATCGAAATGGGTGGAGGCCCAAGCCACTTCTCGCAATGATCATAAACGGTCATGAATTTTCTAAAGAAAACATCTTTGTAAGATTTGGGTGCCCACGTGCCTTGATAAGCGATGAGAACACACTTCGCAACCGACCACTAGAGAAAGTACTTGAGAAATACGGTGTTCGGCATAAAATCGGCACACCATATCACCCTATGACTAGTGGTCGTGGTTGAACGAAGCAATCGAGCTTGAAGAAGATCCTGGAGAGTAGTAAACAATCCATCGAGAAATGACTCGAGTCTTAAGTTGGATGATGTACTATGGGCATATCGAATCGCCTACAAACCCCCATGGGTACATCATCCTATCGATGGTATATGGAAAACCATGCCACCTGCCAGTTGAGTTGGAGCATAGAGCGTATTGGGCCACTAAGTTCTTAAACTTCGATACCCAATCATGTGGTGAACACCGACTGCAGCAGTTGCATAAGTTAGATGAGTTCAGACTCCAAGCCTACGAGAGTGCCAGGATAAGTAAAGATAAGATGAAACTCCTTCATGATACCAAAATCAAGAAACAAGAATTTCAAGTTGGGGAGCAAGTTCTATTGTACAATTCCAGGTTACATCTGTTCCTTGGAAAGTTGAGGACACGTTGGTCCGGCCCCTTTGAAATTCTGCAAATCATTCCTGGAGGTGTTTTAGAACTAAGAGGTCATGGTGACCATCCGTTCAGAGTGAATGGTCAAAGGTGCAAGCATTATATCGGTCAAACCAAAGAAAAACCTTTGATTGTTCATTTCCTCGACATCCTCGGGTGTGGTATACCTGAAGTCAATAAGTGTGACGAATTTTCACCCAACTTGTTTTCTGAGGATGACGGCAGTGGTCCATTAGAGGAAGTCATGGCTGGTAGTTGGGATATGGAAGAGTTTGAAAGGGAGCAACAGCTTAAGAGACGTCTGAAGAAGAAGAAGTCTACAATGGGGAGGATTAAAAGTGTTTGGAAAGCTATCAAAAGCTTGACCCCATGTGTTAGATGTCGCTTTTGCACCACACTCTTGATCGAGCTTACACGATGTATTGGCTGGAAGAAAGGTTAAATGGCCTGATCCAGGCTAAATTGAGAGATTGTCGAGCTAACGACACAAACCAAAAGCGCCACTAAGGGGCATCCTAGATATCCTTAATTGTATTAGTTACTTTTGTTTTACTCTTTTCTTTGATTTATTTGTTTAGTTTAAGTCTAATTAGGGTAATTGTTGACTTTTCTTCAGTTCAGCTTTGTGTTTTTTTAAAAATGGATTACGGAGTTCTGCCGTATGAGTTCCCTTTCATTAGTAGGATCCACCTTATCACCTTAGATGATGGACCTGGAGGGACGATCATTCTGGACGTAGATTATGATATTATCACTCGCCTCAGGACTGTTACCTACGTTATCATTGTACCCCAAGCTTTGGGAGGTGGAGAGTTTAGTACCGAGGACCTGCAGAGTGCTTTAGGATGACCGTATACAATCCTCAATGATCCGATGCTGACCAACTTGTTGTTAGTGCGGCGTGCTGAACATTTCCGAGGAGTAGATGTTGATGGAGAAGACTGGGCCCTACAGGATGAATACGATTTTCCTCTCGCGATTGACATGCTCCGTCGTCTGATCCGGATTGTGGATTCGGCTGATATTTATGATGACTAGCTTCGTTAGGTGTTTCGTCGAGCAAACGACGTTAAACATGAGCGCTCGGTGGGAGGCAACCCACTATCTTCTAGTTTTTTTATGTATTTGAAGTTTTTGTTTGATTTATATGAGGCAATAAGGGTTTGAATAAAAATGTATGAAAATTCTATGTTTTTGCTTAATTTTGATCTAGACGCCCGTCCATCATATGAGACGCCTGCCTCGCAGTGTTTTCATTGAACGTCGTCCATTTTTGAGACGCCCGCCCGTAAATCTCCTCCAACGCCAGTATTCGTTTGAAAAGTGGGACGGGCGTCTGTTTCACCGAACGCCCGCCCGCTTCATAAGATTTCCAAATTAACGCTCGTCCGTTTTCTTGGACGCCCGTCCGCCTTGCTTCTATATATATCCCCTGCTCCCAAATTTTCATTCACACCAAAAATTTCAAAGTGAAAAACCCGACTCTTGCGCCCCCTTTGCTCTCAAATCTTTGTTTCTAAACCATTTTTGGCGATTTAAGGCTCTGCAAACACCTCTAAAACCCCTCTCGTCGATTATTCAAACCAAATCCAACAACAAACGGCCATTAATCTGATTCAGTGACCTAGCTTGTGCGATTTTTTTTGGAGAAAAATACGAACTTTGGGGTCGATTTTGCATTGTTAGGGCTCCTAGTTATCATTTTCATCACCCTCTCATTACACCTGGTAAGAATTTATAACCTTTTCTTAGATTAATTCATGTTTTTTTTAGTTCGATCTCCGAATCGACTTTTTTTTTCACATGAATACTATCTTATTAGTTTTTTTTCTTCTTGTTTTGTTGGTGATCTGGGGTGGTGATGGTTGATGGTGGATGGTTGCATGATGGTTTTGGTGTGGTTTGGTGTTGGTTGTTGAATTATTGGGAAATCCCGTTTGGACGATAAACGGGTGGTTTTGTTTGCATTGTGGTTTGGGGTTGTTGTTTGTCTAGGTTGTATATCAATGGTACGTAAAGAGGTTCAGAAACGACATGGTAAGGGGATAGCAACAGAACCGAGTAAGAAGAAAAAGGTTGTAGATCCAACCTTAGTACTTCCCACACGGGGTATTGAGATTAGAGAACATCTTCCTAGGGCTGCTCAAGGTCAATCTAGGGTGCCGTTAAGAGATGAATCTGAGTCAGACACTGATGACGAGGTACCCCTAGTGAGATTACCTAGGGTTGAAAGGACTGAAGAAACACCTAGGCCTACGACTGAGGAAGCAACTGAGAGAAGGGAGCTCATTAGATGTAATGTTCACCCCTCGTCCCTATTCCATTTGCTCGGAGGTTCATTAACCCCAAGGCCCTGTGACGTATACAATAAGCATTATCTCGACGAGAACTATGTTGATTGAAAGAGCCGCTTGAGACTCAAGTAGATCCATCTTTTGTTAAGATGTTAACGGATAGAAAGTGGGTGCATCGATGCAACCCCTAGAACCCCTGTGAATGCTACCCTAGTTCATGAGTTTTATGCGAACTGCTCAAACAGATCCGATGCTGGGGTAGTTATGGTTCGAGGAGTTAAGGTGCCGCTTACACCAAGGTTATCAATGAGAAATACAAGTTAGCACCATTTGAGGGGTAGGATTATAAGGAGCAATTAAAGCGAAGGTGATGCGGCGAGGACCCTTGGAGGAGCTTAGATCGAAAGTGTGCCCGGAGGTGCCGTGGACACTTAGACCGGGAGGTGATAGGAAAGAATTGGTTACTACTTCTTGGGCGGAGGATTGGAAAGTCCAAAGGTAGATTTATCTGAGAATCGGTTTGTTGCCTAAGAACAACTCGACACATTTTCACATTGGTGATCTTGGGATGCTCTACGCCTTGAACTTTAAGTTAAATGTTGATGTTGGACAAAGATTTTCGATGAGATAGCGTTGAATCGTAAAGTCTACTCGATGTCCGATTTGCCCCTATTTGCTCCATAGTCTCTGTCAGATGCCGAGGTTCCCGAGTACAAAATCGATCACAAACCTAAAAATCCGAGGTACTTGCAAATGCGAGAAAGTGAAATCTTCAGCCCGATCGAGTCCGAGGCAAAGACACGAGCCCGGATCATCTTCGCATCGCCTCAAAGATCTTCCTTCCTTCTTTATCTCCATCGCCTCGGATGCGTTTGAGTATGGCAAATAGTCTAAGGAATGGATGGAGGACATCGTAACGCCACGTAACAATATCTTGACTATCCTATGGTGTATGAGTGAGGACCGCCCTCCGAGGACCGTAGATGCTACAACACAAGCACTATGGATTACGTTTTTTCGACGAGATCGAAAGCAAGGCTATTGCGTATGTTCTTCATGATGAGTCGTCTTCGATGAGGAGCAAAGTTGACACAAAGAGGAGGACTACTACACCACAGATCGGACCTTCTACCGATACTCCTACGGATGGAGCGCCTCCGCCAGGTGATTCTTCGGCACCAGGCGCACTTGACTTTCTCGATGCCGATTCTATTTTGTATTTTTATCCCTGGATTTGATTGTATTTTGCTACTATCTTTTTTTTCCTTACTTGATTCATATGTATTTTTCTTGGAGCTACTGTCGGTTTCGTTGCTCATCTTTATTGATGAATCTTGTAAGCCATACGGGCGATCGTTGACATTCCTATGGTTTCTATTGTTCCGTGTCGTGCATGAATTGTCGCTTTGATTCGATTTCACCTTATCCTTATCTTTATCTTTATTCTCGCGATGTGATATAATCCCGCTTTTCCCGAGATTTTCCGTGTTTATCGAGTAGTGCGGGCATATTTTTAGCCGCTTTTGTCGTGCTAGTATTGGAATCATCTTTGAAACGGATAATCTTTGAGTTTACTGAACGTGGTTTCTTCATGCTCCTGCTCGACCAACGGTTCGAGTATCTATTCAAATCAGCTAAGTACTTTGTTTCTTTTAATTCTCGCACAACCCGAGATATATGTTGTCGCTTTAAGTGTGGGGGAGGGGAATGGTTATGTGTATCTTTTTGCCTATATTGTTATTCTATGCTGAAAAAGAGCTAAATTTTTCAAATTTTTGTCAAATTTTTGTTTTGTCCCGGTTGAGCGAATGCATATTTTTGTTCGGTTTTTATAGACATTTATGCTGTATATTGTATGTTTAGTAGGTTAGATGTTTCACCCGACATACATTTCACGAGCCATTTTAAATGATGAGCTAAAATATAAAGCTATACCCATTTGGATTAGTAATTTTTGATTATCTTATAAGTATCTTGTGCTTAGTGCTAATGTACGTATCGTGAGAATTATAATAGTTTGTGTTTAGAGCCGGAGTATGACATACTGTGAATATCTTTGGTTTGAATGTGATAAGCGAAACGTGACTATTGTGCTTTAAAAAGTTGTTTTTTTTAAAAAAAAATGAATTAATTGGGTGTGTCGGAAGCTGGTCGATGATTTGAGTGAGGTAGGTCATATCTCGAATGTCCTATACCACTATGATGACCAAAAGCTCACGACAGTCAGAAGAAGCTGCTTGATGATTTGAGTACGGTAGGTCATATCTCGAATGTCCTATTCTACTATGACGGGCAATAGCTCATTCTGATGTGCGTATAAATGTGAATGTTAATTAAATCAACTTACGAAAGGTATTGGTATGAATTGATATAAGACTTAGTTATCGCCACCTTATCCCCAAAGTATAAACCTACAGAGATATGTTGTAGGATTATCCTCCTGAGTATGTCGAAAGGTCCTAAATGTATTCTATCATCCTTTTCGGGATATGTTACGCTTTGTAGGTGCAAAGTTATAAGTATCATTTATTTCTAGTTTAAATGGGGTATTTGCTACTTGCTTTGAATAGATTTCAAGCTTGGACTTAGTGGAAGTTTGCTATGGCTTTGCACACACACATGGGTGAACCTCTAATTTATTAAATATGCTTTATTCTTGCTGAAATGTCTATCTTTTTTCCGAGCCTTGATCTTGTTTTGTTTCGCTCGGGACGAGCAAAAGCTAAGTGTGGGGGAGTTGTTTAGGGTGATTTTCTATGATTTATATCGTTCTATTTCGTAACAATTTTCCTCTATACTCTGATGTTTTGCATAGAAAGTGAACGTTTATTTGATTTATTAAGCAAGTGATGTTTGGAATAGTTTAATCGCAAAGTTGGTTGAATTATGAGGTTTTATTGTTGATTTTCTATCGATTTGAATGATTTTACACTTTGCAATGTTTTTGATATCTTGTAGATACACGAATTTGGCTTAAAAGAGGTTTAAAAGATGTTCAAGTGAGGATTTACATGGAAGAAAAAGGATAAAGATGAAGTCGAAAAAGATAGAGATGAAAACCGGATTTGAAGTGAATCAACGAGCGTCCTGAAGCTCCGTCCGTATGGACGGGCGTTTGAGGAATCGAACGGGCGTCCAGGAAGAAATAGTGGATTCAGAGTATTGAGATTTTTGCTGAACGAGCGTCCAAATTTACATAGGACGGGCGTCTGACATGACTCGGCCCGAATCAAAGATTTTATGCAGAATGGACGGGCGTTCAAGACTCTGGACGAGCATCCATACGCCGACTTAGCAGAAACCAACTTAAAACTCTATAAATAGGCGCGTTTTTCAACCCTAAAGAGGGGGAATTAACATTAGGCGACCACAAAACCCTTAGGGGCGATTTTTCTGTGTTCTCCACCCTTTATATACAACTTTTATGCTTTTGATTTCCTAGATAAAATTTCTCCAATTATATGTACTTTCTAGTAGCAAATTCAAGTAATCAAACGATGAATATAGGCTAGAGCTCATTGGAACAAGCTTTGTGAAGCCAATTCTAGCAACATCTTGATTTCTCTTTGGATTATCTTGTGAGTTTCTTTTTATAAAAGTTGTATCTTTTCTATGTTTAATTCATTGTTATTATGCAATTTTATCGATGGATGTTTTGCATGCTTGATTTTAATAGTTGATGAGAGTTCATTGTTAAACCTAGATCGCCATAGTCAAGATTAGATCTTTAATCTAAGTAACGATAGTTGTTAGATTGAAATCTAGGTTAAGAGATTGAGAAATTTCACACCTTTGTTATTAAAGAGTTAATCTTTTTGTATCGATGATTTAAAGAGATTAATAAACGAATTACCTAAGAGATTAGAAATTCATACCTACGATAGGTGAATCACAACTTTTGTTAAATCATCACTAGATAATCTAGAGAAGAAATTGAGTGTTGTAGAATTGGTGGATCATTGCTTGTTCGTTTTTAAATTCATTGATTAAAATCGTTTGTGCTTGTTTTGCATAGCAAGTTTATATTTTTATTGCATGTTTAGGTTATAGAAAAGAATTAGTTTAGTTAATCTTGTTCGCAATTATATTTCCTGGCTTTAGATTTTCGATCTTCAGTCCAGTTTAATTTTGTTATTTTCGTTTTTAGTTTGTTACGTGTTAAACGTTTTTTTTTTTTATTTCTTATAATTTTAGTAATAGTAGTTGTGACATCTTTAGGTTAGTTAGATAAAAACTAGGTAAACAACCTCGATTCCCTGTGGACTCGACTCCGGTATTAACCTCTATACTACGATCCCTGCACTTGGGGTAAACCGGATTTATTTTTTATTACTTGTTTATTTTTCATTAGATAAAATCCGAGACAGAAGCCGAGGAAGGTAATGACGTTGAGGATGAGGAAGAGCCGGGACTGACCCTGTTTTGGAAATGAGCAACGAGCAGTTGGCCAATGAGGGCATCAGCCTGATCGAATACGTAAGTGGTCTCGGCGCCCTTCCCTGTTTTATTACTAGGCTTTATATTTTCTAAAAGTTTAAATTGTTTTTGTCTCATGGGTCTCATATTGAAGAGGGGACCTACAAGAGACTGGCTGCTGTAGCCTCCTGCACGGAGAATTTGAGGAAGAGGATTTATGTGATGGAGCGGGGACTAACTGAGCGTGAGCAGCTCGGTCAAAACTTGCAAGCTGCGGTTCAGGAGAACGAATCTCTCAAGCAGCGGTTTCAAGCTCAGGAAGCTGAGCTGCAAAGATTGGGATCCGCCTATAAAACTTCCCTTGAAGCCATGCATGGGGAGTACTTGGCTGAGACATCTGAAATGGGGCAGATTATCGCCAAACTGAGGGAGGAGAAGAATGCCTGAACTTTCTGCCACCCCTTCTCGTGTACTTACCGAGTACAAGGCTTCTCTTGGGTTTAAACATGCCTTGGACCTATTGCTTGCCCCTGCGGCGTGTGAATTTTGTTGAGTATTTTGTGTTGATGTATATCTTATAATTACTCTACAATTAATTATGTCATTTAATGTTTTATATTTCTTAAGTGACATGTGTTTGAAAATTATCAAGTCACTATAAGCTTAATATTTCTATATTTTATATGTGGCTAAATTTTTTTTTTTATATTATGGATACTAGATCAATATCTTATGAATGTCACTCTAAAGTCTCATATGTGACATAAGTTTCTTTATAAGTATTTTGTCTAAGAATGTGTATGTCACATTAAGAGTTCAATTTTACAAGTGTGTCAAATGATTTTGTATATGGCATCACTTTTATCTTATAATGTGATATAAGATATTTTATTATATCTTCTTATCGTATCATTTTATCTATATTTTATTATATATATATATCTATATATTGTATTATGCTTTGAGTATTATTATTATATTTCAATACTTCACTGTCGGGCCGCCCTCTTTCTATCCCCAGCCCTTTAATTCCTATTAACCCATTAGCCCTTTTCTTCTTACCCAAATATATTTATTCTTATCACATAAAATATCAAAACCACATTTCCTATTTTATTGCCTAGAAATTTCCTTATTACTTCCAAACCCCCCAAAAGTCTCCACCTACTAATTTCCCCCCTACTTCCAAAGTCTCCCCAAAAGTCTTTCCATCCTTATCACTCCACCGTCCTTGTCTCCTCCCCTTTCTTCAATGGTAAGTTATTGTGTGGTGTTTTCACACGGTGTGGAGACACCGTGTGACACCTTATACACCACACATTTTCATTTTGTATTTAAACTGTGTAGTTCTGATCATTTCATCCGCCACTTCACCTTAAATTCCTTCACCACACAATAACTTCCATTCTTCAATGCTTTGCCTATTCTGAAGCAATCTTTCTCTAATGGTTGCCGGCAAAAGTTACACCAAATCATCAATTTGGTATGAGTTTTGCACCAAATTTTTTCCATCAACTTCAATGGTTCAACATCAAAAAGGAATATTCTTGGAATATTCTATCTTAAAACTAGTTATGGGTTTGGCAATCAAGACTATAACACTATTGGTGAGTTTAGTCGCTTGATGGGAGATATAGACCCGGCTGATCCCGATATATCGGACTATTAATTGTTGTTATTGCGTAACTTCTATTAGTTATTGTTGTTTATGTATGACGTGTGGGTTTATTTTATTTCATGTAATTTCCTCTGCTTTCTATTATTATGTAGTTTAATTGGGTTGTATTTCTATTTTCAATGAAATAAATCTATGATTTGTGTCTTATAGTTGAAAAAAATCCCTTTCTTGTAGAATGCCTTTCTTCCCTGACCGATCTATAGTTGATGCAACAGCTTGGTCCCAGACCGGTTTCCTCTTCCTGTCAGGATTCTCTTCCGTCCTTTCTCTTTTAGACTCTCCCTTCTCTGATTCTCGTTTCAGTCTATTTGCCTCTTCACCCTAACAATACTTATATGAAGCGTCCATGCATTCTACTGCTCAGCTTCGCGTATAGCTGCCCTTCTCGGAGCCCGGCCATAAACGAAGTAATCAACAGCGAATCATCTACGCCCTGAACCCGTACAGCCTCCTTATTGAATCTTTTTAAATACTGAAGGACATATTCCTCTTTCTTTTGTTTGATTTTATGAAGATGGGTCGCATTTCTCTAGAAAGGTCTAGCCGTAACAAAGGCCTTAAGGAACATCCTCCCTAGGTCTTCGAAATTGGAAACTGGCCTTGGTGGGAGTTTTCGAAACCACTCACGGGCCCTGCCCGTCAAGAGTGTGGGAAACGCTTTGCACTTCATCTTGTCTGAAGCGTTGAACAGACTCATCTGAGTGATATATTAGAACAAATGATCTGATGGGTCCTTAGATCCATCATAGGGGTCCAGGTTGGGCACCTTGAAACATGCAGGTTGATCATACTCATCTATCTGCCTTGTGAACGGTGAGGCGAAGTAAAAGTCGTCCACTTTCTTGCCCATCATGGCATTGATCTCTGCGCGGGCCGCTTCCCTAACTTGAGCATTCAGCGGTTTCTTTCTCTTATTTGAGACAGAAGCCTCTTCATCATGTTTGACTTGATTAGGAGGAATTTTTTCTCTAGTCTCCTCCTCAGGATTATCTTCTTATGATTGTACTGCCTGGAGGATGGCCCGTCTAGTAGCGGGATCCATGGCCGCCAATTTCTCCTTAACAGCTTGTTGTTCCGGACTTAGGGAGGTTTCTTCTGACTGCTCCGTCTGGCTTTCTGTATCAACATCTTCGTCATCATGGTCGTTTTTTTGATTGTTTTAGGCGTTGCTGTATTTGCGGCTGCAGCAGCCTTTTGGGCTCGTGTATTGGGTTTTGGTGACATGATGATTAACTTCAATCCTTCACAAATAATTACTAGTAGAGGCCCTCCTTTTACGTAGACCTGCACCTCGCCGGTCCTGACCGAACTACGGTGAACATGGAGATGACCTGAACAATCTTCCTTCATGAGGACTCAGTTCGGCCTTTAGGCCTACGATGGGGCTCCTGGTCCTTACAGTTAGGGTATTAGGTCTATTTTTGTCATTATTTGGGATGTCATGTGCCTGGCACATGGAGCAGTGAAATTCGGTATCGTTAAAGTCGTTCCTTTACGAGGTTTGAATCTTCACACTCCAGGTCCATCTGCCCTTTTAATACCCCCAAGTCATTTACCACCAGGGGCGGATGCACCCTACAAGTAGGGGGCACTCGCCCCCCTCGGATCCGGAGAATACATTACTATATATGTTATGTGTTTTTTTTCACCCCCATTAAATTTATATTCCCCCCTATCGTCTAAATCTGATAAGGTGACATAAAACTTTTATAATGTAAATGAAAATACATAGTTATTATCAAAGTGATATATTTAAAAAAATATTAATCGGCTTCGGAATATTGGTTTCCTTCGAAAACATTGTTTGTAGTGTTTTAAATCTTTACTGATAGAAGTAGAAGAGTTAATGTGTTCGGGTCATACGATATATAATAGCTTTTTCGCGAAATGTATAATCGTGTTTTTTTGCGATGTAAGTGGTGTTTTTTTCGAATCGTAGGAAACTGAAAAAAAAACACTACTATATATTTTTTTGATTGCAAAAAATATTTAAAATTATCACTCCCCGTCGTCCGGGATTTTGCGTCCGCCCCTCTTTACCACTAAGTATGTCCTTGGGACTCTTTCTTTCTTTTCTAATAGCTTGTTCAGGATGCGTACGAAAGAAAGCTAAAAACACGTATCAGCAAGCCCTTGTGAAAAGAAAAAAGTCAAAATAAAATGGACACAACACATTTTACGGCCTTAATTACGTTTGGGTTATCATCTATCAAATTCCATCAGTTGTACACTAATTTTAGGGTGGTCCAGGTGCAAGTTTTGGACTACAAAGTCAGCACTTTCAAAGGGATATTTTGGTGGAAATTTTTTACAGGTAGGGGCCCAATGGTGGAAGTTGAATTCCTATTGGTTTTGGTGCACCAACTAGGATTTGCACCAGGACCAACATAAAATTTGTGTCAGTTGAAAGTTAAGTTCAACTCATCCAACGGTTTAGATTAGGAATCGCCTCATTTCATCATTCTCATATGATCGATATCGATCTGCGTATAGACGGTATAGTCATTGGATTTCACGATTGTTGTCCGGGTGGATTAGTCCGTGTAGGTTCTGTTCTATACATGGGTACATAAAGAATCTATATATAATACTAGTCAACAACCCGTGCATTACACGGGGACGTATGACAATGTGATTACATTCAATTAATATGCATAATATGTACCACAAAACAAAAACCCTTCAAACTTATTGTAATGCTAGCTATTAAAATTGTCTTATTTAAGATTAGTATTCGTTTCCGAGTCAGACAGAGTCAAAGACAGACAACACAACATGTCCAAAAGTTATATCGATGCCAATAATTGTGGTTATATTTATGATTTTAGCATTGCACGGGAAAACATATATTTTAAAAGAAGAATCTTTTTTATGGATGAAAAGAATATTTTATTGGCTTTGTTACACAGGAATGGAATTGAATGGAATAAATAATAGAAACGAAATGGAATAAATTAATTCTATTACTGCGTTTAGAATATGCAAGATTGGAATGAAACAAATTATATAAAAGATGACACATTGAGTGATGGGTAGAGCATGGTAGTGAATTAAGGTAGGCTAGAGTATGATATAGTATGGTTCATAAGGTTGGATATAGGCGAAGGGGTGGGTTAGCCCTACGTCATACCTCATTGCTCCTTACCTCTTCTCCCACCATGCCCTACCCACCGCTACCATACCATACCCACCACCATATCCTACCCTACCCTAATCACTATATCTTACCCTCGACATCCTACCTACCTTACTCATTACCTACTCTACTCCACTATCACCCACCTCTACCCTACCCTACCCTACCTTACCCATCATACTTCACCATCTCTACCCTACCCTACCCACCAACCCACCGTACCCTACCCTATCCACCATTCCACTCTACCCTATCTTACCCACCACACCACCCAACCTTACCTTACCCACTACCCCAACCTATCCTACCCTACTCTACCGGCACTACAAACACTACCTCAACCACCACTTCACCCTACCCTAGCATTCCTCACCTACCCCTATCCTACCCTACCTACCATTCTACTCTACCATATCTTACCTACTACACCACCCTACCTTACCTTACCCACTACCCCAACTTACCCTACCCTACTCTACTCTACCCTACCAACCCTATCTTACCCACCACTTCACCCTACCTACCCTACCCTACCCATCACCACCCTTACAAACCCTACCCATCACCCCACCCTATCCTACCTTACCCACCACCCTACCATACCATACCCAGCACCCCATCATACCCTATCTTACCCACCAATCTTATTCAAATACGCTTCCTACCTACCTTACCCACCACAGCATTAAATGATGTGGCTAATTCGTTGCGGACGACCTAATCTAAGAAATATCTCGTATTAATTGGAGGCAAGTAGAAGCTTAGAAAATGTGAAAAGGTGTTGGAGGCATGAATTAGTTTGTGAAAGTATTCTACTCCCAGACCCCCCACACACACACACACACACCCCACCCTCATTTAGGGAAATAAAAACATAAAAGATATCACATGGTTTTGAAGGATGGACATAGTGAGTATTGTTGTAGCCTGAAATTTATGCATGGAATAAATAGAGAGAAACAACAATATTGTGATATGGGAACGATTTTCCAAGTTCTATCGTTATATATTGAGACCAACTGTACACAAATTCACAGGGGAGCAAAAACTGCATGCCTAAGTAAAAATCGGAATCACGGCTTCAGTATAAAAAAAAATAATCTTCATTGCTGCCTAACTATACATACAAAATTAAATGGACCACAAACATTCCATTGAATTGTCAAAAAAAAAAAAACATTCCATTGAAAAATATATAGGAGATAAATGTAAGGACTTCTGAGCTGAAAGGAGAGGCAGAAACCATGCTCATAGCCTGTTCATAAGGGAAGAGAATATACGTGTATAAGGTAATATAATTTCGGATATATCATAATAAACAACTACACAATAGTAAAGTATTCGGTTTTTTCTGATATATTATTCAGGTATATGATTCAACAACCCTAAAGCATGTAGTAAAAGTCACTAATCGTGCAATCCACGTTTCTTTATAAGGAAGCAATTTAAACATTCTCTTATGCTTTAGTGAATAATCAAATACAAACCTACACCTGATTGGTAGACAAAAGGCATGCATCCTCTAATCACTTGTATAAAAATGTCAACTCTATGTTTGAAATCTAGATTGATGAATAAGTTAAGAACGATAATAATAAAAGTATATATATAGAGAGAGATTTGATGGAATATAATGCATCATCTAATCCCTTGTATAAAAATGTAAGCCGTGTAGGTTGATGATAAATAAGTTAATTGAGAACAATAAGTATGAAAGATTTTTTTATAGATTTGACGGAGTATGATACACATAGAAATCCGCCAAAAGTCGCAACAAAAAAAAATTGACGCTCTTCACCTGATTGATTCAACTTCTTGGACATTCGATCCTCTTCAATTTTTTGTTGAATTTATGGTGAGGATCCTTCATGTCCAGTGTCCCCTTCACCATTGCAGTCAATTTCAGCATAACATCCTTTTCACCAATACCAAGTCCTTTTCCGAAACTGTTGGCTCACGTTCTACGCCGCAGTTGGTAAAATGCAAAAATATTAACTATCCAAAAGGAATAGATATATAATAATTATGAAGGTCACCTTCTGCTAACAAATGAAGGTCAGTTAGCAGCTACATCTAGCAAGAAAGTAACATCAAACAGATAATTTAAAAGCAAAAAACTTATGCAAAATTGAGGAATGCATAAAGAAACAGTGATATACATTTGAATGTTTTGGCAAAACGGCCTGTTGAAAATATTAGCAACAAATCAGAAAAGGTACATTGTTAATCAAACACGATTCAAAAGATAAGCCTAAAATAGTTTAAGAAGCATCATGAATGACGTACCAATTACAGTGATAATTAAATGACCATCCTTCATAGCAATTCAGCCACCCTGTTTAGGTGAAATACCCAAACCTTAATTGTCAAATGAAGCAATAAAGTACAAAAGCAATGTTAATATGTATGCGGAAGCTGACCATCACAATGGTAAATAGGAAGTGACAATATGGTTTGTTGGAGAATTTTGAATTAAAATTAATAATGGAGTGAAAATTTGAATGGACATGTGACAACTGAGTTACATCGGTTCGGTGAAAAATTGCAACCACAGAAGGGTTGCACCTGTTCGGTTGAATCACCTTTTGAAAGGTCGCAACCCTTAGTAAATAACCTCCATCTTCTCCTATAAAATCCTAGCACACAAGTGAAAATAACTGCAATTTTTCATAAGAATTTCATTCCTTTAAAAGGCCGGCTTCTTATGTTTTTCATGGCATCCAAAAATAAACCTTGCATATATTTTTGAGTCAAGGAGAGATTTACAGAACATGATCGGTTCGCCGTCTTCTTCTCATTAAAGTGCAACAACCCGCAGAAGGAATGACTGTTGTATCTTGGGAGACGATTACCGTTACCGTGTGCACATAATCGGGGCAAAAACGTCTTAAGGACAGAGTGCTACACTCGCCTCAGTCAATAAGTTTTCTGTCCTATTTTTCGCTTTCGTTTTGCTTGAATTACATGTTAAACAGCATGCTAGATTGATAATTTTACCAACAGGTTTCACCTGCATCCTACATATGATCAAATCCTTCAATAGAAAAAGAAAAGCACAGAAAGATATTGTATATGCATCAGCATGACTTTAATGCTAGTGTAATGTGCCATCTTTCACCTAGAACTCCATATGAGAGTTACTTCAAGTAGAGCACCAATCCTATGGACATTTTCCACTCGTTAAAGTCTATAAGTAACATTTCAACCCCAAAATATGATTCCATCAATCAGATTATTTCATTGCAAGAAAATTTAGACGACAAAAATGTAATAATGATGCCAATGGGGACTACCAGTGTTATAAAACGGATGGAGATAACTTCAGATGCAAGAAATAGAAACAGAAGCAATCAAACATAAACAATCAAAGGAGAAAACAGAAACAAGAAGAACACAGATTTAACGTGAAAAACCCCTCAGTGGGAGAGGTAAAAAACCACGGGCAGAAAAGAGATATTTTATTATGCAATCTTTGAATTTTACAGATTTCAACACACTCGGATAATGAGACAACAATCAGATTTATAGGCACAAATCCCTAAACCCTAGCCGCCAGAATCTTTGTCTGATCTCGCCATAAATACCCTTACACGTGTCCTCCTTTTAATGACACATCAGATAGTCACACACATAATGTAATTAGCGATGTGGGACCTCGTTGTATTCCAAAGACTCGCAGATCACACCTGGCCGATAGTCACCTCTTTGAAGCCTCGATGAGACTCCACCCTACCGATGCACGTAATTGAATACACTTCTCACCGCCCATCACACACCGAGTCTTCGATTGGTTCCACCTGGATGCAGAGTTTAAGTCACTTTACCGACAAATCTCCACCTTGACTTCAACTCTCACTGTAGTCAAACAGATTGCATAACCAGATGTACTTGTACCGATGCATTCGTCAATGCCGGATGTACTTGTACCGCACTATCTCCACAAAGATCCACCCCACCGATCCGCCTCTCGCAGAGTTTCCAAAAGATTACAAGCTTTGAATATTCGGTAAGTCCAGGCAAAGCCGAACTTACTCATTGAATCGTTTAGTGAACATATCGCCAGGATTCTCCTTTGTGCCAATCTTCTTCACTACAACCCTCTTCTCATTTCTCAGAAATGATACGACATCAATATGCTTGGTTCTCTCATGATGAACTCCGATCCTTGGCTAAACATATTGCACTTAGATCATCACAATATATATCACCTGATCCTGATGCAACCCCAAATCATTGACTAGCCCTTCAACCGACACCACCTCCTTAACCGCTTGGTAAGAGCCATATATTCGCTTGAAGAGTTGATAAGGCTATCAGAGCCTCAAGAGTAGCTTTCGGTGACCACTGATTTCCCAATGTAAACACATAACCAAGTCATTGATTTTCTATCACAACATCACTGCATAATCAAGATCACAATAACTCCGTGGATCGCACCGAGATCACCACCATAAATGAGACCAACATCACCGTACTTCTCGTGCACCGAATATCCTTTTAACACTTTCCAAAGTTCCTTTCCGTGTTGAGCCATAAACTCGCCGACAACACCGATCGCCTGAGCGCCAGATCAGTGCCTAGTGCATACCATGGCATACATCGATCGCCAACCGCACTAGCATAGGGAACTTTGACATATACTCCTTCTCTTCACCGATCAGAAGCATAAACAGACAAATGAACATTTGATGCCATAGAGTATCTATTGGTTTTGCAAACAGACATCCCAAACTTGGCCAATATCTTCTCGCACATAACCTCGCCGAGACAAGAACAACTTCTTCCGACTTCTATCTCTCCAGATCTCCATCCCCAAGATTTTCTTGGCAAAGACCCAAATCCTTCATTTCAAATTCAAGACTCGAGAAGGTTCTTCAGATTTTGAACATCGAGACTTCCTTGTCTGCAATTATCGAGATGTCATCCACATACAGACAAGATAGATATATGATCCATCTTTCAAATAGATCAGAGTAAACACAACATCATATGGACTTCTGTTATAACCCCGCATTTGAAGCATGAAACTATCAAACCTTTTATACCACTTGCTTTGGAGCTTGCTTCAAACCATACAATGATTTCTTCAACTTGCAAACATAGTTTTCTTTGCCAGGAACTTGAAAACCCTCAGTCAGCCGTGTCATGTATATCTCCTTATCCACCTCACCATGTAGAAAAGCGCTTTTCACATCTAATTGCTCAAGTTCCAGATCTCTTTGTGCCACCATTGCTAGTAACACCCTCGATTGAAGTGTGTCTCACCACTCGGTGAAAATATTTCATCAAAGTCAACCCTTCCTTTTGATCAATCCTCTTGCAACCAAACGTGCCTTATACCCCCACCCTTCTCGCTTTGTTATTCCTTCCTTTTTCTTGAAGATCCATTTACAAGTCACAACCCCTTGTCGTTGAGAGGGTCGCTTGACCAATTCCCAAGTCCGATTCTTCAATAATGACTCCATTTCATCTCCCATGGCTGCATGCCACCGAGATGCTTCAGATATGTCATCGCTCTCCTGTAAGTAGTAGGTTCAAAGAACCTCTACTTCTTCAAAGAACTTGGAGTGCATATCCACCAAATCATCATATCCATATCTCCTTGGAGGTATCCCAACATTAGATCTTCTAGGCTCTGTTTGGCGCCTAGACTCTGCCGATCAATGTTTGTATGACGCCTCGCCGAGGTCTCAAAGCAGACCGGGCTTGACTCGGATTCGGTTCATTATCCAGACAAGATATAGTGTTGATTTGGATCCACCGATTGTTGCATATCAAGAGACTCCACCAAGCTCCACCTGCTTCTCAACACTATCGATTCAAAGATCGGTTTCGCACTCAGTGAGACCTCTCCACCGATGAGTTTAACATAGAATTTTCATCAAACACAACGTCCCTCGCTGAGGATTACTCGGACTCTGCTTGATGACCAAATTCTATATCCTTTTACTCCATCACCATACCCCACAAACACTCCCTTCTTGGCTCTTGGCTCCAACTTCCCTTCACTAACATGATAGTAAGTCAGACTTCCAAAACCCTTAGAATCGAGTAGTCGGCAGCGTGCTCGACCACATCTCAAATGGTGTCTTGAGATTGATTCTGTGTGAGGACTCCTGTTGATTAAGTAGCAAGTCGCCTTAACAAATTTTCGCCCAAAATCTCCTTGATAAACCAAATTGAGAAAGCATACATCTTGCCCTCTCCGTAAGAGTTTGATTCATCCTTTCACTACACCATTCTCGCTGAGGTGTATTCCTTACATGATGATGTCCGGCAATACCACTCACCGCACAAAATGAATCAAAATCCGTCCCAAATAGAATTCCGCACCATTATCTCATCGAAAGCTTCTTGATTTTCTTGCCTAACCGATTCTCCACTAGGGCCTTCCAACGCTTGAAGTTACCGAATGCATCACTTTTGTTCTTCATCATCACCACCCAAGTCATCCTTGAATAGTCATCTATGAATGACACAAAGTATCTCATGACCACCCAATGACTCAACTCTTGATGGACCCAGCAATCTGAATGGATATAATCAAGTGTTGCCTTTGTATTGTGCAACCTGTGAGAGAATTTACTTCTATGCAACTTCCCAAACACACAATGTTCACAAAAGTCCAGATTCTTGACCTTATATCCCCAAGAAAACTCTCAACAAGAAGAACTCAGATACCCTTTCACCCATGTGACCTAGTCTCATGTGCCACAAATGAGTCTCTGCTGAGATCGAATGAAGCTAGAGAGATGCAATGAAAGAAGAAGTGCGATATCTGATGAGATCCTTGTAATATATACAAGGTTCCTCTTGATGCCTTTAAGGACTACAATCGAATCTTTGAAGACATTCACCGCCCCACCTTCACCCTTGAAATTGAACCCTTCTTCATCCAAGTGATCGAGAGAGATACCAAATTCTTGGTCATCTGTGGAACATGTCTTACATCTTTCAAGTGTACAAAATTTACCATCCTCTGTCCTTAACTTTATCGAGCCAATTCCCACAACTTCTACAGACACTTTGTTGTTGGCCATATAGATTTGACCACCATCTATCTCGCTCATAAGTAGAAAACCACTCTCTGCTTGGACAAATATGGTAGGATGCTCCAGAATCAAGTATCCACACATCATTGTGGTGTGTAGAATCCCCGCAACTAGAACCGGATCCTCATCGATTGCTCAAGAGCTGCCAAAGCCGCCGCGCTGCACTGCCTTCCTCTTGCTTCTTCTTCCTTGGACAATTGGACTTCCAATGTCCCCGCTCCTTCTGATAATTACAGACATCAGTAGACTTAGGACCTTTGGACCCGACTTCTTTTTCTTCTTCCATCCATATCCTTTTCCACTATTGTCGCTAGCTACTAGCCCAAAGAGCTGACTGTCTGTCTGCACAAGCAGCCTTGTGTCTAAGCTCCCGGCATGTAAGGCGGACCTCACATCCTCTAAAGCTCATCAGTATCCTTTCCAACTATGAAAGATCGCACAAAGTTTTCATATGATGCCGTAATGACACCAACAGATTAGGGCTGCATCTTCATCTTCAATTTTAACATCAATATTCCTTAAATCAAGCAATATTGTGTTCACCGTCAAGATGTTCCTCGGTGGACTCCCTTCATGCATCTTCAAACCGAACAACCTCTGCTTTCAACAACAACTTGTTGGTCGCTGACTTGGTCATATACAAAGCTTTCAAGCTTTTTCCACAACTTTGTCGCGGTGTCTTCCTCAAAGAACCTCGATGATAACATCATCGATAAGCACAACATGATGGTTGAATGTGCTTTCTCTTCCGTGATCGGCATAATCTGCTGCACTGTATTTGGTTTGTCGATAAAGGATTCCACAAACCTCGCTGTTTCAACAAAGGCACGCATCTTGATTTGCCACGCACCAAAACTGTTCCTTCCTCAGAAATTTATCGATTTTTACGCTTCACGACATCTTTCCTTGCTAAAGATCACAACTTTGTCACGAGATCCTAGCACCTTGTCAAGGCCTTGGTGAAGACGAAGTTGATCGTGCATGCATTGTTTTCCCGAACTCCTCTCTCGATACCACTTGTTATAAAGCGGATGGAGATAACTTCAGGATGCAAGAAATAGAAACGAAGCAATCAAACATAAACAATCAAAGGAGAAAACAGAAACAAGAAGAACACGATTTAACGTGGAAAACCCTCTCGGGGGAGAGGTAAAACCACGGGCGTAAAAGAGATATTTTATTATGCAATCGAATTTTACTGATTTCAACACACTCGGATAATGAGACAACAATCGTATTTATAGGCACAAATCCCAAACCCTAGCCGCCAGAATCTTTGTCCGATTCGCCATAAATACCCTTACACGTGTCCTCCTTTTAATGACACTCAGATAGTCATCCACATAATGTAATTAGCGGATGTGGGACCTCGCTGTATTCCAAAGATCTCGCAGATCATCACCTGGCGATAGTCACCTCTCGCCAGCCTCGTGACTCCACCCTACCGATGCACGTAATTGAATACACTTCTCACCGTCCATCACACACCGAGTCTTCGATTGGTTCCACCCGGATGCAGAGTTTAAGTCACTTTATCGACAACCAAAGAATGTTAGTATATGCAATCTTGAAAATAGAAGGACTAACTCTTTGGTAGATGGTCGAAAAAAAGTCTCACCACCACCGACTGAGAGAGTACAATGGGGATTTTATGCTATCAAACTCCTAAGTATTAACAGAACAAAGCTCAGTAATGTTAGACACTAAAGAAAGGTGTTTGTACCAGTCCATGGTTTTTGTTCATGTCCTAACCTTCGCCACATCTTTATGCTCGTATTGAGGACAACAATTTGTACTCCCCTTCCCTTGGAACATTCGAATCCAAAATGATCACTGAAAGGAAATATAACTTTAATGATTTATATAGAATCAGATTGATTGTCCCTAAGATGATATGTTCCTTACTTTCAAAATTGTATGTCAAACAACAAAAAGGAAAAATGGACCAAGCTCTGTTCCAACGTGGTTCAGTTATCGTCCATGAAGTGATGTAATTATATAGCTCATGTGATGTTAGGACAGATTGCCCACACTCTTAAATGAAAATTGTGCAAGTGTTGGACAGATTCCCAACACTTGAGGGGGGTGTTGGGACAGATTGCCCACACTTTTAATGTATAAGGAAATATAGTAGCTCATTTACTAACACCAATTGGTTTTAGTACAACGGTATGCGCTTGATCCTAACATGGTAGCAGAGCCAGAGGTCATGAGATCGAACCCTGGTTGGAACATTATTTTAAAAAAATGTGCAAGTGTTGGGACAGATTGCCCACACTTGAGGGGGGTGTTGGGACAGATTACCCACACTCTTGAATGAAAAATCGTGCAAGTGTTGGGACAGATTGCCCACACTTGAGGGGGGTGCTGGGAGAAATTGCCCACACTCTTAAATGAATTAAGAAATATAATAGCGCCTTTACTACAACCAATTGGTTCTAGTAGAATGGTAAGCGCTTAATTGTCACGGATTTTATTAACAAAGCAAACAAGTAATAAATTTATAATCCGATATACCTCAAGTGCAAGGATCGTAGTAAAGAGGTTGATACCGGGTCGATCATACGGGGAACTGGCGATTGTGAATTCTAGTTTTTGTCTAACTAACTAACCTATGTCACGATTACTAAACTAAACAGCGGATAAAACTAAACGAAACTGAAAGCAAACTTAACTAAAACGTAAAACTGGACAGAAGATATGATCTAAAGCCAGGAAAGATACGGGTTGCGAACTATTAAACTAAACTAATATGAAATAAAAGACTAACTAAGCTAAACAATTCAAATTCAAGGGGTTTTAAATCAATAAGTTACGAACGAACAAGCAATTGATCCACCTATCCTATCAACATTCAATTTCAATTCAGATTATTTCGTGATTACTAATCAAGTTGTGATTCACGTCATCTAAGGTACGAACCCTAATTTCTTAGATAGTTCGTCTATTAATCTCTATCTTTCGATCTAAAGATTAACGCTTTTCAAATCAAGGTGTGAAATCTCTCAATTTCTAACCTAGAAATCTAACCTAATAACTCTCGTTAATTAGATCAAATATCTATTCTTTATCATGGTGATCTAAAGTCTAACATGATTTTCATCAAATAAACGATCAATAAAGCAAACATCTTTCGATATAAATTTGCAATCAACAATGTAAAGCATGATAAAAGAAACAACTCGTAATAGATACTCACAAAATAATCACGAAAAGAAACTGAATTGTTGAATCGGACGGCTTCACAACGCTTGTTCAATGGAGGTCTAGCCTCTTAGCATCCTCTTGAAGATCGAATTGTTTGAGTAAAAAGACATAAAAAAGTGTTTAATCTACTTAGAAAACTAAGAACAATAAAAACTGAGCCGCCCCTAGGGTTTAGGGTTCGAAAATCTGATGTAGTTGTGAGAAGAAAACGCAGCTATAATATAGAATTCTAAGTCGGCTATGTTTGAAGTCGGCGGGACGGACGCCTGCCTCGGATCCTGAACGCCCGTCCACTCTTCCATACAAACTTGAATCGGGCCGAGTCATGACCAGGCGCCCGTCCTACCAGGCGTCCACTCCAGCGTCCAAACTCTCTGAATCAAAGATATCATCCTGGACGCTCGTTCATTTCTTCAGACGCCCGTCCACTATGGGCGCGCCATTCAAGGTGTCTTTGGGCGCTTGATCCGGATCGTATTAATCTTGATTTCATCATCTTTATCTCTTTTTCTTCAATCCCATTCCTTCATTATCTCTTTCATCATCAATTAACTCGAACTTAATCAACTTTTGAGCCTCAAACATGTATCTATAACACATAGAAACATCGCGAAATGTAATAGCATCCAAATAATCATAAAATCACAATTAAAACACCAAAATTAACCTATTTTGCGATTAACTCATTAAAAATACCATTTGCTCAATAAATCCATTAAACACTCGTTTCTTATGCAAATTATACAAATGTGAGGGAAATTATCATAAAATATATCAATATAAATCGTGTAAATTCACCCTTAACAACTCCCCCACACTTAGCTTTTGCTCGTCCCGAGCAAAACAAAACGAAAACTATGGCTCGGGAAAAGATAGACATCTCAGACAATATAACGCATACTCAATAAATCAGAAGTTCACCTCTGTGTGTGTGCAAAGCCATAGAAAACTTCCACTAAGTCCAAGCTTGAGAAACTCAAAGCAAAACTAGCTAATACCCCCTCGTTGACTAGCGATAAATGACACTCATAAGATGTACCCTACAAACGTAAAATATCCCGAAAAGAATGATCGAATATATCTAGGGCCTTTCTGAAATACTCAGAGGATAATCCCTACAGCATATCTATCAGTTTATACTGGGGATAAGATAGACGATAACTTAGTCTCTCATTTATTTCATAACACTTCTTATATAAGTTGATTTAATTATTTCACTTTTAAACACACATCAGAATGAGCTATTGCCCTGTCATAGCAGAATAGGATATTCGAAATATACCCTACCTTACTCCAATCATAAGGCAGCTTTTCCTGACTGTCGTGAGCTTTTAGTCATCATAGTGGTATAGGACATACGTGGTATACCCTATCGCACTCAAATCATCGACTAGCTTTCGACACACCCAACTTATTCATCATTTTTTTAATAACAACTTTTTCAACAACATTAGTTACGCTTTACTTATCACATTCAAACCTCAGATATTCACAGTATAACATACTTCGGATCTAAATACAAACTATCATAAGTCTCACAATATATACGTAGCACTAAGCACATGACTTATAAGATAACCAGAAATCACTCGTCAAAAAGGGGTATAACTTTATAAATTAGCTCATCATTCACTATGGCTCGTGAAAAAAATAGATCTCAGGTGAAACAACTAACTTATCAAACATATGATATATAGCTTGGATGACTATAAAAAGAACGAACATGGAATTGAATTGCCTCCTCGGGACAAAACAAAAACAAAAATGTCGGAAAATTTTGAAAATTCTAGCTCACTTTGCATAGAAACATAACGAGTTAAGCAAATGTGTAGATACATATCAAATCATTCCCCCCCCCCCCCACACTTAAAGATCAACATGTCCTCATGTTGTGCAGAAAGTAAATAGAGAAATAACTTAGCTGATTTTAACAGATATTCGAAGCGTCGGTCAGGCCAGAGCCTACATAGTGACACTTAGAACTTGTAACCATACAATGTAGCTCGACAAAACCGCTATTAATATACCTGCATGACTGGACAAACACGGAAACACCTCGGGGAAAACGGGGGATTATACCAAATTGAAAAGAGATAGAGAAAAATCAAGAAATAGCAAAGGAGAGAACATTCAATACATCCAATGGGTTAAACAAAGTAGAAATGAAAGTACGGCCGCCTTATGGCTTACATGATCCATCGGAAAAATAAACAGTAGCAATATCAAAATTACAACGAATCAAGTAAAGAAAAGTACCAAGAATATACAACCCTCGTATCTAGGACAAAACAGAAACTAGAATAATATAAATAAGATCAGGTCTGTCCCGGCGCCGCCGAATCATCAGCCGGAGGATCCGAAGAGGGGCCAGATGGTGGTGCCGTAGTCTCGTCTACTGAGTCAGGCTGCTCCTCATCGGAAGACGACTCAGACTCATCCAGAACGTCCGCAATGGCAAGCTCAACCTCGTTACTAAAAGTATAATCAATGATGCTTGGAGCGAAGATGTTGTCGTCCCTCGGCCGCCGGCCCTCATTCATACACTTCAAAATTGTCAAGATGTTGTTCTGAGACGTCCGTATGTCCTCCAACCAGTTACGTACACTGTGCCCCATACTTAGCCTCATCCGGACCGAGGGAGTCAAAGGTGGAAGGGAAGATGCTCGAGGTGGGGCTGAAGATGAACCAGGCTCACATGCTACCTCAGCCTCAGTCTGACCCGGAGATTTCACTTTCTCCCTCTGCAAAAACCTAGGGTTCTTCGGTTTGTGATCGGTCTTGTATTCGGGAACTTGAGCATCAGAGCACAAACTGTAAATCAGGTGAGGGACAATCAAGCTCCGCGTATAAACCTTCTGATTGATTGAAATCTCGTCATATAAAGCTTGTCCCACATCAACATTGAGCTTGAAGGTCAAGGCATATAGCATCCCAAGGTCACCAATGTGGAAGTGAGTCAGGTTGTTCTTAGGTAACAACCGGTTCTGAATAAACCGACATTGGACCTTCCAATCTTCCGTCCAACTCGTGGTCACTAATTCCTTTCTAGCCCCACCTGGTCTGAGTGTCCATGGCACCTCTGGGCACACCAACAACCGTAACTCCTCCAACGGATCCTCACCGGCATCCTGCTTGGCCTTTATCGCCTCCTTGTAGTCCAACCCCTCAAAAGGATCCAACCCGTACTTCCCATTGATCACCGCTGGTGTAAACGGCACCTTAACTCCCCGAACAGTGACCAACCCAGTTCTCAAATCCGTCTCCGAACAGTTCGCATAAAACTCACGAACTAGTGTAGCATTTACTGGAGTCCTCGGGGTTTTCATCAGTGCTCCCCACTTCCTATCCGTTAACAGCTTCACAAATGCGGGGTCCACCTTTGTGTCTAGAATGGCTCGCTCGATCAACATCGTCCGAGTCAGATAATGCTTATTATAGACCTCCATCGCCTTAGGATTGATGAATCTACGAGCAAAGGGAATAGGGATAGCGGGTCTCACTCTCTGTCTAACCGGCTCATCTCCCTCAGGCTCAATGTCCACTTGGTCACCCCGAGCTTCTGCCACCCTAGTCTGCATCCTCACTAATGGCTCATCATCAGTTTCAGACCCAGATCCAGGCTCATCTTGTAAAGGAACTCTAGATTGACCTCTAGGAGGATTCTGACGTTCACCAATACGAATACCTTGGTTGGGATTGACTAAAGTGGGGTCCACACCCTTCTTCCTCTTGGCAGGTTCCTTAGCTACACCCTTACCATGCCGTTTCTGAACCTGTTTGTGCACCATCTTAAACTAAGACTAAACAACCAACAATCCCAACACCACAATTCAAACAAATCACCCGTTTATCGTCCAAACGGGATTTCGCACACAAAACAACACCAAACCAACATCAAAACCACAATGCAATCCATCCCACACCATCCAATACCATCCCAGATCATCAACGAAGCAAGACAAACAAACAAAACAAGAAAAAAAACAATAAGGTGGAAATTATGTGAAAAAGTCGATTCGAAAATCGAACTCAAGAAAATGTGAATTATCCTCAGAAAAGTTCATGGATTCTTACCAAGTACGATGATAGGATGATGATAATGGGAATTTGCAGCCCTAACAACGCACGAATGACCAAAAGTTTGGATTTTTCTCCCAAGAAAACCGCACAAGCTAGGTTGCTGATTCGAAATAACGGTTGTATGTTGGTGGATTGCGTTTGGAAAATCAAAAAGAGGGGATTGAGGGCTGTTTGTAGGGCCTTGAATCGCCCAATTTGGTTTAGAAATGAGGATTTTAGGGTAGGAGGAGGCAAAAAGTCGGGTTTGAGTTTTTGAAATTCTGAAAAAGTGAGTGTTCATGGGTTGAGGGTGTATATATAGGCAGGGGATGGACGGGCGTCCAGATAATCGGACGGGCGTCCATCTGGAGATCATATGAACTGGACGGGCGTCCATATAAACAGACGCTCGTCCAGATGCTCAATTTACGTACAGAGTTGGAAGGAGTCTCTCAGACGGGCGTCCAAGAATGTTGGACGCTCGTTCGAAAATTGTGCATGGAGGACGGGCGTCCAGTCTTCTGGACGGGCGTCCAATACAGAAAAAATTGCAAAATTTATAAAATTTCATACAATTTAAATTCAAACTTGCATTTTCTCATTAAACTTA
The DNA here is from genome assembly GCA_026214975.1 of Gentiana macrophylla. Taxonomy (NCBI): domain Eukaryota; kingdom Viridiplantae; phylum Streptophyta; class Magnoliopsida; order Gentianales; family Gentianaceae; genus Gentiana; species Gentiana macrophylla. The sequence continues at coordinate 7,552,803 of CM047808.1, read as the reverse complement.
AATAAAACTTCAAAAATACAAATGAAAATCAACGAAGTACATAAAATTACTAGAAAATAAGTAAAAACAAATAGAAAACAGTGGGTTGCCTCCCTCCAAGCGCTTTTGTTTCACGTCGTTTGCTCGACGAAACAACCTAACAACGCTAGTCATCGTAAATTTCTGACCAATCCACAACTCGGATAAGACGGCGGAGCATGTCAATCGCCGGAGGGAAGTCATACTCATCCTGCAAACCCCAATCCTCACCAGCTACATCAACACCTCGAAAATGTTCAGCTTGCAGCACTAGTGCTAAATCTGTCAGCATCGGATCATTCAGGATTGTGTATGGACGTCCTAGAGCTGTCTGTAACTCCTCAGTAGTAATGTCTCCACCTCCCGAACAGCGGGGAACAATAAGAACATAGGTGACAGTCTTGACGCGGGTACTAATATCAAAGTCTACGTGCAACACTATAGTTCCTCCCGGTCCGTCATCTACAGTGATAAGTGGGATCCTCCTAAGGAAAGGTAACTCCTCTGGTAGAACTCCGAAATCCATCTCTAGAAAGCACAACTAACTGACAGATAAAAACAAAGACTTAATAAGTCTAAAAACTTAGTAAACTAACTTAAATACTAAAACTACAAAAGCATAAAAACAAGAATAACTAAAGATCTTTGATATCTAGGTTGCCCCAGTGGTGGCGCTTTTGGTTAATGTCGTTAGCTCGACATCTTTTTTAAAGCTCACCGGATCAGGCCATTTGACTTTTCTCGCCACCCACTACCTCGTCTAGACTTGGGTCGATGGTTCACCGCGAAAACAAAGACTTAACGCATGGGGTTAAATCTGTGATAGCTTTCCAAATACGCTTAAACTTCCCCATGGTTGACTTCTTCTTCGTCTGAGTCTTGTGATGACGTTTCAGCTGACGCTCCCTCTCATACTCTTCCATATCCCAACTACCGGCTAGAACTTCTTCAGATCGACCACTACCGTCATCCTCTGAAAACAGGTCGGGTGAAAACTCGTCAAATTCTTCGACTTTTGTAGCACCACACCCGAGGATATCGAGGAAACGGACAATCAAAGGCTTTTCCTTAGGTTCACCAATGTAGTGCTTACACCTTTGACCATTCACTCGAAACGGTTGGTCACCATAACCGTGTAGTTCTAGAACGCCTCCAGGAATAATTTGGAGAATTTCGAAGGGACCGGACCAACGTGTCCTCAACTTTCCAGGAAACAGATGTAGCCTGGAATTGTATAGAAGAACTTGTTCTCCGACTTGAAATTCTCTTTTCTTATTTTTGGCGTCATGGAGGAGTTTCATCTTATCTTTGCTAATCCTGGCACTTTCGTAAGCTTGGAGTCTGAATTGTCTAATTCATGCAATCATTGCGTGCGATGATGTTACCACAGATTGGGAATCAAAGTTTAGAAACTTTGTAGCCCAATAAGCTCGTGTTCTAACTCGATTGGCGGATGACATGGCTTACCATAAACCATTTGGTATGGAGATGTACCCATAGGAGTCGAGGCGAGTTCTGATGCCCAAAGTACATCATCCAACTTCAAACTCCGCCTTTTCTATGATCAAGACCGTTTTTCGAGGATTTTCTTAATACTTTGGTTGCTCCTTTCAACGACCACTAGTCATCGGATGATATGGTGTGCCAGTTTTATGACGAACACCATACTTTTCAAGAACTTTCTCTAGGGGTCGGTTGCAGAATACGTCCCTTCATCACTGATCAAGGCACGTGGACATCCAAACCTCACGAAGATGTTTTTCTTTAAAAACTTCATGACCGTCTTATGATCATTGTGAGGAGTGGCTTGAGCCTCCACCCATTTAGACACGTAATCCACGCAGACTAAGATGTATTTGTTGCCACAAGATGATGGAAATGGTCCCATAAAATCGATGCCCTGTACATCAAAGACTTCGCATTCCAGGATGGGCTTCAAAGGCATGTCAAAACGCCTTGTCAGAGTACCTGTTCTTTGACACCTATCACAAGCTTTACATAAAGCTTCTGTGTCCTTAAAGATCGTAGGCCAATAGAAACCGGATTGGAATATCTTAGCAACGGTTTTCCACGGACCAAAGTGACCTCCAAAGGGTCCACTGTGGCATTGCTCAATAATATCGCTACCTTTCATTCTCGGAACACATCTTCTAAGCAAACCATCTTTACTGATCTTAAAAGATAAGGTTCATCCCAAACGAAGATTTCAAATCGAGAAGAACTTTTCTCTTCCCGATAGGACAATTCTCGGATCAAGATATCGGGCATGAAGGTAATTTACAATGGAAGAATACCAAGGAACATCAGGGGGACAACCGTCGATAAGCATAATGTTCTCTAGAGGAAAGTAAAGATCTATATCATCTGGATCATCCTTTTCCTCACTTAACATTCTTGAAAGCGTGATCGGCCACTACGCTTTCACCGCCTCTTTTGTCTTTAATTTGAACGTCAAACTCTTGTAGGTCGGTTATCCAACGCAGAGAGCGCGGTTTGGCCTCTTTCTTAGTCATCGAGATACCGCAAAGCGGCGTGATCATCCACACAATCACTTGAGCTCCTAACAAGTAACTCACGAAACTTGTCCATAGCAAAACTACGCCAATAGTTCCTTTTCGGTGGTAGTATAGTTAACTTGAGAGGGTTCGCAGTGTGGCTGTGTAATAGATAGGTTGAATTTCCTTTGATCTTTTGTCCTAGAAACGGCACCAACCGCATAGTTTGATGCGTCGCCGCACATAAGCTCAAAAGGTAGATTCCAGTCGGGCGATATAAGAATTGGAGCAGAGATTAAACGGTCCTTAAGCTCCTCAAACGCTTGCTTGCTGCTCTCATCAAAATTGAACTCAACGTCTTCCTTAAGTAAAGTAGACAGGGGCTTGGCTACTGTTAAGGGTCGAATTGTATGATTTTTATAGATATATTTTATATCAATTTCCCCCATATTCGTATTATTTTCATAGATATCGAGCTTTATATTGAAATATTGAGTAAGTGATGTTTTTATTAGTTAAATTGCAAAACGTAACGAATTATGTGCTTAAATGATGATTTTATATGATTTTGGAATTATGTTACGTTTTGGTATGTTTTCCCTTAATTGTAGATACTCATTGATGATGGAAAAAAGGATTTTAGAGAGCCAAATTCGAAGTTGGAAAGGAATCAATCACATTTATGGAAGAATAGAAGATTTAAGGAAAGAAATCAAGTGATTGATCCAGCTGAACTAGCGTCCAGATGCAGACGGCCGTTTGATAGAGTGGACGAGCGTCTAGGCTGAAGAATTCAGAACAGAGAGTTTGGACGGGAAGTGAACGAGCGTTTGCCTTGTTGGACGGGCGTCCACCCAAAAAGAACGGGCGTCCAAGTGCCGCCATGCTAAAACCGACTTAAACTTCTATTTATAGGCAGCGGATCCCAACCCTAAAACACACAATTTTCACATCAGAAATTTCCAAGAGAGCAGCCGCATCTTGGGAGCTTTCAAGGCCGGTCACCCGAGCCTTGCGCTCGGGTGGTCCGAGGTTAGATTAGGATCGTTTTTGTTTCGTTTTCAATTCATGGATCATCCATTGTATAAACTATGTGAGTTCATCTTTTTGATTTATTCAAGCTTTGTTTATCTTCATGATTTTTGATTTATTTTGTATCGTTCTATGATTATGATGCTATTGTGTGAACTCATATCGAAAGATTTGTTTACTAATTGATATGTTTACAACATACGGAAGTTGCGTAAACTAGATCACCATAGAAAGATAGGATCTTTAATCATTAATTCGTGACAAATTAATTGGTTAATTATCTAGGTTGTTAGATTCTAAAATACGAGAGTTAACTTGAATCTACACATTCGTTTTGTATGAAATTGGTCTCAACATTCGGAAGAGGAGAGATCGGTAATTGAATTCACTAAGGAATTAGGAGTTCGTATCTCGTGTAAAGGTGAAACCACAAAATTGAATTAAAATCATGAGATAAACTTGGATTGAAATCACTTGGTTTGTATATTGTTTGATTCCATGTATTTTTGTTTTATGTTTTCTTTTCTAGTTTATAGTTTAGATTTAAGTTCGCAATTATCGTTTCCTGGCTTTGGACTGACAATCCTCTGTCCAGTTTATTTTATCGTTTGTTTTAGTAGTAACAATTGAAAGGGATTGATTAGATTAGATTCAACAGCCCAATTCCCTGTGGATCGATACCCGTACTTACCCTACTATGCTAGCAACTACCCGATATTCGGTCGGTTAGGAGTTAGTTTGCATGTTAGGTATAGGTTTTATAAATTTCTTTCTGTTTAGTGATGCAAAATCCTCCAAACAGCTACCTTGGAGAAATCTTGAATGAATCTTCTGTAGAAACCGACATGTCCAAGAAAGCCTCTCACTACCCGCACATTCTTAGGATAACTCATCTTCTCGATAGCTTCTACTTTTGCTCTGTCAACTTTTATACCTTTGGCGGAGATTTTGTGGCCAAGAACTATTCCCTCATCTACCATGAAATGGCATTTTTCCCAATTGAGTACTAAGTTCTTTTCCACACATCTGGATAACACTCGATCAAGATTGTCAAGGCAATCATCGAAAGACTGACCAAAAACCGAAAAATCGTCCATAAAAATCTCCATACACTTTTCTACGAGCCCGTTAAAGATGGCCAGCATACATCGTTGAAATGTAGCTGGGGCATTACAGAGACCAAATGACATTCGCCTATAAGCGAATGTACCATAAGGGCAGGTGAAAGTGGTTTTTTCTTGGTCAGCTGGATCAATGGGTATCTGAAAGTATCCCGAATATCCATCCGAAGCGATGAGAATCGTGTCCCGCCAGACGCCAAGCATCCGGTCAATGAATGGTAGGGGAAAGTGATCTTTCATGGTTACCTCATTGAGCTTTCTATAATCGATCTGAGACTCAGTAACCAAAGGACAAGTCTCAATGCTATTTCCTCTCCTTCTCATTCTTCTCAATCGTAATTCCACCTTTCTTGGGAACTACCTGAGTCGGGGACACCCATTCACTATCAGCGATGGCATAAATGATACCCATATCCAGAAGTTTGATGATCTCCTTCTTAACCACCTCTTGCATATGAGGGTTGAGCCTCCTTTGGGGCTGTCTAACACATTTCGCACCCTCATTAGTCTTGATCTTATGCATACAGATGTCCGGAGATATCCCTCGGATATCTCCTACTTGCCAACCAAAGGCTTTTTCGTTTTTTCTCAAGACGTTGATTAATTTCATCTCCTCTAAACGAGACAGCTTGGCAGATATAATCAATGGAAGCTTGTCACCTTCTCTTAAAAACACATACTTAAGATGTTTAGGCAACGGCTTCAACACCAAATCTGCAGGGGGGTCTTCTAAACTAGATTTAAGATCTCCACTTTTCAACTCAATATCGCTGAGGTTACTCAGTGGTCCCACCGCCAAAGCTTCTCCTTCCAACAATTCCTCCTTAAATTCAGCTTCTAACTGCTCTAGACTTACCACACCATGATTATTTAAATTATCAACTGATCGCTCATACTCGTTATGACAAATGTGACTTGCTTTTCCATCAAATCATCGAAGTCATCAGACGCATCCTCAATGGAAAAACCGGTTGGAGGACCAGAGGGTACTTGAATGGATGTAGAGACATTGTAGCTTACTTCTTGATCACCAACACGGATTGTCACTCGCCCACCATCGCAATCAATGAGGGCTCTTGCTGTAGACAGAAAAGGTCTTCCAAGAATCAGGGGGACATTTCCATCCTTTTCAATGTCCAGGACGTACCAGTCAACGGGAAAGGTAAACCTATCAATTTGAACTAGTACGTCTTTTAAGATTCCCGCTGCTTTCTTAGAAGATCTATCAGCGAATTGTAAATTCATGGTGGTGGGCTCTAGAAGATCAATTATAGCCAGCTGCTTGCACACAGACAATGGCATGAGGCTTATAGATGCACCCAGGTCACACAAAGAGTTAGGGAAGACCAGGCCTCCCATCAACACTGTAAGCACGAACTTTCCAGGGTCACCTCTCTTGGTTGGTAAGTTTTCATAATTGATCATTGAACAATCCTCACCAATCAGCCTCTCCATGTCTGACAACTTCCTTTTTGAAGAAACAACATCCTTGATAAATTTTGTATACTTAGGCATTTCAACCAAGACTTCCGATAATGGAAGATTTACCTGAGTATTTTTCAGAAGGTTCAGAACCTTTTCATACTTCTTATCTTCACTTAAAGGGATGTTGCTCTTTCTCGGTGGAAATGGAAGCTTTTTCAGATCACTCTCGGAAAATACTTTCTTTGAGGATGCAGCGATGACTTTATCTTCCGATCCTTCCATCGAATGAGCTTTTTCAATTTTTTTGTCGTGATCACCTCTCGACTTCCACTTGTTTCTTCATCCATCGTGATCACCACCTAAGGACTTCCAACTTCTTCACCTCTCGAGGATCAGCCACCCGAGTTTTCTCTTGCAAGCGATGAGAGTGTAGGTGCTCGGCTTCCCTCTCGCCATATCAATGGCGAGGAGGGCTAGTGGTTTCCCTGATGGGAAGGACCACTAACTTGAGTACCGCTTCTGAGGTTCATCGCACTGGCCTCTTCTTTACCGTATGGAATTGATGGCACGAGGTCAGTACATTGGCCTTTATTTAAGTCGGCTTGAGCAACTTGGCCACCCTTTGGATTCTTCTCGGTGGCGTGAAATCAAGGCAACCGCCTGGGGTCTAAGCTAATCGCTTTCACCAATTTGCCCAATTTGTCTCTCAAGATTTTTCATGGATCTACTCTGCTCCTCCAATTTAGCTTCAAGATTGTTAGATTGGGAGGGGCCTTGAGAGTTTTGGAAATTTGGAGAATAGGGCTGGCTGGGCCGACTTTGGACTGCAGGATTAGAATTGGCGGGCCAATTCTGATTGAACTTTGGTTAGAGTTTGAAAAGTTGGAATTCTGGTTCTGAGGAAAACCAGGGTTTCTATTGAAATTTTGATTCAATTAAAATTCGAATTAGGATTAAAACTTGAAGATGGATTAAACCCTTGGTTTTGGAAATTATTCGCTAGAAAACTGATTGAACCTTTGATTGTTCTCGCCGTAGAATGCATTTACTTGACGATTCATCCGTTCATAGGGCGAAATCTAGATGTGTTCCCCACCTCGTCACAATTCGACATGTGACTTGATTATACTGTCCATAATCATGAACGACATTCACTTGATAAGGTGCGGGGGTTAAATTGACACCGGCCATTCATATGGCCACCGACGGCGATTTTGCGATCTGATGTAACACGAGGGTTACGTGGAAAGATGAAGTTTGATTTATCGGATTTGAAACTTGAGAAGTTGCCATCTGCTTCTGCAGCATGGCGATCAAACTTTGCATATTAACTTCCTCAACCTTAGGAGGAGGAGGTGCTTGGATTGCTTGATAAGAGGGGGCTTAGTTGTACTTTGCAATGTCTTCAAACAGTGCCCATCCCTCATCAGGCGTTTTCTTCAGAAATGCCCCACCAGATGAACTATTGACCATGCCTTTTGTAAGCTCGGTCAATCCACTAAAGAAGGTGTTGACTTGCCTTTCCAGTGGCATGCCATGGTGGGGACACTTTCTAAGAAGAGACTTGAATTACTTCCAACATTCGAAAAACGACTCATTCTCTTTCTGATAAAAAGTGAATATTTCATTTAAGCACTGGGCTGTCTTTGAAGGTGGGAAATATTGACTTAGAAATTCCTTTTCAAGTTCGAGACCGTGGTGTGATAGATTCGAGAGGAGAGAGGTGTACCACTCTTTAGCCTCTCCTTTAGAGAAAATGGAAACGATTTGATTTGATAGCATCCTCACTTACTCCTTGGATGCGTGTAGTACCGCATATCTCTAAGAACGTATGTAAGTGAGTATGGGGATTCTCTGACTGATAACCATGGAAAATAGATGCATGCTGCATCATCTGAATAAGTCCCGGCTTTAGCTCGAAGGTATGTGCCGTTATGGCTGGGATAACAATAGTCGGGTTGACTTTGACTTCGCCTGGCATGGCGTAGTCTGCCAACGTACGTCTATTATTAGCAGCCATTATTACAAAATCAGTGATTTCCTTGGCTAGTTGATCCTCAAGATCTTGCTCGGCTCTGTCTGCCAGAACCGCAGAACGGAAAATCCGCCTATTTGGCCGGACTACGGTTCGCTCGGGGTCAAGGGTGTAAAGTAACGGTCCCTTTTGACTCCGAGTTTGCATAAACCGGACCAAAAACAAGTGAAACGAAGCCTAAAAACTAAGAATTTAAAAACCTAAACTGAAAATTAAAGCCTAAGAAGAGAAAAAGAAATAGAATTAGTTTAAGACAGGGGAACAGACGGACGTCCGAAAAGCGGGCGGGCGTGCGCTTAAATTGAACTAGACGGGCGTCTGGAGGTCCAAACGCTCGTCTGATTGGCTGAAGAATTGGACGGACGTCCAAATTGGATGAACGCTCGTCCCACCGGTTAAAAACGATTCAGAGTTGAGAAATTTTAAACAGACGGGCGTCCACGTTTCTAGACGCCCGTTTGGAAGCAGAAAACGAAGCAAGAAAAAGAGAAAAACAGTAGGAAAAAGATGGGGAGAAAGACAGAAAGACAGAAAAACAGAAAGAAAATCTAATCACGAGAGAACTATAAAGAGAAGATCTTAAACCCTAACTAAAACCCTAATTACCTAATTAAAAACTACCTAAAACAATTAAAAACAAGAAAAACAATTAAAAACAGGAAAACAAAAACTAGACAACCGTCCGGTTCCCCGGCAACGGCGCCAAAAACTTGTCACGGATTTTATTAACAAAGCAAACAAGTAATAAATTTATAATCCGATATACCTCAAGTGCAAGGATCGTAGTAAAGAGGTTGATACCGGGTCGATCTTACGGGGAACTGGCGATTGTGAATTCTAGTTTTTGTCTAACTAACTAACCTATGTCACGATTACTAAACTAAACAGCGGATAAAACTAAACGAAACTGAAAGCAAACTTAACTAACACGTAAAACTGGACAGAAGATATGATCTAAAGCCAGGAAAGATACGGGTTGCGAATTATTAAACTAAACTAATATGAAATAAAAGACTAACTAAGCTAAACAATTCAAATTCAAGGGGTTTTAAATCAATAAGTTACGAACGAACAAGCAATTGATCCACATATCCTATCAACATTCAATTTCAATTCAGATTATTTCATGATTACTAATCAAGTTGTGATTCACCTCATCTAAGGTACGAACCCTAATTTCTTAGATAGTTCGTCTATTAATCTCTATCTTTCGATCTAAAGATTAACGCTTTTCAAATCAAGGTGTGAAATCTCTCAATTTCTAACCTAGAAATCTAACCTAATAACTCTCGTTAATTAGATCAAATATCTATTCTTTATCATGGTGATCTAAAGTCTAACATGATTTTCATCAAATAAACGATCAATAAAGCAAACATCTTTCGATATAAATTTGCAATCAACAATGTAAAGCATGATAAAAGAAACAACTCGTAATAGATACTCACAAAATAATCACGAAAAGAAACTGAATTGTTGAATCGGACGGCTTCACAACGCTTGTTCAATGGAGGTCTAGCCTCTTAGCATCCTCTGGAAGATCGAATTGTTTGAGTAAAAAGACATAAAAAAGTGTTTAATCTACTTAGAAAACTAAGAACAATAAAAACTGAGCCGCCCCTAGGGTTTAGGGTTCGAAAATCTGATGTAGTTGTGAGAAGAAAACGCAGCTATATATAGAATTCTAAGTCGGCTATGCTGAAGTCGGCGGACGGACGCCCGTCTGGATCCTTGAACGCCCGTCCACTCTTCCATACAAACTTCGAATCGGGCCGAGTCATGACCAGACGCCCGTCCTACCAGCGTCCACTCCAGCGTCCAAACTCTCTGAATCAAAGATATCATCTTGGACGCTCGTTCATTTCTTCAGACGCCCGTCCACTATGGGCCTTGACGCAAAGTCTTTGGGCGCTTGACGCCACCCAAGATCGTATTAATCTTGATTTCATCATCTTTATCTCTTTTTCTTCAATCCCATTCCTTCATTATCTCTTTCATCATCAATTAACTCGAACTTAATCAACTTTTGATCATCTTTTGAGCCTCAAACATGTATCTATAACACATAGAAACATCGCAAAATGTAATAGCATCCAAATAATCATAAAATCACAATTAAAACACCAAAATTAACCTATTTTGCGATTAACTCATTAAAAATACCATTTGCTCAATAAATCCATTAAACACTCGTTTCTTATGCAAATTATACAAATGTGAGGGAAATTATCATAAAATATATCAATATAAATCGTGTAAATTCACCCTTAACATTAATCCTTAACATGGTATCGGAGCCAGAGGTCACGGGATCGAACCTTGGTTGGAACATTATTTAAAAAGAAATTATGCAAGTGTTGGGACAAATTGCCCACACTTGAGTGAAATCAGACAATATATAGAAAATCCGACCAAAGTCTGAACTGTATAAATTTCAATCGAAATAGAAAGTAATCAAAATTGTTAAGGCTTCATAATCATCATCCGTTGCATTGAATACCTTGCATAAATATGACGTTGTATATTAGATCGCCAAAAATAGTCACCTTAAAAAGAAGCCCGTGTATCCTCCTTCGCCATAGTTTATCCACAAACGAAAATTTCCAGATCGCAGAGCTCATGAAGCAATGGATGAGAAGTATATACAGTCGACCATGAAAATGAATGAATCAGTATGGTTGAACAAAACCAGACCAACTGGACCTCTGTAATCAAAATCAACCACCTCAACAAAACCAGACCAAAATTGATCTTATTGCTTTGAAACCTTAGCTGATGCCGGATCTGCAACTCCAAATTTCCAAATCGCAGAGCTCTTGAAGCAATGGATGAAAAGTATATACAGTCGACCATGAAAATGAATGAATCAGTATGGTTGAACAAAACCAGACCAACTGGACCCATGTAATCAGAATCAACCACATCAACAAAACCAGACCGAAATTGATCTTATTGCTTTGAAACCTTAGCTGATGCCGGATCTGCAACTCGGGACGTACTGTACATATATACCCAAGGCATCAGCAACACAAAAAAAACCATGGTATACTGAAATGAAAAGAAAATACCTGATGTATGACCGAGCACCTAGCCTCCCAGAGATGTTGCGCCTGCAGCCGACAAACACTAAAAATTTCAATTTTAAACAAAAACGATATATACCCAAGGCATCAGTAACACAAAATCATTGAAACCTAATTTTGCTTATACACAAAATCGATTTCGAATTTCACGAAGAACAAAGTACCAAACACAAAATTGATTTCGAATTTCGCGAAGAACAAAGTACCAAACATTCGCCATTCTGATTGCAGGATCAGTTAGCCCCCCTCGAAAAATATTTAAACAAAAACGAATTGCAAAAAACAAAATCATTGAAACCTAATTTTGCTGATACACAAAATCGATTTCGAATTTCGCGAAGAACAAAGTACCAAACACAAAATCGATTTCGAATTTCGCAAAGAACAAAGTACCAAACATTCGTCATTCTGATTGCGGGATCGGTTGGGCCCTCGAAATTTTATGGGTGATTCGGATGGAACCAAAGTCGACAAAGATAAGGAAAGAGCAAACTGATGAGAGTCAAATTAACTATCATTTACTATGTGATTATACACCGTTTATACCTCGTTTTATATGTTTCCGGAGACATTTGATTGTATTTTGATGTATCTTACACCTTGGTTATCATTTCAAGACCTAGGATGAAAAGTCCGAAAATCTCATTATTTTTCGGTGTTTTAATACATTCTCGGACCTAAGTGTCCTGTAGGGATCACGTGTGGTATTTTTTGTGATTTTGTACAGTACTTAGGTGTTCGAGATGTCTGGAAGGCGAGATACGAGGATTGGAACGTGTGCCCGAAGCTTAAACGGATCAAAACGCGATGGTACTACAACCATACCTTCCATTGATCTGCATTTGGATCCACCTTAGAGGACTTTTCTGGGATGTACATCTTCATGGAAGTTGTAGAAAATTGAATCAGATTTCCAACGCATTTTGAATCACTCGATTTGGAGGTCCACACACAAAGTTACGGCCAATTTACTGAAGTTGTGTCAGCTAGGCGCGCGCCTGAAAAAAACTAGGCGCACGCCTACAGGGGAAATTCTGCCAAAGTTTCGGTCCGTGTGTTCAGCATGTTAGGCGTGCGCCTGCACTTTCCCACGCACACGCCTAGCGCTCAGAACTCATTAAACACTATAAATACCCCCATTTTGGATCTAGATTGGAAGACCTTCTTTCCCAACTCGTTTTTCATCATTTTTCTGTATTTTTCTTAGCTTAGATTAGGTTTATAGATATATTAGCTTAGTTTAATTGTAGATAGTTGTAATCCGGAAGATCTCGGAGATAGCTTGATGCGTTATTGACGGGATTTCGTTCGGAAAACCGATTTTCTACGGCATAATATATTGGGTATTTCGTTTTCCTTTCTTGTTCTTGCTTTCAATCTTGCTTTTGTTTAGCTTTGATGTTGATTTCTTGTTGTTTTTCTTGTTATAATGAGTAGCTAGTTTTCCGATAGTCGAGTTATGTGATAGTCTATGAAATCGAACCTTAGCCTGTTCATGTGGTGTTCTTGATGTTTGACTGTTGATTCTCGATGTTACCATAGTTCTAGAACTTATTCTTATCATGTTTGTTGAATTGATCACTCGATAATCATACCACATGTATCATCTTTACACATGTATTTTGTGAGAGGATACGGGAACCGGGGTTCTAGGATCACCCCGTAAAACCGACTGAGTTGTTCAAATTCGGTTTCGTGTGTGAGGTTTTGTATCGACTTGTCGAGCGTTTCATGAATCGTAGACCGTGTGAGGTCAGTTAAATCCGGTCAACGGACTGTTGAACCTGACATAGGAGGGTAGATTTATTGAAATAATGTCTATTCTCAGAGCCAGGAAACGACACCCCATGTGACATCGAGAACGTTTAGGTGAATCAAGAATACCTCGGGACTTAGCTAGGGTTTGTGAGTGTTAGATTGGATCATAGCTCGGCTATCTCTTTTATATAGTTTTAAATCTTTCTTTTGTGTATATTTAGTTTGTAGAACCGGTGATCTGACAAATCACCACGTTCAATATTTGTGTTGATCTAAACTAGGAATGAGACCGACTTTGGTACTCGACCAGATTCCCTGTGGGATACGACCTTGACTCACCAATTCTAGGCTACAGTTGACACGGTACACTGCCGGTGAGATTGGACACTTAGAAAAGGCCGATCAAGTTTTCTGGCGCCGTTTCTGGGGAATATCTTGTAAGTTAGTTAAGTTCTCAGGATTAGGTCGTTTTTCTTATTGGGTTTTTTTTGTATAGTTTGTTTTATTTGTTGTTGTTGTGATCACACCATATACTTCGGTAGTGGTAGTGACAAAATACCGTGATTGTGTTCGTGTTGTTTCCCTGATTTGCAGTTAATGAATCCATATGGGGGGAAAGTGAGTTCGTTGTTCTGTGCAATAGACTCATCGAACAAATCGTGGTGGTGGGGATTGAGCCCCATGTTTTTTATATTCCATTTTCAGGGGGTGCTCAATTCCTACGATTTTTGTAGGAAGAAGTACCTGTTTGCTCTCCTTTGGTATAGCTATCCTTGACATAGTTCGGGGTAGAAAGTCGAGCTGAGGACTATAAACTCAGAATGCATTTTTATTGTTTTATTTCCCCTCGTGTTTCACTGTATTTCTTTAGCTTGTAATATGATACTTCAGGTAAGTTTTGTTGTTTTATAACCCGAAGAAGTGTGTTTTGGGAGGGGGCTAGTGTGGTGTTTTGGTTTTTGATGAGTTGTGGTAATCCGGGTAGTTTCATTGTGTTATACTCCATACTTGTACACCTTTTGATGTGATCCGTAGCCGAATCAGATCCGAAATTGCCGAAGGACCGACTGAAGGCACCAATAATACGAGCACCGCGACCCTTAGCTAACTCGTAACTAAGAACCTTGGTATGACCTCAACCCTTAGATAACCCGTATCTAAGAACCTTGGTATACGAACGCCACAAGGTATGCTCAGAACCTTTATAAGTTCCGTTTGGAATCCACCAAACAACGGCGTTGGAATCCACCAAACACCAACGTGAGAAAACTCACCAAAGCTTAAAAGCTTCAAATAAAATATATCAAAATTTGTCTATCTTAAAAAAGATTACAACCAAAGCCTTTTTATAGGCTAGGATAAAAGACCTAAATTACTCCAAAAGCAATGTGGGACAAAATTATTTAACAAAAATGAAAACTAAAATAAAAGAAATAAATACAAGTAAAATTCTAAGAAAATATGTCAAACTTGCAATGTGGGATAAATGATCAAATAAATGGACTCCACGTCAAAACGTCTCATCTTTGATCATATCACCTTTGGTGTTGGTTTTGTATATTTTATAAGTACAGGTACCCTGGGAGTTCATTTTATGGATGCCACGTGGTCGTACTCGTGCATTTTCGGCTGTAAGCTAACTTTTCTACCCTTATCATTCGTGTTTTGTTCTAAAGTAGGGGGTGGTTGGTTTAGCTTCGATGTTTCGTTTTCATGTGGAATGAGTTATACTTAGCGATTTGTATCCCTTTAGTGTAAATGAGTCAGTTTTAAACAATTTTGATGCTTAGACATTGGTTTTGATACATTGAGCCTATAGTATTGCTTTGATTAAACATATAGTGATTATACGAATGCATTTCATTTAAGTTGGGATCTTTTATTGAGAATGGAATAGTTCTATCAATTTGCTTTGACTTCACGAATCACCTTGACTAGTGATCGATTATAGTTATGTAATGATCCGGTTACCTAGAACTTATATTAGTAACTTCGAGGTGAAATAGAAAGGTCGTCGTTGTTAGGTACAGGATGACGGTTTTGGCATTTATTTTGACCCGATCATAGCCAAAGGCCAACCTGAATGATTAATCCACTGTTACCCCTCTAAGCCTTTTGTAGGGTGGCCAGACTGCCACCCGAACTAGCCTTTCGTGTTACTAACCCGTGAAAATCGTTGTCCCTAACATTATTTCGGTCTACATATCCTTGACTACCTTGCAATTGAGCTTGTTCGTTCCGCATATTTTTTTGATGTTGCGAGGTATTGTTGAGACGTAAGTAATGGTATGGAATCATGATTTACGAGTTATTCGGAATGAGGAGTGTAACAATGTGTAGGTTCCAGTTTTGTTCGGAATTTTGATGTATATAAGAAGAAAAAGGGGAAAAAAAAAAGAAGAAGAAAAGAAACAGAATTAGTAAATGTGAATAGATATAGTTTTGTTTTAATTCCAAAATGGACTAAGGTGTTGTATAATGAAGAAATTGAAGTTAGGGTTTGGATTTCGGATTTTTTTATAGGTGGAAGATTGAAGACGAAGTTATAACCGAGTACGTGTTAATATTTTTCAGTTAAAGCTCTCTTGCACTTTCTTCTTTCTATTTTTATCGTAGATATCCTTTCGTTAGCCCCGACCCTAGCCTAACGATATAACCCTTCAAGTCCTGCTCGACCATACTAGACTTTGATTGACATCGATTAGTGGAGATGTTTACAACGTATAAGCCTATGGTGTAACCTCAGTACATTAAACGTCTATAATCTAAACCGGTCGTTGGTGATAAATGTCGAAGAAGCTATACACACACAATTCTTTTTCTCAATACAAGGTCGAACCTAAATCATATGTATTTGTATCAATTACTTGTGTTTTACAATTTCAATTCTTATAGACTTGATGTATGATAGCAATGTTGACTCCATCTTTATTTTTGAATCGCTCATCTTTGCTCGAGGGCGAGCAAACGCTAAGTAGGGGTGGTTAATGAGAGTCGAATTAACTATCATTTACTATGTGATTATACCCCATTTATACCTCGTTTTATATGTTTCCGGAGACATTTGATTGTATTTTGATGTATCTTACAACTTGGTTATCATTTCGAGACCTAGGACGAAAAATCCGGAAATCTCATTATTTTTCGGTGTTTTAATACATTCTCGGTCACCCTAGTGTCCTATAGGGATTACGTGTGGTATTTGTTGTGATTTTGTACAGGACTTAGGTGTTTGAGATGTCCGGAAGGTGAGATACGAGGTTCGTAACGTGTGCCCGAAGCTTAAACGTTCAAACGGATCAAAACGCGGTGGTACTACAACCATACCTTCCATTCATCTGCATTTTGATCCACCTTAGAGGCATTTTCTGGGATCAACATCTTCATGAAAGTTGTAGAAAATTTAATTATCTTTCCAACGCATTTTGAATCACTTGATTTGGAGGTCTACACACAAAGTTATGGCTAATTTACTGAAGGTGAGTCAGCTAGGCGCGCGCCTGAGAAAAGCTAGGCGCACGCCTACGGGGGAAATTCTACCAAAGTTTCAGTCCGTGTTTTCAGCATGTTAGGCGTGCGCCTGCACTTTCCTAGGTACACGCCTAGCGCTCAGAACTCATTAAACACTATAAATACCCCCATTTTGGATCTAGATTGGAAGACCTTCTTCCCCAACTCGTTTTTCATCATTTTTCTGCGTTTTGCTTAGCTTAGATTAGGTTTATAGATATATTAGCTTAGTTTAGTTGTAGATCGTTGTAATCCAGAGGATCTCGGAGATATCTTGACGCGTTATTGAAGGGATTTAGTTCGATGAACCGATTTTCTACGGCATAATATGTTGGGTATTTTGTTTTCCTTTCTTGTTCTTGCTTTCAATCTTGCTTTTGTTTAGCTTTGATGTTGATTTCTTGTTGTTTTTCTTGTTATAATGAGTAGCTAGTTTTCCGATAGTCGAGTTATGTGATAGTCTATGAAATCAAACCTTAGCCTGTTCATGTGGTGTTCTTGATGTTCGACAGTTGATTCTCGATGTTACCATAGTTCTAGAACTTATTCTTATCACGTTTGTTGAATTGATCACTCGATAATCGTACCACACGTATTTGTCTTTACACATGTATTTTGCCAGAGGATACGGGAACCGGGGTTCTAGGATCACCCTGTAAAACCGACTGAGTTGTTCAGATTCGGTGTCGTGTGTGAGGCTTTGTATTGACTTGTCGAGCGTTTCATGAATCGTAGACCGAGTGAGGTCAGTTAAATCCGGTCGTGATCGTTGAACTCCGACATAGGAGGGTAGATTATTGAAATAATGTCTATTCTCAGAGCCAGGAAACGACACCCTATGTGACATCGAGAACGTTTAGGTGAATCAAGAATACCTCGGGACTTAGCTAGGGTTTGTGAGTATTAGATTAGATCATAGCTCGGCTATCTCTTTTATATAGTTTTAAATATTTCTTTTGTGTATATTTAGTTTGTAGAACCGGTGATCTGACAAATCACCACGTTCAATATTTGTGTTGATCTAAACTAGGAACGAGACCGACTTTGGTACTCGACCAGATTCCCTGTGGGATACGACATTGACTCACCAATTCTAGGCTACAGTTGACCCGGTACACTGCCGGTGAGATTGGATATTTAGAAAAGGCCGATCACAAACCGCAGCAAAGTTGAACAGAGAGAGATTTTAGGGTAGAGGGGCGTAATTTTTTTTAGTTTAAATGTTTATTCGAGTGATATTTTTTTGGTTTGATTTTTTTTTCATATTGTACGGGATTGGGGTGGGTATGGAGCGGGTTTTTACAGGTAATTGGGTTAAATCCCTTCGTGTATATTGATTGGGGTGACTAATTTATAGGGATGTATTTAATGCAAAAATATTTCGCATTGAATAACATATTTGAGATTATATTTTTCAAAATTCAATTTAATGTTAGAATCTTTTGCATTAATTGGTAAAATTTAATTTATCATTTTTTAATATTATAAATTAATGCAAAAACAAATTAATGCAAAAATATTTCGCATTAGGTGCCATAAATTTAAGAATATTTGACATTAATTCGGATGACTATTTTATATAGATAAATTTAATGTCAAAATATTTCTCAAAAATTCATTAAAAATATTAATAAAATAATTGAGAGTAAGAATATTTGGAATTAAATAAGGCGCCTTTTCCTTTCTTCGTAAAAAAAAATTAAAAAAAAATAAGGCGCCTAATTTGTATGGATGAATTTAATGTAAGAATATTTTGCATTAAATGACAAATTTCAATTTAGTTATTTTGCAAAATGTAATTTATTGTAAGAATATTTGGTATTTGTAGATGATGATTTTTTTTTTGACACATTTGTACTTAGTTATTTTTCATAAAATTAGTTTAATTTAGTTTTAGGGGATGATTTTCCTTTGTCATTTTGAATTTATCTTTTTTTTCAAATATAATTTAATTTAATAATATTTCGCATTGAATGACATATTTGAATTTAGTTTTTTTTGAAGGGGAATTTAGTTATTTTTCAAAATGAAATTTAATATAATAATATTTGCCATTAAATGAGGTGGCTAATTAGTAGGGGATTAGTTTAATGTAAGAATATTTCGTATTAATTGGCATATTTAATTTTAGTTATTATACGAATGTAATTTAATGTAAAAATATTGCGTTTGGCATATTTGAATTCGTATGGTTTGTTTTTTTATTGAAATATATGAATTTAGTTATTTTAAAAATATAATTTAATGTAAGAATATTTGGAATTAAATGAGATTGCTAATTTTAGGGGATGAGTTTATTTAAGAGTATTTTGTATTAATTGACATAAATGAATTTAGTTATATTTCAAAATGTAATTTAATGTAAGAATATTTTATATAAAAGGAGGACACAAATTTGGTGGGGGTGATTTTTTTCTTTACATATTTGTATTAAGTTATTTTTCTTAAAATTAATTTAATGTAGTTTTAGAGGAATAAAATAAGAAACAAATTTTCATGGTAGGTTGGCCTAAAAAAACACTATCACCAGAAGAAATACGTAAAAGCTTTTACATGAATAAAGAAATGTTTTCAACAAGCTTAAGATAATAATTCAAAAAATATGAATCGTTTTGTAGTGTAACTGTTACCTTGATGCAGCACATCATTTGATAAGTACTTAAATATCATAAAAGAAAATAGCATAACCTTGAGTTCTAAAAAAATAAAAAATAATAGCATAACTACCACGACATACGGATCATTCCTCATTTCTGTTAAAGTGAGATCACAAAATACTAAAATCCAGGTTTGAGATCATGACGACATATAAAATTCTTCCTAAATGAATTTTTTTAAATACATCAATTCTTCTATAAAAAAAAAAAACACAAAAAAAACACAATGAGACGGTGTAAAGGCTGAAAAAATTAGAATGTTATAACTGGATAGTAAAACAAAAGTTTTGGAAATTTGAATAGTACCTTTGCATCAAAAACAGACCAAATATATTCAATTGGTACGTTTCATTTCTTTTACACCGCCGATCATTCTGTGTAATATCCCGATTTTTTAAAAAGGGCAATTCGGTCTTTTAGCAAAAATCAGAATATTATGTTATTTAATTAATGAAATTAAAGAAAAGGAAAAGGGTTAATTGGATTTAAATATTAAGGAATAATTAGATTTAATTGGGATTATAAAAGGAAAACAAATCCTAAATTAACCTAGTTGTTGTTTCACGTAAAAGAATAATCTGAAGAAAGAGGCGCAAGTTTTGAGAAAAAAAAGAGAGAAGAGGCTTTCGAATTCGAAGCTAAACCGTTGCTCTTTTCAACAGACATCTCAAGAGAGAAAGGATCACCGCGAGACGAGGATCGTTTTGATATCAACAATCCCTAAATCCGTTAACGTAAGTTTTTCCCTCATCGTTCTTGATATTAGGGTTTATTCATCATTGTTGCTAGCTGCATTTTTCTGAGTTTAAACATCGTAGTGATCGTCATTGGATTGATCGTTTATAGGTTTGGAGTTAAAGGTTTAACCTTTTTCAAGGCTTTGGTAGCGTGGATCGTAGTAGCTCGCAAATTAAGGTAACGTGGTGTTCTTATCGTATGACTAAGGTGTCGTAAGGTTGTAGAGCAATTTGTATGTTATTTGCACTGTTTTTAGTCTGGTTATGTTGGTGTTTGGGTTGGATTTGGGTTGGAAATCGCGTGTTGACAGATTCGCAGATTTTCCGGTAAATCCCAGTAGTGGACGGGCGTCTGACAAGCGAGCACGGGCGCCTGAGGTAGCCGCAAATGCACGAGCAGCGTTGGGGTATTTCGGACGGGTGTTTGAGCCAGTTTAGATACAGGATGTGGCTGAATTTCACAGACGGGCGTTTGGGAGTTGGTGGACGCACGTTCAAGGCAGACGGGCGTTTACTGGGGGTCAAACGGGCGGATGACCTGTTTATTCCGTTTTTCACTGTTTTTCATGTCAGCTTGGTTTCAGGCTTCATAATCATGTTTTTACTGCTTAACCTTATGCGACAAAGCCTTGAATTAGCTTTTGATGCGTTTAGTTTCGGCACCATATGGATTCTTTAAAAAGATGAAATGTGGGACCGTCGAAAGCTTTGGATATGCCTTGTGCTTCGATAAACTAGGGTTTATCGATGTCTGTGTATGTGCTAGGTTTGTTTAGAGTCTAGTAGTATTAAGAAGAGGGAGTAGAGTGATAGGAGAGCCTTTTATGTGAATCAACTTAGGTGGCTAGATAACCGTCTAATCAAACGTATGTGTTAGATTAATAATCTTAAACATCATGCAATGCTTGGTAAGGCATAGTACAATATCGCGATGTGTTCTCGACCGACTAATAGTAGACTGCAGCACTCACGCCGTCAATCGATTGGCTAGATAAAGCGTCTGGTGCATTCTCGCGGTCATCACACTATCGGGACTCGAGATATTCCCGGGCTACTAGAGCGTGTCTCTAAGTAGGTTGCACCCAGCTTGTCCTAGTACATCCTATTACTAGGCGTAGTGCCCTTTGTTATTCATGATGTAACAAACTTGAGCTAAGCTAGATACCTTTGGAACCTCATGTTGTGCTATGAACATAATATGATAGCTAGCTAGGGTGAATAACGGAATGAATTAATAAAAGACGGCGTTGCTTTTATTTCTTTATGAGACCGATGTTATGCGATCTTCTACGCTTTACTAAGTACTTATGTACTTACCCCGTTACTTTGTGTTTGTCTTTCTCTTTCCCCAAAGAAGATGAACAGGTTGCTAGTGTTGATGAGTTCTTTGACGAGGACGTGTGAGATGGAGCTCGTGAAGGCTCAGTTCTTTTAGTTTTGATTCTTTTAATAATGTTGTTGATCCAAGTTCAAACATTGTTGTCATTCTTTTAGATTTAACGTTGGATGTTTTAGTTCTCTTTATTGGATTTAGTTTTATAGCATTGGAAACTGTGTGTTCGATCTTTTGTCTTTTGTTTTCCCCGAGTCGTTTTATCTTCCGCGTCGTTTTAGTTCTGATGTATGACGTAAGACTTACATATATTATTGAATTTATTTGATAATATTTGTGCCGAGCGCTCTTTCCGGATAAGGACTCGGTGTCCGGGAACAGAGCGTTACAATTGGTATCAGAGAGAAAGGTTTTCCCTTGCTGTGTAGGACTTGATTTCTTCTTTAAGATAAGTGTTAGAGCTTTAGTAACCCCTCTCTTTTCTTGGTTACAGAATGGTTCTTACTAGAGGAGGAGCTAGTTGTTTAGGGTATATTTTACTATATTTTCGGGTTTAATCCCTAAACAATTTACCTTATTTTTAAGGGAAATAAATGAGAAAAGCGTGTTTTAACCGTTAAATTCCTATAATGGTTATTGAGGAATTATAATTTAATTATGAGGAAATTATGGGTTTAATTGTTATTTTTGTTACACATTTTTATTATTATTATTCGATGACTTGGTGTAACAACATTTTGCAGAAAATAAAGAAATGCAGGGGGTGATATTATTTAATCAAGAGGATCAATTTCATTCAATCATTTGGATTTTATTTCGGGAAGATAAATATTATTCAATCAAAAGAATCTCAAGAAATAAAGAAGATATTCGAGCAATTAAAGAAGGATAAATCAAATCGATCGAGAGAGTGGAGTGAGGAACACGTTATACGAAGCACAAAGCAGTGAACACGGGAATTTGGTAGGCTCGGTCGACCGAGCCATGACACTCGGTCGACCCGAACGTGTCGGCTCGGTAGTCGGTGGATTTTCGCATCGTTATCTTCTAGATCTTCCTATGTCGGCCACGATCCCTATAAAAGGAGCATCCATGCGGAGAGAAAGAACACAGAATTTTACACACAGAAAAAGCACCACATCAAATAAAAATATGAGTTTCCTTCTTTCAATCTTGCTTGGGAGTTCGAAGATGATTGAAGGCTAAGCATCTTGCGGTGGGACAACGGAGGAAACCAATCAACAACCACACCAACTAGAGGATTTTTAGCTACATCTTTAGTGAGTTAATTTATGATTTTTCATCAATTAGATATTGCTATATTGTTTATGTTTTATTGAATCGAGAGATCCATGGAACTATCGTTTGATTTGAATTTATATGAGAATATTGTTCAAAGTTGTGATCTTTTCAATTGATGCACTTAATTATAATTCGAGAGATCGTTTATAATTATTTGAGTAAGAGTATTAGAAATAATCTCGTGATCGTGTTTTGCATGTCGTTTTGTTTTACTTGAAAAAGAAAACGAAACCCTAGAATTCGCTTAGAGAAATTTAATCGAATTCGTGATTGATCGTTACTAAAAATTATATCTTTAGCTTGCCGTCTAGTTGGGGTCGGGTTGGTTGATTGGTGGATTCCCGTTGCCTTGCCGTTTCCTTTTAATTACTTGATAAATCGAATAGTTCGTATCAATTTGATTCCAATTTACTATTCATCGAAGTTACTGTTCATCGTCGTTTTTACTGTTCATAATTAGTTTAAACCCTAGTTTAGTTAATAGTCGTGACATAATCGATAGAATAATTGTTCCTTGATCCGATAAACATTCCACTCCCTTAGGACGACCCGTTAACATCCTATACTACGAACCTTATACTTGGGGTGTTTCGGTTTATAAATTTAAAAACTAGTTTTTACCGAACAAGTTTTTGGCGCCGTTGCCGGGGAGTCGGTAACGGTTGTCGGATTCTTAAAGGTGCAATTTTTGTTTCGATACTAATATATTTTTTTTTTAGGTGATAATATAATAGTTACGTTTTTATTTTATTTTTTATTTTTTAGATGTGTAGATTTTTATTTTTAGTTTATTTCAGTAAGTCTGTTTAATTAAGATTTTTGCCGTAGATTTCATAATTTAACTTTTATTTTATTTAGGCTTGCCTAAGTTTTTTTTATAGATTTCATAGATTTTTTTTTTATTTTTTTAATTTTTTATAGCTCTTATCTATTTTACTTTACTTAATATTTCTTTTCTGTTTTCTTTATTTTAATTCACCTTAGATTTTAGTTTTCGCAGCTAAACGGGCGTCCATCCTTTCGGACGCTAAATGCATTCCGAAATTTCTTCTCTGCATCGTTTAAGTTGATCGAGACGGCGTCTGGATTTCCAAACGCCGTCTAGCCTTTAAACGCCCGCTTACTTCCTAGTTCATCTTCTCGAACGCTTGATTCGAATCGACGAACGCCCAACTCTCGAACGAGCGTTCGCTTTCTTCAATCTTCACTCTTCTCTTCTCTTTTCTCTTTCTAAACTTCTAAACCTCTAATCTTCTCTAACTCATTCTCATCAACCCTAAGGTTGATTTCTTTCTTTTGCTCCCCTGGTTTATGCAAACCAGGAGCAAGAAAGGGCACATTACTACACCGTCTCGAACTCGAACGAGACATTGTCAAGAGAAGACCATTCCCAAATCTTGACAACATGAGCGAACACGGTTCCAGCGATCACGAACAGGAGGACCAAGGGAATAATAACCAAAATCCTCCTGGCATGGATCCCGCTCAATGAAACCAAATTCGATGCAAATGTTGCGTAAACCAAAGAATAAAGAAGAAGCTGGATGAACCAAACAGATGCAACAACAACAGAATGCTCAACAAAGAATAACAGCCCTGTGCACCAGCTTGCACATCCACCAAGACATCGAGAATGTTCAAAATCAACAGCCCCAGCGGTCAGTAGTTGTGTCTGCACAAAGAAGACCCTTACGCGCCATATCTTGATAAAGACTTCTTGGAAGGGCATAGACCAATTCGGCCTCCAGAGATGGGAGGAATGCATTTTGATCTTAAGAATGGAGTTGTGGGGATGGTCCAAAATAGTTCATTCCATGGCACCGCCGAGAAGACCCACATGACTTCTTGTCTACTTTTGTGCAAATCATGAAGCGAGTCACTACCCTGGCGTTCTACGAAGTTGTTAAATTGAAACTTTTCCCGCTTGCTTTGAGGGGTGAAGCAAATCGATGGTTTAAGTCCTTACCCCATCACTCTCTTCATAATCTGGTGATGTTAAAAGAGCCTTTGCTCAAATTTGTTTCACCTGGAACGATAATGGAACGTAAAGAGATATAGCCACTTTCGAGCAACTAGAAGGGAGAGTGTGGGAAAGGCCTGGGAGAGGTTGAATCACATTAATGAGAAAATGCCCTAACCATGGATATACTCGACATGAGCTTCCGAATTATTCTATCGGGGTGTTACGCAACCCAATAGAGATTACTTGGATTCCACACTCATGGATCGTTTTTAGGAGGAGGAGATGATGCTGCCTACAGGGTAGCAGAAACAATAGCTAAGAATAACATATGGGCTACTCAAAGGAAGACCCATGTTAGTGGAAGCAAAAAGGAGGCTGCTGAAAGTAACTCGGAGACAAAACGCTTGTTGCTCAAATGGAAATAATGAACAAACAACTAGCCAACATGCAAATGAAGCGACAAGAAGGGCCAAAGGATGTTAATCACTCGGGCATACAGGCCGGAATACGATGAATGAGGAAGTACAAGCCTTGGAGAACCGTAATCAACCTTTGTGAGGCTTCACCAAAATTCGGTCAATCAAGTCAAACTCAAACCCGCAACTTTTCGGAAATCCGCGAATAGTTATTATACACCGCCTGGTGCATCCAATAACCCAAGACCCCAAGGTAATCGGCCCAAACGCAAAATCAACAGCCCCACCTACGCTCTCGTAAGAAATTCGATGAGCTAGTTGACATGGTGAAAACACTAGCCACCGGTCAAAAGACGATGGAGAGACAGATTGGTCGATGGTCGATCAACAAGCAAGCGACACCTCAAGGAAGACTCGCCGAGTTATACAGATAAAAACCCTAAGGCAGATATCAATGCTTGCACTGCCATCACACCTCAATGGGAGTATGGAGATGAGGAGTTGAATGCAGTCACCCTCAGAAGCGGTAAGACGACTGGACCCGAAAAGATGTCGGGAAACGAGTAGCCCCTCCTGACGCCATGAGTTCAGGAGGGGGCAATCAGAAATTAAATTCCAAAGAAGGCAATAGTGAGGAAGAGCTGAGTGATGATGACTCTTTGGGGGATAGTGATGAGGATGCTGAGAAGAGAAGTCAGGTAGCTGAACCCCTGACTAAAAAGAAAACTGAGAAGTTTGTCAGATGGAAGGATAAGGAGGACGAAGCCATTAAAAGTCAAAGTATAATCGATCATTCAAAAACCCTTCCTTATCCGGCAAAGAAAAGAGAGAATACCCTAAACTCTGACAAACAGTATGACGGAGTGAGGAAAATGCTTAGAGATACTATGGTGACTATGCCACTTGCCGAGGTATTAACCGAGATGCCTAAGTCTTCGTAAGTATCTTAAGGATTCATGTGGAAGTAAAAAAAGCTAAAGGAAATGGCAGAGGAAGTGTTAAGAGAAGAGTGTTCAACGGTTTCACGTAACGTTGCAATCAAGCGAGGTGACCCGGACGACCTTCAATCTCCTCATGCGATTGAAGGCCACACGCTCCACAATGTCTTATGCGATTCAGGGCCTCTGTTAATGTGATGCCATTGAACGCCTGCAAAGAGTCTCGGCTGGACAAAAGGCTAAAGGAGCGCCCGTCTCTCTTGATTGGTGGACCAATCTAGCCGCTTAGCTTGGGTTGTGTTAATAATGTCCTTATCCATGTTAAACATCTAGTTTTTCCAATCGACCGGGTCATACCGGATTACCCGATCGACAAGAGATGCCCCCGATTACGGGCGGCCTTTCTTAAACACTTCGCTTCCACCATTGACTTCCAAACCGCCAAATCACTCTGAAAGTAGGGGACACTTCCATTACCCTCGAGCAGGGAAAAAGTTCTCATGGAAGCTTCTAGCCAGAGATCTCATTCATTGAAGCAATCTATGGGGATGAATTCGACCACGATGAAGAGCTCACGGAGATAGGAGCCCTGGATGTTATAATTCACGAACAGCGTGAATCATCGTAGAGTTGTCTCAACAACTTGCGATCTCGAGCCTATGAGTGAACGGAAAATCTGGATATTCCAGGGATGAGCAAAGAATGATTTGAAGGAGCTCAACCAGCAGACTTTAACCTCGCAGAGGAGGAAGTTTTAATGGGTAGTTGGGACGAAATAGAATTCTCGGAAAGAAACTACTCATTGGGAGTTGGATGATTGGGAGCAAATTTGCGAAGAGCTTGAAGAAGAAGAACTTAAGAAGATGGTTAAGCATAAGAAAGAACAAACGGAAGTCGACGGGAGGATTCCTCTAGATGATGTCATTCAATACCTTTCTGGGTCACACCTCGTGAAGATGAGGTGTTTTTCAGTCAACCGGTCCAAGCTCACAAGGAAAAAGGTGGTCCCTTAAAATCTAGTATAGAGCAACCACCTACTGACTTAGAGTTGAAACCACTTCCGCAGCACCTAAAATACATCTTCCTCAAAGACGGTGATAAGTTGCCCTTGATCATCTCATCTAAACTCGAGCCGGAGCAAGAGGCAGAATTGATCAAAGTGCTTGAGAAACATATCCTCGCGTTCGGATGGCAGGTGGGCGATATCAGAGGAATCAGCCCAGACGTGTGCATGCATAAGATTCGAACGGAGGAAGGAGCAAAGAAGGTTAGACAACCTCAAAGGAGGCTAAATCCGCACATGCAGGAGGTTGTCAAAAAGGAGATCATCAAATGGCTTGACATGGGAATTATTTATGCCATAGCTGATAGTGAGTGGGTCAGCCCTACTCAAGTTGTGCCAAAGAAGGGGGGCATTACAGTGGAAAAGAAACGAAAAAGGGAAGAAGTTGCCTTACGCCTTGTGGATCAAGCTATAGAGTTTGCATTGATTATCGCCGGTTAAATGAAGTCACCGCTAAGGATCATTTCCCCCTGCCCTTCATTGACCAACTTCTAGAAAGACTGAGTGGTCATAAGTATTATTGTTTCCTCGATGGATATTCTGGTTATTTTCAGATAGCCATCGACCCTAATGACCAAGAGAAGACAACTTTTACCTGTCCATCGGGCACTTTTGCGTTCCCGCCGAATGCCTTTCGGTTTGTGTAATGCACCCGCGACTTTTCAACGGTGCATGTTGGCCATTTTGATGGACTTGTGGAGCAAAGCATGGAGGTCTTCATGGATGACTTCTCGATCTATGGCGGCGCTTTGATGAAATTTTAAAGAATCTAGATTTGGTACTCCAACGTTGTGTTGAGAAAATTTGGTGCTTAACCGGGAGAAATGCCATTTTCTAGTCGAAGAAGGGATTGTTTTGGGACACAAGGTGTCCAATGATGGTATTCGGTGGATAAAGCTAAAGTAGAAGCCATTGAGAGAATGTCGTACCAAGACAAAGAAGGAGGTACGAGGATTTCGGGACATGTGGGCTTCTATCGGCGCTTTCATTAAAGATTTTTCGACGATAGCAAAGCCGTTATCCAACAACTCAACAAAGAGGAAGTGGAGTTCTTGTTTGATGATGGGTGTAAGAAAGCTCTTAATAGCTTAAAGGATAAGTTAACCAAAGGCCCCCCATTTTAATCGCGCCCGACCGACTCAACCTTTTGAATTAATGTGCGATGCCTCTAACTACGCAGCGATGGCGCAGCTTCTAGGCGTAGAATTGACAAAAGTTCAGGCCGATTTACTATGCTAGCCGCACTTTGAACCCAACTCAATGCAATTACGCCACTACCGAGAAGAATTCTTGGCGTCGCTTTTGCTATTGACAAATTCGAGTTATCTTTTAGGGTCCAAAGTGGTGGTGTGGGCAGATCACGCAAAGACTACGCTACCTTATGGGCAAAGCAGATGCTAAACCAAGGTTACT
Source organism: Gentiana macrophylla (assembly GCA_026214975.1). NCBI lineage: Eukaryota > Viridiplantae > Streptophyta > Magnoliopsida > Gentianales > Gentianaceae > Gentiana > Gentiana macrophylla. The sequence continues at coordinate 7,524,504 of CM047808.1, read as the reverse complement.
CGGATGGATTCTCGATACTACGAGAATTTGACCTTGAAATTAAGGACAAGAAGGGTAGTGATAATGTTGTGGTGACCACTTATCTCGCCTAGTAAACGAGGGTAGCGAAAATCCCTGGGCGAGATAGGCATTGACTTTCCGACCGAGCAATTAATGAAGCTAGAGAGCCGGGAGGTCGTGGTATGGCGATTACGCCAACTACTTAGCAAGTGGACACTTAGAAGAGATGACGTATCGTGAAAAGAAGAAAATTTTCAGCGACTTAAAATATCTCGTATGGGAGGATCCATATCTCGCTTAAAGTCCGCAAGGACGGGTTGCTTAGAAGGTGCGCTCGGAGCATGAACAATTGGATATCTTGGAGCAATGTCATAGTGGTCCCGCTGGTGGACACTACGGAGCACCCAAGACCGCATCACAAAAATCCTTCAAGTCGGGTTTTTACCGCCTACTTTGTTTAAAGATGTCAAGCCTTTTGCAAGGTCGTGATGAGATGCCAAAGAGTAGGGAGACTCGAGAATAGGATGGAGATGCCTTTGAGGCCTATCTTGGAATGTGAAGTCTTTGATGTCCTGGGCATTGATTTTATGGGACCTTTCCCATCATCGTGCTCGAACAAATATATTCTGGTCTGTGTAGACTACGTTTCCAAGTGGGTAGAGGCCATAGCCACCCAAACCAATGATCATAAAGTTGTAAAGAAATTCTTGCAAAAGAATATCTTTACTAGATTTGGTCATCCCTAGAGCCCTTATCGGTGATGAAGGTTCGCATTGTGTAATGCACCACCGGATAAAATTCTTGAGAGATATGGTGTCAAGCATAAAATTGGTACACCGTACCACCCCCAAACCAGTGGCCAAGTCGAGGTAAGCAACCGGAGCCTTAAGCGGATCTTGGAGAAAACGGTGAATTCAAATAGAACCAACTGGAGTCTGAAGTTGGACGACGCACTCTGGGCTTACCGCACTGCGTTCAAGACCCCTATGGGTACGTCGCCCTTTCAAATGGTTTATGGCAAAGCTTGCCATCTACCGGTCAGTGAGAGCACGAGCTTCATCGGGCTATTAAATTCTTAAACTTCGATAGCCAACTCGTGGGAGAAAAAAGATTATCGCAACTACACGAGCTCGATGAATTTAGACTCGGGGCCTACGAGAACGCCAAAATCGCAAGGAAAGAACGAAGGCGCTCCACGATGCTAAGATTAAAGATCGGGAATTCAAAGTGGGAGACATGGCTTTCTTTGTATAACACCGCACTCCATCTTTTGGTTTGGTAAGCTTAAATCTAGATGGTCCGGCCCCTTTGAGATTCTTGATGTTCATCCTGGTGGAGCCATTACGTTGAAAGGGTACGGCGATCAACCGTTTAAGGTCAATGGTCACAGACTCAAAAAGTACTTTGGGCAACCTAAGGAAAAGCCTGAAGTACTATACTTTCAAAAGAGAAATGAAACGGTTGAGTCGTTTATTTGTGAAGAGATTCCATCCGACTTCTTTGGAGTGGATGATGACCTTATTACCCCTATCCTTGCAGATCCCTCTGTCAATGTTCCTGAGCCTGTTAGCATACCTCAGCCGCATCTGAGAAACAAGAACAAGAAGAAAAGAGTCAGTGTTGTCTGGAGAGAAAAATTTCATGATTTACTCGCACACTTGACTTGTTGTTGTGGCGAAAACCATTTCCGTTCTAGTCATTCTGAGTCTGACAGAGAAGTGGTTAGCCTTAAACCCAAGTGGCCTGATCCAGGTTGACTTGGTTTACTCTGTCAAGCTAATGACATAAAAGAAGCCTCCCAGGAGGCAAATAGTCTTTTAAGTATTTTTTTTTAAGTTTTTAGGTTATTAGGAATAAAACCTTGGTGATTTGTGTGTTGGTTATCCTCGCCCTATTTGTGAATGCTTTATTTGCCCATTTCTGTGTGCATTCATGTTTACTCATATACCCCTTGTCCCCGAGATTATATGCTATGTCGAGTGTTGCAGATCTTCGTTGAGCGGTTGTTGCCACTATTCCTTTAGTGTTGTCTGCTCGTGATATGAGTTGCGCTGATACGCTCATGCTACGGCTGACCTCCGCCAACCTATGACCCGACAATCGCTTTTGACAACCAAATAAGTATTCTTTTCTTTTATTTGCACATTCGAGGACATAATGTGATTTAAGTGTGAAGGTGTCTCAATTGGGTATGTTATCATGCTATATCTTCCGAGAATGAGTAAATGTGATTTTCTCGACAATTTTAAAATTTTCAAAGTACACTTGGATAATTGTAAATCTTGAGCATGTAATTGAAACGAATGGCTTGCTAGTTGTAGTTTCCTGACGATGATAGTATGTGACTTAGTGAGATAATTATAGCATGTCTTTACTGTTATGAAGATAGTATTCATTTTTCACCCACGAAAGCCTTTGAGATTGAAGCAAGATTTTTGAACTATATCCTTTCATTGTTTTAGTGATTTATCTTAGTAAGATCAGTATAGTAACACCTTAGTTAGACCGTGCACTGTGAATATCTGAAGGTTTGAATGTGATAAGTGAAACGTAACTAATGTTTTTGAAAAGTTGAGTTAATAATGAATAAATGGGTGTGTCGGAAGCTGGTTAATGATTGGAGTGCGGTAGGGCATTATCTCGAAATGTCCTACACCACTATGATGACCAAAAGCTCACGACAGTCAGGAAAAGCTACCCTATGATTTGAGTAAGGTAGGGTGTTATCCCGAAACATCCTATTCTACCATGACGGGTAAGAGCTCATTCTCGATGTGCGCCAAAAGAAGAAAAAAAGAAAAAAAAAAATTAAAGAATTTGTTATCGTTGAACTTATACCCATATAAGTTTGAATGATATCTTTGTGTAGGGATTATCCTACCGAGTGCACGGAAGACTTTGTGTGGAACGACACGCCTACACTTTGGATAGTCATTAAAATTATTTGAGAGGATATTTGTTTGAGAGGATTGTGAAGATTGGAAAGGGCTTGTCACACACACATCGACTCTATCTCTATGTTGGTATCACTTGCTATATTTGTCGTATCTTTTGTCACGTGAGTTGGGAACCTATGTGGATTACATGTACAGTGAGCCGGTTTTGACTATTTTGTTCGGGACGAACAAAAAGCTAAGTGTGGGGAGTTGTTTAGGGTATATTTTACTATATTTTCGGTTTAATCCTAAACAATTTACCTTATTTTTAAGGGAAATAAATGAGAAAAGCGTGTTTTAACCGTTAAATTCCTATAATGGTTATTGAGGAATTATAATTTAATTATGAGGAAATTATGGGTTTAATTGTTATTTTTGTTACACATTTTTATTATTATTATTCGATGACTTGGTGTAACAACATTTTGCGAAAATAAAGAAATGCAGGGGTGATATTATTTAATCAAGAGGATCAATTTCATTCAATCATTTGGATTTTATTTCGGAAGATAAATATTATTCAATCAAAAGAATCTCAAGAAATAAAGAAGATATTCGAGCAATTAAAGAAGGATAAATCAAATCGATCGAGAGAGTGGAGTGAGGAACACGTTATACGGCTACAAAGTGTGAACACGGAATTTGGTAGGCTCGGTCGACCGAGCCATGACACTCGGGTCGACCGAGCGTGTCGGCTCGGTAGGTCGGTGGATTTTCGCATCGTTATCTTCTAGATCTTCCTATGTCGGCCACGATCCCTATAAAAGGAGCATCCATGCGGAGAGAAAGAACACAGTAATTTTACACACGTAAAAGCACCACATCAAATAAAAATATGAGTTTCCTTCTTTCAATCTTGCTTGGGAGTTCAAGATGATTGAAGGCTAAGCATCTTCAACGGTGGGACAACGGAGGAAACCAATCAACAACCACACCAACTAGAGGATTTTTAGCTACATCTTTAGTGAGTTAATTTATGATTTTTCATCAATTAGATATTGCTATATTGTTTATGTTTTATTGAATCGAGAGATCGATGGAACTATCGTTTGATTTGAATTTATATGAGAATATTGTTCAAAGTTGTGATCTTTTCAATTGATGCACTTAATTATAATTCGAGAGATCGTTTATAATTATTTGAGTAAGAGTATTAGAAATAATCTCGTGATCGTGTTTTGCATGTCGTTTTGTTTTACTTGAAAAAGAAAACGAAACCCTAGAATTCGCTTAGAGAAATTTAATCGAATTCGTGATTGATCGTTACTAAAAATTATATCTTTAGCTTGCCGTCTAGTTGGGGTCGGGTTGGTTGATTGGTGGATTCCGTTGCCTTGCCGTTTCCTTTTAATTACTTGATAAATCGAATAGTTCGTATCAATTTGATTCCAATTTACTATTCATCGGGTTACTGCTTCATCGTCGCTTTTACTGCTCATAATTAGTTTAAACCCTAGTTTAGTTAATAGTCGTGACATAATCGATAGAATAATTGTTCCTTGATCCGATAAACATTCCACTCCCTTAGGACGACCCGTTAACATCCTATACTACGAACCTTATACTTGGGGTGTTTCGGTTTATAAATTTAAAAACTAGTTTTTACCGAACACTAATACGAATAACACCGCGGCGACTAACACCCAGACGGGTAGCACTGAGGCAGGATTTACCGAGGTTATGATTCCGAGAAGGAGAAGAAGGGGACCAGCTACCCAGGGCCCTACAGTTTCTCAAGTGAACACCCCGTCTGTGAGCAACATCATGCGTAGGGTGAATCAAGGACCAGATATCGTCGTCAGGGGAAGAGTGGAACAAGGGGGTCCCTCACGGTTTAACCCCAGTATACCGGTTATCACCACTTCAGCAGGAGTAACACCAGGAGTGTCTGTGTCTCCAATGACCACAAGCTGGACAGGATTAGGACTTTCTCATCCACCAGTGAGTACTTTCCCAACCATCTCTGTGCAACCTCAGCAAGCACCTGTGCCACCGGCTAGTCAGTTTTTCATGCGCCCACGAGCATCAGTGTTTTCCTCCACACCACTAAGTTTTACACCTCAACCAACGGTCCTACCTCCACCAACGCCTAGATCGATACTTTTGTAGCACTGGCTACACCTATCCGCAATGACTCACCCCCAACAGCAGGTTCATCAACCTCAACCACGGTATCGTGGTATTCCACCGGTTCATCACCGATACAAAGATTATCGGTTTGAGGCTCACGGGCACAAGTGGATTGGTATGATAAAATGAAGAGGCATAGGGTGCCGAAATTCTTTGGCAATGTTGAGCCAAAGCCAGCAACGATTTATGGATTCGTGGGTTTGAGAGGACGTGCGAATGTGAAAGCTCCAGACTGAATGGGCTCGATTAGCAATATCCTTGTTGGCGTGGAATGCGAGAAAGTTGGATGGAAGCTTATGAGCAGATTAATCCGAGGATCACGGATTGGGCGGTGTTTAAGGATCTGTTTTACTACAAGAATACTTTCCTAGAACAAAGATAGAATGCAAAGGCTAATGAGTTCCCGAGTTTGAAACAAGGAAGATACACTACAGTTGACTCAAGATTCTCCCGAAATTCCATGAGTTAGGCAGATTCTACCCTGAAATCATGAGGAGTGAAGTGAAGAAGATTGACAAGTTCATGGAAGGATTGTCACAAGAAGTGGCAAAGGGCATGCTAGGAGATAGACCCACTAGCATGGCAAGCGTCATGGATAGAGCTTTGATTGCGGAAAGATTTGCCAAGAGATGACGGTTTGTAGTTGGGGATAAGAGGTCTTTCTCAAATTATCGTGGAAGTAATAGAGGAGCACCGCAGCAGAATGTTAAGAGGACAGGAAATCCGGCCACGAAGAGTTCAGCAAGTGGAACGCCATCGGTTTGTGCTAAGTGTAACAAGACGCATACATGGGAGTGCATGGCAGGTAGCTTGAGTTGTTTCCACTGTGGGGAAGTGGGAAATTACTCGAGAGCGTGTCCTAAGAAGCTCTCTCAAGGTAATCAGGCAGGAGGACGAGGTAACCAGCAGGGTAATCGTTCCATGGGTAGCAGACCAGTTCGTGTCTTTGCAGCAGATGCAGAACCGGAAGAGTTAGATGACCTTGTGGTGACAGGTACTTTTCAGTGTTTGTGTTAATTATAAATATTTAATATGATATAGCGCGCATATGATATTACATATTTGTACTTATATTGATTCACTTGTTAGGTATCATAATCATAGATAATCTAGCAGTTTCAGCTCTGTTTGATACTGGAGCTTCATGGACTTTTGTTTCCTCTAAGATAGCTAAGAAGTTGAACCTACCTCTTAAGGAATTGGAGAGACCTTTGAGTATTACCACACCTTTGGGCAGAGTTACTAGATGTGCCCAGGTCACACCCCAAGTTGATATTAGAGTTGGGACCTACAAGTGCCAGCATGCTTTGACGGTGTTGGACTTCTCGGATTTCGATGTTATCCTGGGTATGGACTGGTTGTCCAAGAATTATGTCTACTTGGATTGTAGAGGTAAGAGGGTGATCTTTAAGGCCCCAGGAAAAAATCAGCTAAGACGTTTCAGGGTAACGTATACAAGCCTAGCAAGGGTCGTTATCCAATTATCTCAGCAGTTAAAGCCCTTAGAGCTTTGAAGAGGAGTTGCCAGGGTTTCGTTGTTTATGCATTAGATAAGGAAAAGCATAGGCCCGAGTTAGGAGAGACTCGTGTAGTTAAGGACTTTCCTGAAGTTTTCCCGGAAGATTTGCCTGGATATATGCCTGATAGGGCCATAGAGTTTGAGATCGAATTGATTGCAAGAGCATCACCAGTGGCTAAAGCACCTTACAGAATGGCACCGGCGGAGTTGAAAGAGTTGAAAACTCAGCTTAAGGAGATGCTAGAGAAAAACATCATCCAGCCAAGTACATCACCGTGGGGAGCACCGGTCTTGTTTGTGAAGAAGAAGGATGGGAGTATGCGTTTGTGCATCGACTACAGAGAGTTGAATAAACTGACAATCAAGAATAAGTACCCCTTACCAAGGATTGATGATCTGTTTAGTCAATTGCAAGGTAAGAAGGTGTTCTCTAAGATTGATCTTAGGTCCGGTTATCATCAGTTGAAGATCAAGGTGTCAGGTATACCTAAGACAACCTTTCATGATTTGAGATATGGACATTATGAGTTTTTGGTCATGCCGTTTGGACTCACTAATGCTCCATCGTAGTTCATGGACTTGATGCAAAGAGTTTTCATGCCTTATCTCGATAAGTTTGTGATAGTTTTCATAGACGATATCTTGGTATACTCTAAGGATGAGAAGGAGCATGAAGAACACCTAAGGATAGTTCTACAGACCTTAAAGGAGAACAAATTGTATGCCAAGTTTTCTAAGTGCGAGTTTTGGTTGGACCAGTTAGTTTTCTTGGGCATATAATTTCGGAGAAGGAATTAAGGTGGATCCAAATAAGATAGAAGCCGCTTCTAAGTGGCCTGACCGACGCCGATGAATGTAGATAAGAAGTTTCTTGGGTTTAGCTGGGTACTACCGGAAGTTTGTAAAGGATTTCTCTAAGATAGCTACACCTCTCACGAGGCTCACTCAAAATAACGTTAAGTATGAGTGGACCAGTGAATGTGAGGAAGCCTTCCAGACTTTGAAAGAAAAGTTGACCACAACACCTGTGTTAGCATTACCAGAAGTTTTTGATAACTATGATGTATACACGGATGCATCGGGTCAAGGTTTGGGTTGTGTTTTGATGCAATCAGGAAAGGTAATTGCTTACGCATCTAGGCAGTTAAAGGTGCATGAGAAAAATTACCCTACACACGACTTGGAGTTGGCAGCAGTGGTGTTTGCTCTAAAGCTTTGGAGACACTACTTGTATGGTGTCAAGGCAAGGATCTTCACGGATCACAAGAGTCTTAAGTTCTTCTTTACTTAGGAGACTCTGAACATGAGACAAAGAAGATGGTTGGAGTTCGTGAAAGATTACGACTTGGACATTCAATACCATCCGGGTAAAGCGAATGTTGTAGCTGATGCACTTAGCCGGAGAGCGGTTAATGCTATCACTACCTTGCAAGAAGTTGTGGATCAGTTGGATAGGATGCAGATTCAAGTAATTGAAAGGAAGGGTGAAGCTCAGAATTTGGCGCCATTGATGGCAAGGTCAGACTTGCTAGATGAGATTCGGGCTAAGCAAAATAAGGACCCTGTGTTGATTAATTTGAAGCGAGTAGCTCGAGAGAAGCCTACAAATGGGTTATCAGCTGGACAAGAGTGGTCATCTTTGAGTGGAGACCGCTTTATGTGTGCCCGATGTGGATGGCCTAAGAGAAGGTTATGGATGAAGCTCATAAGATTGCTTTTATGGTACATCCAGAGCCACTAAGATGTATAGAGATCTCAAGGAAAGGTATTGGTGGCCTGGTATGAAGTTAGGAATCGCGGAGTTTGTGGCAAGATGTGATACATGCCAGAGAGTGAAAGCGACACAGAAGGCCAGGAGGTTTGTTGAAACCCTTGGAGGTACCGGAATGGAAATGAGAGAATATCACGATGGATTTCATCACCGGTTTGCCTAAGACTAAGGGCGGTCATGACATGATTTGGGTGATTGTGGATAGACTTACAAAATCAGCCCATTTCTTGCCATGTAAAGTGGACATGCCTATAAAGAAGTTCGTTACTATGTATATCGACAATATAGTGAAGCTTCATGGTGTGTCTTTATCTATTGTATCCGACAGGGATAGTAGATTTATCAGTTGCTTCTGGAAGGGTTTACAGAAAGCTTTTGGGACGAAGACTGATTTAAGTACAGCGTTTTATCCACAGAAGGATGGGCAGTCAGAGAGAACAATTCAGACTCTCGAGGATATGTTTAGAGCTTGTGTTTTGGATGCCGGAGGATCATGGATAGATTACCTCAATTTGGATGAGTTTTCTTCAACAATAGTTACCATGCTAGTTTGGGTATGTCAGCTTTTGAGGCCTTCTACGGTAGGAAGTGTAGAACTCCACTTTACTGGGATGAAGTGGGAGAGAAGCACATCACAGGGCCGGAGATGGTTCAACAAGCCAAGGAGAAGATCGATGTGATAAGGAAGAATCTGAAAGCCGCTCAAGATCGTCAAAAGAATTGGGCCGACGTTAGAAGAAGACTGCTAGAGTTTGAGGTCGGGGATAGAGTTTACCTTCGAGCGTCTCCAATGAAGGGTGTCAAGAGGTTTGGACAGAAAGGAAAGCTAAGTCCAAGGTATGAAGGACCTTTTGATGTCATCGAGAGAGTTGGGAAGTTGGCTTATAGACTACGTTACCAGAATCGATGTCTAGGGTCCACAATGTTTTCCATGTGTCGATGCTTAGGAAGTGTCTATCTAAAGTGGACGTGGAATCTGAGATTGATCCAGAAGTGCTGCAAGATAATCATTCCTACATGGAGAAGCCGATAAAGATTCTGGATAGGAAGGAAAAGATGATAAAGAGACGAGTGATCCCGTTAGTGTTAGTGCAATGGAGCAATCATGCACCGACGGAAGCCACTTGGGAAGTGGAAGCGGACATGTTCAACGAGTTCCCAGAGTTCCCTCATCTACCAGGTATCATCTAGTTTCGAGGACGAAACTCCTCTTAAGGGGGGAGGAATGTAATATCCCGATTTTTGAAAAAGGGCAATTCAGTCTTTTAGCAAAAATCAGAATATTATGTTAATTAATGAAATTAAAGAAAAGGAAAAGGGTTAATTGGATTTAAATATTAAGGAATAATTAGATTTAATTGGGATTATAAAAGGAAAACAAATCCTAAATTAACCTAGTTGTTGTTTCACGTAAAAGAATAATCTTAAGAAAGAGGCGCAAGTTTTGAGAAAAAAAAGAGAGAAGAGGCATTCGAATTTTGAAGCTAAACCGTTGCTCTTTTCAACAGACATCTCAAGAGAGAAAGGATCACCGCGAGACGAGGATCGTTTTGATATCAATAATCCCTAAATCCGTTAACGTAAGTTTTTCCCTCATCGTTCTTGATATTAGGGTTTATTCATCATCGTTACTAGCTGCATTTTTCTGAGTTTAAACATCGTAGTGATCGTCTTTGTATTGATCGTTTATAGGTTTGGAGTTAAAGGTTTAACCTTTTTCAAGGCTTTGGTAGCGTGGATCGTAGTAGCTCGCAAAATTAAGGTAACGTGGTGTTCTTATCGTATGACTAAGGTGTCGTAAGGTTGTAGAGCAATTTGTATGTTATTTGCACTGTTTTTAGTCTGGTTATGTTGGAGTTTGGGTTGGATTTGGGTTGGAAATCGCGTGTTGACAGTTGTAAATTTTCTGGGTAAATCCCAGGCAGACGGGCGTCTGCACAAGGCGGCGATCGGGCGTCCTGAGGTAAGGCAAATTCAGACGAGCGTTTGGGGTATTTCGGACGGGCGTTTGAGGGTCCAGTTTAGATACAGGATGTGGCTGAATTTCACGGACGGGCGTTTGGGAGTTGGTGGACGCACGTTCAAGGCAGACGGGCGTTTACTGGGGGTCAAACGGGCGTTTGACCTGCTTATTCCGCTTTCACTTTATTTTAAGTATCGCCTTGGTTTCGTGCTTCATAATCATGTTGTTTTTACCGCTTAACCTTATGTGACAAAGCCTTGAATTAGCTTTTGATGCGTTTAGTTTCGGCACCATATGGATTCTTTAAAAAGATGAAGTGTGGGACCGTCGAAAGCTTTGGATATGCCTTGTGCTTCGATAAACTAGGGTTTATCGATGTCTGTGTATGTGCTAGGTTTTGTTAGAGTCTAGTAGTATTAAGAAGAGGGAGTAGAGTGATAGGAGAGCCTTTTATGTGAATCAACTTAGGTGGCTAGATAACCGTCTAATCAAACGTATGTGTTAGATTAATAATCTTAAACATCATGCAATGCTTGGTAAGGCATAGTAAAATATCGCGATGTGTTCTCTGACCAGATAAAGTAGACTGTACCCACGCCGGTCAATCGATTGGCTAGATAAAGCGTCTGGTGCATTCTGCCGGTCATCACACTATCGGGACTCAGATATTCCCGGGGCTACTAGAGCGTGTCTCTAAGTAGGTTGCACCCAGTTGTCCTAGTACATCCTATTACTAGGCGTAGTGCCCTTGTTATTCATGATGTAACAAACTTGAGCTAAGCTAGATACCTTTGGAACCTCATGTTGTGCTATGAACATAATATGATAGCTAGCTAGGGTGAATAACGGAATGAATTAATAAAAGACGGCGTTGCTTTTATTTATTTATGAGACCGATGTTATGCGATCTTCTACGCGTTACTAAGTACTTATGTACTTACCCCGTTACTTTGTGTTTGTCTTTCTCTTTCCCCAAAGAAGATGAACATGTTGCTAGTGTTGATGAGTTCTTTGATGAGGACGTGTGAGATGGAGCTCGTGAAGACTCAGTTCTTTTAGTTTTGATTCTTTTAATAATGTTGTTGATCCAAGTTCAAACATTGTTGTCATTCTTTTGGATTTAACGTTGGATGTTTTAGTTCTCTTTATTGGATTTAGTTTTACAGCATTGGAAACCGTGTGTTCGATCTTTTGTCTTTTGTTTTCCCCGAGTCGTTTTATCTTCCGCGTCATTTTAGTTCTGATGTATGACGTAAGGCTTACATATATTATTGAATTTATTTGATAATATTTGTGCCGAGCGCTCTTTCCGGATAAGGACTCGGTGTCCGGGAACAGGGCGTTACATTCTGAATATTAAATGACAGCAAGTAAAAAAATTACGGGAAAAAGTAAATTAGTTCATAAATAAAATGACGTACAACATCCCATCAATTCGTTTGAAGACCGGAATAATCAGTTGTCGCCTAAAATTGAAAGGATTAAGGGGTAGGTAATGAGGAGTAGAAGATGAAATATTGCGCAAATGAGGATATGAGACTTAGATGAAGATGGGAGATATATGCCAAGAGCAAGATTGATGATGAAGATTGATTTTGAAAAAAGAAGATGAAATTAAGAATAATCGGGGTTTTGCTAATTGTTTTAGGAGAATTATTTATATTTTTAGTTTTTGAACGAATATAAGATGCTGGAGTTATTTTGGAGTGATTGTAGGAGAGAGTTAATATTGTATTTTATTTACACATGTGTTGATTTCTTTTTTTTTTAACCTGCCTATTAAATACCGGTTTTGGAGCGGATACAAACGGGTATAATTGGGTCAAATCAATTTTAAATCATGTAAGCAATGTAGAAAAGTGAAAGGAAATGGTGTGCTAAAGAATTATTCCAATATTCCACACCATAATCTCAATGTTCCTCGAAATTGGCGAAAACATAAGAAGATGTAAATCCACATACGAACGGTTTGGTAAGTAGTTTTAAATAGACTTTATTTCTTATGACAAGTTGTTCTCAAGAGCATTGCTTACTTGCTTGAATCGTCGCATAAGATGGATTATGGCGCCAGAGATTGGGATGCTGAAGAGGCTGCTTCTGTGAATAACGTTGATTAAGGGAAGTTAAACTTCCAAAAATAGAAAATTTCTTTTTCTTTCTTTTTGCTAATGTTACTGTTTGGGATGGGTGGAAGTTGTTGAGTTCAGGTCTATGTAGATGGTAATGTGGATGGGTAAAAAGAGTCTTTGTGCATGGGTTAATTTAGATATAAGGGGATGGGATAGAGAAGGATAGAACTATTTAAGGTGTGTAATAGTCATCAAATTGCATACAAGAAATCAACGACATTTGAATGTGGTTAATTAAGGAATTTGTTGTAATTCGTGCTTATTTTTCTCTTCATTTATTGAACAAGCATGGTAAAAAGCACGAGATGATGGCAGTAGTTTTTAAGATTCTTACATAGGATGATGAATTCAAGTTACAGTCGCACTTACAACGAACTAGTATCGATCTGAATGAAAGTTACGTTCTTTTATTTATTCTTTGTTTTTAATACCATGCGTAAGTCGTTTCAGTTTCATGTTTTCAAAGATATTTTTTGCTTCAAGTTTTTTTTTACTCATTTAATGTATTCTCTATTATATCTTTGACATCATTTGTTTTTATCTTTTATCAGACTATTGTTTTGTTATGAATTTAAAAAATAGGAGTCTTTCTCAAAAGGATCATTCTTCCTTTACATTTTTCATGAAAAAACTTTCTTTCTCAAGCTAGAATTTCATACATTGTAGCAAGTAGAAAGATACGCAATGGCTTCCTTCGTTGTTGTGACATGAATGGTATGCATTTGTTTCAGAAATATATTGCTTCGGCGTTATTTGTATTTCGAATTTTTGCACAATACTGACAAGTATATACCCTTTTTTTTTTTTTTTTTTTTTTTTTTTTTTCAATAAAGTTTGACATGTTGATGCAGTACAACTAAGGAGTGTTGAATTGTATGGTACGTATGCTAATTTTGCCGCTGCAATATACCCTTTGTTTAATTGTTTTATTGACGTTCTAGATTACTTTGTCTTTAAGCATGCAACTGACTAAGTTGAAGTGGAGATGCTTAATTAACAAGTAAAAGTTTTGTAGCAAAAATCCAAACGATTCCCTTTTTAACTTATGCCCTTGATTTCTTGCAATAATGCATTTCAAAGAACCTTCAAAGAAAATGCAAAATATTCCTTTGTGTCAATAAATGTGGTGACTATGAACATCTTGAATATAATTTGTCCTCTTTGTCTTGCTATAAGGTTAGTAACTTCAACAAATAAAGGAATCAAATTAAGAGCATCTAGAGTATTGTTGACAAGGACGGCTCCATGAATTCTACAACACAGGTCGGGGATCGAGAACGGCATATCATATTATAAGTGTATAAGTATTAATTTTAAAAATCCAAGTATGATTATGGGTCAATGATCAATTTTGAAAAAAATTAACGGGTCAATTAATACATATTAGTGTATAAAAAATTTAAATAGTGTAGAAAATACATATAAATTTTTTTTTAAGTTTGAGGGTAAGGTGTCCCATTTCTCAGTGAATGGCGCCGCCTCTGATTGAATAGGAAAAATCTTTCTTTATGAAAAATATAATTTGGGTTAATATTGACTCTAGATGTTGTTTGACTGGTTGTAGTTTCGGACACGCCTATTGTCAGGGCTAAAATTGGTATTATCAGGGAAATTATAACACATTACTTTTACATTACCAAACATTTTGTACGTCTTGGCTATAATGGCAGCCTTCGGATACCGAATGGTCCACAAGATCTATCAAGGAAAATATTCTTTCAGGGGTGGGGTTAATGTTATGACAGATGAATTGGAAATTATATTTCATTGATTGAATTAGGTTTACAGTATAGCGGTATATATATACACGGGTAGAATATTCCGGAACTATATATAAATATAAATAAATACAAAATGTACATATATAATCCTAATACGCCCCCTCAAGCGGGACGAGGGAGCCGAAGACCCAGCTTGGATTTGAAGTGTGTAAACGGAAGCCGAGAAAGTGGCTTGGTGAGAGCATCGGCGAGTTGATCCGCACTGGAGAGATGGGATACACGAACTAGGCCGCGCTGAACATGATCACGGATAAAGTGATAATCGATTGCAACATGCTTCATACGAGAGTGAAAAACAGGATTAGCACATAATTGCGTAGCACCAACATTGTCGCAGAAAATAATTGGAGTAGTATCAATAGAGAAGCCAAGATCAGAGAGGAGATAAGTAAGCCAAGCAATCTCAAAGAAGATAGACGCGAACCGAACGCGATATTCGGCTTCAGTTGAGGAACGAGCAACAGACGTCTGCTTTTTCGAACTCCAGGAAATAAGATTTTTGCCGAGGAAAACCAAATAAGCAGAGGTCGATGAGTAACCGGCATCTTGGTTTCCTCCCCAATCAGCATCAGAAAAGGCATGAAGCGCAAGCGGGGAGGCAGAGAATACTGCAAACCTTCATGCAATGTACCAGCCAAGTAGCGAAGGATACGTTTAACAAGAGACCAATGATAATCTGAAGGTGAGTGCATATACTGAGAAAGTTTGTTGACCGCATAAGCAATATCAGGCCGAGTAAATAGAAGGTATTGCAAAACACCAAGAACCTGACGATACTGAGTAACATCGGAGTGTGGGGGAGACGCCAAGTCACTGGAAGTAAAGGCATCAAGAGGAAGCGGAGTGGAAACTGGTTTGGAGTCGTGCATGTTGACCCGAGAGAGAAGCTCATGGATATATTTCGTTTGAGTAAGCAACAAACCATGATCATTAGCAGTAACCTCAACACCCAAGAAATAGGATAGGGGCCCAAGATCCTTGAGAGAAAACCGCTGAGCAAGAGAGTCAATAACTCTCTTTGTGCACCTGAGAAGAAGAGTCGCGCGGAATAATAATATATCATCAACGTAGACAAGTAAAATAGTAATCTTGGATGAAGTGCGAGCAATGAATAGGGAAGAGTCTGCAGTAGAATTCGCAAAACCAATAGAGAGAACAAAAGATCGAAGTTCATGATACCAAGCCCTAGCGCCTGCTTAAGCCCATAAATAGCTTTATGAAGCTTGCAGACATATGTAGGACGATCCGTGTCCTCAAAGCCACGTAGCTTGAGCCGGATAATCCTGAGGAG
Source organism: Gentiana macrophylla (assembly GCA_026214975.1). Taxonomy (NCBI): domain Eukaryota; kingdom Viridiplantae; phylum Streptophyta; class Magnoliopsida; order Gentianales; family Gentianaceae; genus Gentiana; species Gentiana macrophylla. The sequence goes on along the minus strand of CM047808.1, from coordinate 7,508,984 downwards.
GAGGAGGCCTCGGGTTTGAGTTGGGGTTGGGGGGACGAGATAGTTATTGAAAAAACGGATAGGTAGGACACCGTTTAGCAGAGTGACCAAAAACCCCACACAATTGACATTTTCCTTGATAGGGACGTGGACCACGGGTAGAGGTGGGTTGCAAATTTAGGAAAGGGGCTGGAACAGGGGGCTGAGGGAGAGGTCTAGGAGGATGGGATTGACGTGGGGAGGGAAAGGGAGGTGGAGAAGGGGGATATGGCAGCGAGGGACGCTGTTGAGGGGGTGGCCGAGTGGGGTAGTGGGCTGCAAATGCAGTGTAGCCTGGAGAAGGAGGTGCTGCGTGTTGATGAAGAAGACTAGCTTCATGGTTGAGCAATTTTTCATGCAGTTCAGGAAGCGAAATCAACGAGTCACGAGCCTGAATTGCACGTGACAATTCAGAGTATTCAGGGCCGAGATTTTGCAAAATAAGATCAACTAGGTCTTCCGGATCAACAGCAGAATCGAGAGTGGCAAGCTCATCAGCTTTGGATTTAATAGACGTAAAATAGGCAGATACAGAGGAATTACCTTTCGTAATGGAACGAAGATGATGTTTCAATTGTTTAATCCGACCACGACTTTGCTTACCAAAAAAGTGCCAGCAAGGATAGACCAAGCTTCCTGAGCAGATGTAGTATGCTGAATAATGGTGACGGGGTCCGGGGAGACTGAACCGAGAATTACGTATGAACCAAGGCATCCTGACGAGTCCACAAAGAGTAATCCGGATTAGGAGAGGACACTCCATCAGCGGTGACAAGTTTGGGCGGGCAAGGGGTGGTGCCATTGACGAATCCGATAATACCATAACCGGCAAAGAGGGTTGAGAGATGGAGTTTCCAGGCTGTATAGTTGGAATTTGTTAGCTTGATTGGGACATGGAGGGAAGGGTTGAGAGCAACGATGGGCTACGGTTGAACGGTGGAGGAGGATCTGAGAGGAGTGGTGCCGCATCGAGGTTGCTGTACGCCGAATCAATGATGTGAGACATGGAGACGGTGAGAGGCTGAAGAAGACGACATGAAGCAGGAGAAGAAAACGAAAAATTCTGGAAAAAAAATAGGGTTATGCGGCTAAAAAAATTGGAAAGGGAGAATTGAATTCTCTATGCTTTGATACCATGACAGATGAATTGGAAATTATATTTCATTGATTGAATTAGGTTTACAATACAGCGGTATATATATACACGGGTAGAATATTCCGGAACTATATATAAATATAAATAAATACAAAATATACATATATAATCCTAATATGTTAAATGAAAGATAGGAGACAATAATAGCTAGTTTGGATAGAAGTGGTGAATGAAATTAAAATAATGTAATATAATGAAATGTAATTGAGGCATTTCATTAATGTGTTTGACAAGCGATAAAATAGAAGGTACGAGATTCCATAATAAGTGACATGATATGTGGTGGATAATGTGGATATAGGTTTGTGGTAGTAGGTGGTGGGTGTGAGTGTATGGTGATTAAGAGTGGTGAGGTATGAAAGAGGCGTGAGGTGGTAGGGGCGGTGGGGGTGGTTATGGTAAGTAGGGTAGGTAAAATGTGGTTCAGGTTAGTAGGGTTAGGTAGGGTAGAGCTAGTAAGGGTTGTGAGGGTAGGGTTAAGGGCGTGGGTATGGTTTTTTTGAGCAACAAGGGTTAAGAGTATAATGGTAAAGGTAAGGGTATGAACGTCGGGGTAAACAAAGATAAAGGGTAGTGATAGGGGTTGTGTGAGGGATGGCAGGGTAACGAGGGTATGATTGGGTAGGATAAAGGTATTAGTAAGGTCGTTAATGTGAGATAGGGTGTGATCAGAGTTAGGGAATATAGTAAGGTGGTAGGAGTGAGCTGGTTGGGGTGAGTGTATTAGGGGTAATGTAAGGTGATGGTGGTATATATGGGAGAGATTTTGTGATACAACCGTTGTACCAATTATAATGCATTCCGGTCACATATTTCTACTCTTTTTCACAATACACCTCCCAATTATATAAAATAGAGAAAGAAACACACATTTTGATATGACATCCTTCATAATTAGCATTGCCTATCCCTCTTTTTTTTTTTTGCCCCACAATGAGGGGTAAGTATCTAAGGTTTTGTGAAGTGGGGAAAGACCTTGACAAAAGCTTGAATTGATGTGCGCTTCCTTTTGTAAATGTGATACAAGTTGTACTTTTGATGAACATGTCCATTAATTGATGAATTGAAAACATGGTTATTAGACATGATCTTTCCATCTTGTAGGGGAAGTGGTATTATAAATTTTGCGCAGATTTAAGAAATGCCGACAAACGAGTAAATAAAAAATAGTATCTTTTATAAAAAAAACATATGTCCATCGTTTGTTATGATTTTACGGTGCTGATATAGATATGAATCTATATATCCATATTACTTGTACGTTCTTGTTTTCATTATTTCATGATGATATACATATGCATCTCATGTGAAATATAGGCTTTATAGCTACTAATCTGAAATAAAAAAGCAAAAGGAAATGAAATATAGAAAATAAAATAGGTGAAGAAAAGTCCACCTAAAATAGCTATCTCCTTATCAGCTCCCATGATTCTTCATTGATATAAAGATGACTCGTCAACTTATTAATAGTTTAATTATACTTGACCGTAATCGCGAATCAACCAATCATTTTTTAAAAAAAAAAAACCCTAATTATGACACATCACGCAACAACCGTCAAGAGCTTGGTACCATAACAACTTTAACAATTATAGAGATTCTAATACATTATATTACCACAACCGCGAATAATTATAATATCGATCATCTGTTTTCACACCAAATGAAATCTATCGGTTATGAATTGATAAAATAACGGTGTATATCACTATGAATCAATCTTAAATAACGGTATATAGCACTATGAATCAATCTTTTATGTCGACCGTCTAAGATATCAATTTTGGTGCTAGATTAAAAAACACGTTTAATTATCATGCGTAAATAAATAGTAAAACAAACATTCTAATTATTATATGACAAATTCACAAAAGTAGATAAATATTAATCAAATAACTTTTTTAGGGGTAAAAGAAAGATTATTAATCAAACGTCTGCAGAAGCAGCAAGAATAAATGAGGGGAATAATCTCATTCAAAAGGTGGGCTGGCACATTGCCTCGCCTTTTAACAAAAAATAATAGAGTCACAAAAACAGGTAACATAGTATAATCGTCATTCATGATACTTCCTATATGACATAAATCATCCGAACGAGCCGAAACGCGATTGAATGTCATGAGTGAGTCGCCCTCAAAGATAATTCTAAAAAAGCCCCGCGCAAAGGTATGATAAATGGCCAAGCTTCTCCCACTGCCACTTTGTATCTTCCTTCAAGTTTTTCAAGAAATTGTTCAAATAATTTTCCTCGACTAGTACGCATTAAACCTCCAACAACGTTATAATCATGGCTAAAAGCCGTATCCACATTAAATTTCAGAACTTCAGGATTAGGGGGCTTCCACTTAATCTCAAGAAGCGTCGGATAAAAACGATTAGATCTCCTATTCCAAGAATTCGATGATTGAACAATTATTCAAACCGAAATTATTAAGAAGATTAGCTACACATGGAAAGATGAACAAAAAACAGCCAAAACAAAATTATTTCATTCCTCAAAGAAAGAAGAAAACAAACGGCGGCCCATGTTGCACACCTTCCTAGGTTACTAATTTAGATAATGTAAAAGCCCAATCTTATTGTTAAGGTCTAAAGTAAAATACTACTAAAGTAAGCACGAAAAAGTCAATCAAATACATCATAGTTAGATTTGCATTTGTTGAAAAGAAACCCGAACACCGAAAGTGTTTGTCGTATGTTCGAAGCCTGGTGTACCATTACATCAAACATGTAAAACTGTTTATATTTTAAAAGACAATTAGTAGCATTGTTGGCACTATACTGAAATTAGTCTGAAAGACAAACTTGCATCGGTTTGAGTCTTTTAATTCACAATATGTGTATAGTTATAATTGTAATATCTGTTGAATTATATAGGTTTAACTTGTTAATAATTTTCTTGTGAATTTTGTTTTTCTTTAACACAGTATATCACGGTTCCAACGATCTTGAGACAATTTTATAACGTGTTTTATGTGGTTTTACTTGTATTGTTTCCGTTTTTAGCTTAGGTTTTTGAATGCTATTTGAAAATCAGTAATTAATTGACCTCACAGAACATGACTTTATTTTTTTTTTTTACTTTCGCAAGGTATCCCCAGATAATTGTTTGAAATTAATTATTCGAGATATTATCGGACACCAAATGTTGGGACATCTCCCAACTAGGTTTGCTGCATCCACAAGAGCTCGGACTCTAGACGTGTGTGCTAACTTATCTTAAAAAAGTAATGATAGATGTACGGTTATTACAACCACATTTTCTATCATTAATCATGATGTAGGATAATTAATTATGATGTACGTTTCATCATAATCAATGATAGAAAATATGATTGTGTCATCCGTAGTTACACAATAATTATACCTCTATTATTACTCATTTTAAGGTTTGTTATAATGCTCTCTCTTTTGTGAATATATGTATACAAAAAAAAAAGGCCATAAAACCCCGGCATCTAATTCGTCTCATTAAAACTTTCCAATAACAAAATCTTCCAATTATTAAATAATTTATTAATTAAATATAATAAAACGTTAAATATTAAGTATATCATAGTAAATATGTTGCCGCTATCAATTATCTATCAACGACTCGTCCTCCCAGTATTGCAAATATCTCCTCTTTTTTTTTTTTTTTTTTTTTTTTTATCTTGCGCATATATCTTATAGTAGAGATAGAGACATTCAAATTTTATATTCTTATTTTATTAATTTTAATTGATTGAAAGCATTATATACTTTTGTAAAAAAATACCATTATTGAATATATTTCTGTTAACCCTAAAAAATATTTCTATTATTTTAATTTAAGACATACCTAATATCGTATATTACGATACTCAAGATCGTCACAGATATAATCATGTTGAAATTTGGGTAAATGAACTTCGTAAGGATAACCCAATCATTAAACTGGTGGATCTGTTGAGGATTTATTGCTGAGCCAACTATGATTGACTAACTACGTACCCATAGATTTGGGATCAAGCTATTAACGTAGTTCTGAATTCGTGAAGATGAAGATCCATTTATAGACATGTTTCGTAGGAGAGTTAATCGGGCTGTCATTGAAGGCGTGGTTGATGATATGGAACCGTCTATGAGGCAGCCTGGGAGCAATCATGGGCCTGATGGCGAGGATCAAGGAAGGGTCACAACATTGTGGCTTAATGCTTGGTTGATGGAGTGTAACTGTCATTTGAGGTCAGATGTGACTTGCCCAAGCTAAATATAAGAGGCCGAAGTGAACCTACGCCATGTCGATAGTATAAGGCTATGAATGTCTTGAGTCGAGCTGATAATATGAAGGCAAAGGACGACATATGTCATGTCGATATAATAAAGGAGACTTGCGCATTTATGAGACAAGCTTTGCCGAAATCATTAGCTACATCAAGCCCAATATTGAGTTGGACCCCTGTCGGCCCATTAACGGAGACGACCCTTGTCATTCCGTTCAAAACCTGATAAGTGTCGCGTGTATAATGTCGGGTCATTCCCACATCAAAATCCCCTGTATATCTCAAGTTAGGTCTGTTCAGAGAAGACGTGGCATGTGCGGCCTGCGGAGAGGTGATTCTGTAAATAAATACGCCATGTTGGTTTCCAGACATGATAAAGTCGATATGCTGGCACCAGTCTTGCGGAGAAGTAATATATGATTAGCCATATTTGGCTTGTGAGATAGGTCCGATCTGATATTCCAGGAAATAATATATAAGCAACCATACTTGGATTAATGCTAGCTCGACCTGCACCATCATGCAAGGGAAAATAAAACCGTGTATCATTAGTAAAATTATCAACAAAATTATGTAATATATGAAACCATCACTTGACGCAATTGGGGATGTCCAAACGCGAGTGAAAATAATCTCTAGGGGATGGGAATAACATACAATAGAAGTAGCAAAAGAAAGTATGTGAATTTTATTCACTAAACAAGCAAAAGAATAGGGAGAAGCAGTTGTGGTGGAAATTTCTAGACCATTTCGACAAAGAATAGCTTGAAGAATGAGAATACTTGGTGACCAAGACGACGACATCAAGCACTTTTTGATGTTTTATTCATTGTGAAAAGTTAGAAGGGGGAGTTCGGCCATTCATACAATCCATATTTAACAATTCGTTGCATTAGAGAACTACTGGTCTGAAGATCCTTCAAGTAAATTGAGAGGGTAAGAGTTTAAAAGAAACATTATGGGCCTAACAAAACTAAGAGATAAATAATAAATTACGAGATATTCTGGGAACACAACGAATATTGACATGCGTGAAATCAGTCACCATACACATCACACTCATGAGGCCTCACATGGAGTGATAAAGGCCATATCAGTATATAGGATGACATTGGCTCAGCTCGATATCGGGCCTCAACTAGAAAGGTCCATCTTTAGTACAATGCACGACAGACTTATATCATCAACCGGCATGTCGCAGGCCGTCCTTTGTCCAACTCCTTCTGTCACTCATAAGCGGCAAGATGCAGGACGTCTACGGGCTCTTATTACCAATGTCATACATGTCACCTTTGTTAGTATTGCTCAATACAATACAGTTCATCCTCAACCTCATGCAACAATTACTTTCTCTTCAATGAGCGTTTCGGACTTCACACAGTACTACACGATAATAAATGCTCTAGCGATGGCTCTGAAAATTACGTTCTGTTATATTCTGAGCCATAATTACCCCATAAAATTACGTTATGTTATTTGTAATTTGAACCTTTCGTTATCTAGCGTCTTGCTAGACTTTTATAAATAAAATTTCTTGCTGTTCAAAAAAAAAATTTGCCCCATAACATGATTCATTACATCAATACATGGTATACTCCATTGACCCCGAATTCAATGCATCATAGTTCACTCCCCCATAAGGGACAGTTATATAAAGGATCATCATCATCAATTACTAGGTATGCACATAGTACGCTTGCAATAAATTCCCTCTTACTGTCTTAGTAGAAATTCCTTTATTCATAATGACTTGAGCGTTGGAGTTCCCTCCTGAAGGCAAGCACCGGGGACCCTTAACACTTTTGTATGTTTTGCACACCCACTTTCAAATCCACTCGAAAAAGTTATTTGGATCATCACTCAGAGGAGCATTTACCCGAATATCAACTCAATCAGAACTCCAAACGATTTCAGTATCGTCAAACATCATTCGATGTACAATATTTTTATGGAGTAAAGAGAAAAATATAACCTATGTGTGTGATGAAAATATTATTTCAATCACCAACCATGATGTGTTCATTGCCAGAATAAGACGTGTGTAATGTCAAATAGCTGAGATCAGTGGTAACATGATGTGTAGGCCCAATATCAAGAAGACACGGAGAAGATGACGGAAAACGTGTTTCCACCTTCGGTGTTTCCCAAAAAAATGTTGACTACGCTCAGTGTTTCCCCCATATTTTTTATTTAATCTATTATATGTTATATTATTAATTTACAATACAATGCTTAGCGTGTGGAATACCAATCATTATCATTTTGATAATCTACATGCTATTAATTATAATAAAGAATATGTTACACACAAAAAAAACATGCGTGCATCTTCAAATAAAAAAAAAAACATGCGTGGTATAAGATAAATATGCTTCTCATATAAAAGATAAAAGCGTGTGGAATACCATCATTATCTTTTTGATAACCTGCATGCTATTAATTATAATAAAGAATATTTTACACACAAAAAAAAACATGCGTGCATCTTCAAAACAAAAAAAAAATGCGTGGTATATATATATTTAACATATGGCATGATAAATTTTAATTTAATAAAGATAAATATGCTTCTAATATAAGATAAATGTGTATTCTAGCAAATAAGCAAGCACCATAATTTGCTTGAAGATGATGCAATGTTGGAGGGCTAGACCGAATGAGAAAAAGTTGTAAGAGATTGAACTTGGTAAGAATTGTATAATTTCTTTGAATGTCCTTGCACTTTGCACACTTGAAATACCCAAGTAGGGTTTTTTAGGGCGAAAACTCGAGCCTACCGCACGAGAGAAAGTATTTTGTGCATGTTTCCAAGAATTGGGAATAGTAAGATGCAGAACAGACCAGCACTGAGAAATGGATGTCATACGGCCGAATGAGTTGTAGCGAGACTAGAAAAAAGCGACCGGTTGCATCTTAGACGGAAGCACCCATAATTAAGTAGCATTTGATGGAGCTCTTCAAAATCAATAAGGGTGTCACTTGCTTGAACAACCCTAGCCAACTCTTTATAGTCATCTCTCGAATTGTCCGAAATAAGTTTCACAAGATCATTTGGATCTGTGGACTAATTCATCAGCTTTAGTTTTTACGACATGAAGATAATTTTAGATTGTTTGGGTACCTTTTTGCATAGAATTGATGTAATGTTTAATTTGTTTGATTCGGCCAAGATATGGCTTTGCATATGTATCATATAAAGTAGTCCATGCCTCGGGAGAAGTCTTTGCGTGAGTGATAAACGAAATGATATCTTGATAAAGAGAAAAATAAGAGCGGTTAAGATGAGTTGATCATGTTTAATTCAAATGTAGTATGACGGATAAGATTGAGGACAAAGAGTAATTCAAGGTTGCATAATCCACCCGTTAAATAGGAACACATCTATTATGCATGAAGATATGTTGGATTGGTATGCATAGTTTTGACAACTTCATCTAGAAAGTAACTGAATGGTTGTTATAATGACTAAAATATAGGTCTAATCATTTACAGTCTACAATAAATTCTATGGTTTTACTGTTCTTCCTATCATATTAATTAAATTGATTCTTAGACTAATCCATCAAATGTTTAAAATATACCGATTATTATCTCAAATGTTACTTTGTTTAAAAAGTTTTACTTTACAATTGCTAAATTATATTAATAGCTCATATATAATAAACATATAAAATTATATGTACATGAATATGTTCTCATTATATATTAAATACACAGATTTGTAATTTCAAAATGTGTATTATCCTTAAAAGTGTGATAAATGTATTGAGAGCATACAATATAAATTCAAAATCAAAATACTAACCAAAAAGACATAAGATCATTTTTGTATAATAATAATTGATAATAACAAATTTATATTTTGTGAAATTTTAATTTTTTATTTAAATTTAAATGTGTCATTTCACTAAAACATATGCGGGTGCACGTGCATTTTACTAGTTCTGTTAAAACAGGTTATATGTTGGATGAACTCTTAAACATTCACGATGATATGGAAGTGGAGCAAATAGTTTGCTATTCTATGCAGAGGTGTCCCTGAGGGCATGCCAACTAGGCCATGGCCTAGGCCCCCCTTAAGATCCACATTTTTAGGTGGCGATGTTCGGAAATCGTCCGGGTGAATGTACGATTAATTGGATCTTTTGAAGAAAAACCCAACCGGTGAATTGGTGGCGTTTTGTGATGATTTGTGGCTGTGTCAATGGTGACTGCCTTCGTATCCAGAAAATATAGGATCAAGCCAATAGCGTAGTTTTGGATGAAATGACAAAAGGTCGTTTATATAGGTGTTCCACATGAGAGGAGTTAATTTATGGATTCCTGATTTCATGATCTATGATTGAAAGAACACCACTACGATGCTGTCGTGGAGCAGTTATGGCTTAACTAAAATCATGAAACATAATAAATCGTGGGATCAACAAGAACGTGTATCAATTTGACTCTAACATTTCTAACATCATTTAACGATCAATATTTTTAGGCGGTTTCTATTCGCATCACATATTTTCTATTGGCACCCTTTAATTTATTATTTTTCGTTTACTTCACCACTACCACCAAATTGCTTTCGGCACCACGATACGGCCGTTAGAGCCACTGACGTTTTCTTTTGCAAACAACGTCAGTGGGATTGACGTTTTTCACCAATGATATATTTATAACTATAATATCAATGCGTTGGTATTGAAAACCAACGTCAGTGCCAGTGACGCTCGTACCGAAAAAAAGGTCAGTGACACAGACGTTATGTTGCACATAAAAAATAAAAATATTATGCTGGTGCCAACAGTAATTTTTTGATTGCCTGAAATAAGTGTCAATAGAAGTAGAAACGTGGTGCCAATAGAAGCCGCGTATTTTTATACCATCACATAATCTAAAACAGAGTATTGTACAAGGATTTACCCAGGTATTTTCCCTTTCCACTATCCGATTTTTTTTTTCACATTGTGTGCACATCAAGAAATCTCTAATACTATCAACAAATCTTATTCAACTATACAATTAATGATCACCACATTAATAATCTATTTTACACACAAAAAAACAGTTATAATTATAAATGGATCCAAATCATTCATCTTGCCTACGGGCTACGTATGTGGAGAAAGATCTTTCAGGTTGAAGATCCTTCTCGATCCAATCGTTCATCCATTGCAATTACCAGTTGTTTCGACGATCAAAAGATGCCCGCAGGACATTACACAGATAGACGTATTCAAGGTAGGCACTTCTCCAAAACTAGGTGGTACTGTATTCAGGTGTTATCATCAACTCATGATAAGTACCTCCAGGCTTGGAAAAGACTCGCCGAATACTCATAAGGTTGGGTCGATGCCCGCCTCCCCCCAAACTGTACTTGCAAGTTTCCTCAGCTAGGTAGTCTCCTAACTATGAGACTTGTGGTCAACTCCCTAAAAGGGGGACTCTAACTAAGAAAATGGAATACTCATCAGTGGATTCAGTATGGGAAACTGATGGCAGGGGAGCCGGCGACCGAAGCCCCGGTGAACGTTCGCGTGCAATCCATTCAGCCAAATCTAATTCCTGCAGTTTCAAAAACTTAAGCTTTGAGAATTCTGTGTCTTCCATGTCCCACTTAAGCCCAGAAAAGGCATCATCTAGTAGATTCAGTACCTTTAGACAAGGCATTTTACTGATCACCGATGGCCGTTTTATAGTATACCAACTTTGACCGGCAGAGTACCGAATCGGTTGTAGTATAAAACTGGCGAGCAAGGTCGTAATCCCACAGGAAATCTAGTTAAGTACCAAAGCTAGTGTCATCTCTAGTTTAGATCAACAATATTTTATTAAAAATTTTAACGTGCTATGTTTACAATGACTAATTTAAAACAGGAGTTTTAAATGATTAAAAGCGATAGCCGAGCTATGACCCAATCAACTACTTACCAAACCCTAGCTATGTCCGGCGGTATTCTTGATTCACCTAAACATCTTGATGCCATTTGTAGGGTGTCGTTTTCTATTTCCGAGAATAGACATTGTTTCAATAATCTACACTCCTATGTTAGGTTCAACAGTCCGCTGACCAGATTTAACTGACCTAACACGGTCTATGGTCAATGAAACGCTCAACAAGTCGATATAAACCTCACACACGAAACCGAATCTGAACAATGATGTGGCTAAACTGTATGTCCAATCTTACCGGCAGTGTACCGGGTCAAATTGTAGTCTAGTCTGGTGAATCAAGATCGTATCCCTCAGGGAAATGAAAATATAATTCAAAATGTGGTTAAACACCAATTAGCTATTATTCTCTCAATCTAAGTCGCAATCCTTACCGTATAGGGTTATGATACTAGTGCGGTAAATAATTAGATATAAATATATATATAGAGATATATAGATACCAATATAATAAATACTAATATAGATAAGTATATAAAAAGAACTAACCAAGACAATATTATTGAACCACGATCTCTTTTAGTTTAATGGATGTGATCGAACTTCCTGTTTAAGGTGTAATTGATTATGTGAAACGGTATACTCCTCAGCTAACAAATTCCCCTCATACGAGTGCACGAATTTGTTCTATGCCTCCTCCTTGGTAAAACCTCGATTAAACCTAATGATTTGACATGATAATCTCTCGAGTATAAATATTCTGCCCCTGGATAAGAAAGAGGGTTCCGTTTGTCAGACGGCCAATTTTACCTTCCAGTCTTTCTACCTTTTCTCATACCCTAACGCGTCTCAGTCGGTTCATGATTAGGTTATGTCTCTGTCCATACTGGTTAATTACGTCAATACAGACCGTCAATTAGTTCAAGTAGAAAAAGATTCATCATATTCAATTTTTAATCAAATTTTAACATAGTCATCATCCATTTCCCTAAAAGATCAAAATAGTTCAATTACATGTCTTGGCTAGTTGTATAATTAGCCTATAGTCATTATTACACTATTATATAGATATTTATATAAACAACAAACATAATAACATTAGAATATTACCGATTACAATTGTTGAGTGGGATTTTTCCTCTGAATGTAACAACAGCTATGAAATCAACAACCTTCGATAATTATTCTAAATATTACAACGATACTAATATTACTTTTATGGCAGAATGCCTACTGAAATAATATTTACAGAGAGTAGATAAGAAAATATATATAATGATAGAGATATATATATTGGTACAGGTTTTTATATCTCATAATGAGGGCTATTTATAGGCAGTGTTTTCTGATCCGGCGTACGCCGAGACTGATCCGGCGTGCGCCGGATTAACCGAATTTGAGTACTCCTTGTCAGACGCATGTGGAGTAACATCAAATAATCCGGCGTGAACCGGCTTATTCCGGCCTGCGCCGGATTTAACAAATATCAGCCACTTGATCAGATTTTTATATTTTTCGATTCCGATTCTTCCACTTTGTATCACATAATACCTGCATAATTCAAAAACAACAAAACCACAGGTAAATCTGATAACAAAAGTTATAATTTGTATTACGTTATTTAATTGTAACTATTAGATTTTTATAAGTTATTTTACTATCTTTTAAGATATTTAGACAAAATTTATTAATAATATGTTATAAAATGTTATAAATTTTAGTTATAAAGTTAACATATATCAACTACTCCCCACATAGCTTTTGATCGTTCTCGAGCAAAATAAGCGATAATTTATAAAATTACAAAATTAATGTAATTGGTTAGATTTGGTTACTAATTAATAAAGTATTCTGTCAAAATTATAACCATATTATTTTTGTCTTTCTTAAAATAAAAAGTGTGTATAGCTTATAAAATTAATTATCAAACATTATTTAGATGAAATTTGCCATGCTTTACTTAATAAATATAAAATATTTTTAGAAATACTTCCAATCGCCACTAATGAATATCCGGAATCGAAGACTAGGTCAAGTAGTTGGCAAAGTGGCTTGTAACGTTCAGGCTCAGGGTGTTGGCTAATCGAAAGGATAAAAAGGGAGAATCAAAAGAGAAAGAGCAAGTCGTACGTACTTATACCTTCAATCTTGATCAAAAATATCTTAGTTCGATAACATCCTGATACTGTCTAATGAGCTTGCACCATTGCCTTCAATAATTCTTATTTTACATACGTAAATCCAAATGGTTCCTAGTTTATTGGTTGGAACCAATTCATAAATTTTTTTTTTTAAACAACAAACATAATAAATAATGACCTCGCAATGATAATGTACCAATCTCAACTCGTGCCATTTTACTATACCGATTCTTAGTTCTGATGTCGTCGCTGCTATCCATAAGTACTTACTAAACTTGCGGGTTTCCAAAGGAATGTAGACCAAACCAGGCTAAGGGTCGGTTATAATGCGGTTTAAATACGATGGCTAAGTCAAGTGGGGTCTGGCCACTCTACAAGGCTGAGATGGGGAAAAGAAAAAAAAAGAAAAAAAAAATTGGAAATTATGTTTGGGTAGGCCATTTGGCTATAGTTAAGTCAAAGTTATGTCAAAAATTGTCATCCCTAATCCGATTCCAAATTCATAATTTTGTCTTGAAAGAAAGTTTTTCTAAAACATTAATTTATAAATATAAGTATACTTGTCTAATTTCATGAAAAAACTTATATGATAAAAAATGTTTTAGTTATACATACTTAGAATTGTATTAAGATAGGCATATATAATATAATTATAATATATCGAGTTTACTCTACTTAATTAGAAACTTATTCTTTCCAAAAATATTACCTTTTTTGTAATAATTATATATTATCATGTTTATTTCCTAAAGGCTAATTAAACTAAGTGTTAAGTGTTTGATATAATAATTTCATTTTATTTACTAACCTAACTCTACTCCCCACTGACGAATTGTCATCGTCCCGATGATAAGTGAGGGAAAAAGTTAGGTAGAAAATAAAAGGAATCTTTTTAATTAAGGTGATATGAGTTTGTTTATGAATTAGTCGTTTTAGAAAGGAAAATAATACAGAAAACCATAATAATTTAGAAAAACAAACATTAATATTACACAAGATATAAAGACATAGTTAAACAAACTTACGACTCAACTTTAAACAATTTAAACGAAACTTAAAACTTAAAACATCTTATTCCATCAACTAAACCAAGCAACACTAACTCCTGCCATTGCACACAAATGAAACTACTCCTCTATTCTTCTGCTGTAGATGATCCACGGGGTACATCTACTGGGATCAAACCTAAATGAGGCTGACGAGAAGGAAAAATCTCATCCGATGCAGATTCTGGAACTCCAGCAAAACGGACACAGATCCTAGAGATCAACCACGCATAAGGCATCGGTTGACGAAAATTTCGTCTACCGAGTGCAAAGTTGACGGCTGTCTTGTGGATCAGGACTCCCCAGTCAATAATAGCTCCAATCGTAATAGCATAAAACAACAACATCTCATCATCAGAAACCTCTGAAAAATCTAGAGTTGGAAAAACTCGTGAATTTATGAAATGCTTCCAGGTTCGAAGATGAGGAAGCAAAGCTGCGGTGGACACATCACGATCACGGTTATAATTCGGAAAGAGAATTTGAAATGCTTCGGCACACTTATCAATAACACCATTGACAGTGTCCAAATTCCACTGTGATTCGTAGTGACTATTCGGGGTAGTCTGGACAAGGGGTATATGAAAAGCTTGATTTATGATAAAGGGAGTGAATGGTACAATACAACCACGAATACGTACAAAACGAGTAGACTATACGGAAACAGATTCTGACAGAGCTGCATAAAATTCTTGGACTAGAGTAACATTTACCTTGCCCCTTGGTGTACGAACGAAACGGTCCCATCCACCTCCTTCGATACGCAGAAACCCCCACTGGTTCATTTTTCGATAGTTAAGACCCTTCTCAAGCAAAATGGGGGACTGACTAAAGTTAGATAAATAACGGTCTTGAGCTGTTTGGTTCGGATAATCATTAGGATTGAAAAAAGGGGTTGATAATCCGGGTTTTCGATTTGGGTAAAACGGGGAGAGAATCGTTCATGAATCGACGGAGAAGAATGATTGGACATTTTGTACCGTACTTAAGTAGACTGTAGGGGAAAGAGAGTAAGGTGCACCAATTTAGGAATGTATGGGGTGCTATTTATAAGGAGAAATTCGAGCAGAAGAGGAAAAGATTTTTTCTGGGCCATAAATAGACATTCCGGCGTAAACCGGGATGTTCCGGCCTACGCCGGAAAATATTTATATCCTGCCGAATTAAATACCCTATAATCTAGGCCGTCAGGTCGGTGATAGTCCGGCGTGAACCGGAAGGTACCCGGCGTACGCCGGATTTCACTATTCACAAACAGAGTGCAAATTGTGTGGGAATGGTAAAAATTTCCAAAATCAAACATAAATAAAAGACATCACTTATATAAAATCAAAATGTTATAAAATTGTTATCAAACAAATTATTACGACTGGGGGAATTATGAAAAAGTGCACTAACCACCGAGTGCAGCAACAAATTAAACTAAACGTCAAAGTAAAATGCTAGTTCAAAGAAAAGGAAATAGTTATAACAGTACAAATGTTTTTAAATGATAAAAGTTTAACCAGTTCATTCAAGATCTTCAAAATTCATGTCGTGAGGTGGATGTGGCATGGACTGAGTCGGTACTGCTTCAAAGTCGGAAGTTGAAGTCGTGGTATAGAATGGATCTTGTGAGCGCATGGTGGACATAGCAACCGAACTCTCGAAACCAAGCGATCCAAAACTCAGAGTGATACCGAGACCAAGCAAAATCTGCGAATCTGAAGCGGCGAAATTGTGACACTGAAACATACCACCTGACATACTATATTGGCCTGAAGTTGTCTGAGTGTAAGAGTGAAAGGTAGGAGGCGATGGAATAGGCTGAATCCAAGCAGGTAAGGTATAGGGGTTTGCCTGGCACTGAGGCAGATCATCAGATATTTGTTCATAAGTGGGGTCTAGACCCCTCATAAAAGCTCGCTGTCCTCGAACTCCAACCCTAATATCATCTGCCTACTGCCTGACTCGCTCAAATCCTAACACCATATTAGCCTGACCTCGATTAATTGCACTGAGAATGGCGTCAGATTGGTTATCCCTATCCTGACTGTGCACAAGCTGTCTAGAAGAGGAACCGAATAGGGGTGGAATTCGAGTACGAGGGGGTTGTGGACGCTGCTGTCGATTAGGATCGTTATAATCAAGCCTACCAGCAGGACGCGGAGCAAGCCTAGGACCTATTATTGGGGTATCAGCAGAGACGATTCTGTCAGCGGGTAGGGCCGGGACTCTCGCCATTTGGCACAATGCAGAAATAAGATTTGGAAATGGCATGCTTCCTTGCGGAATGCGGGCATGAGCAAAATCCCAAACCTTAGTAAAGATCAACTTTCCTAGATTGACTGGAACGTCATTAACTATCGCCCAAGCAGTAACTACATCATCTCTGCCATAAGCACTAACATGCGTGGATGGACTGGTATTATAGCCCAGAAACTGCTTAATGGCTCTAACATCCTTAATACAACCCCCGTACTGAAACCTATTATCAACCCAAGTTGCGGCTGGATCAAAGGCTTGCTGAGCTTCATAAGCTTTTCTTTGCAAAACACTAGGTTGAATCAAATTCCAAACAGAATAAAAATCCTCTTCCTCAGGAACATCAGGTATTGCATAAAAAGCATTAATGACTGACTGTGTGAAAGGAACGGTAGCATTTCTAAGAGAAACAGATGTCAAAGGGCCATCCTCTACAGGCTCATAAGCAGCGATAACAGAATAAAATTCAGAAACCATCGTGGCATTAACAGGGTCAACACGCTCGTGGGCAGTTTCCATCCACCCTCTACTCTAAAAAATTGCTTTTAATTCAGGTCCTAAAGCAGTAAAATCTATGCCACGCTCTAGTAACACTGCGCATTTCGAAAAATACCTATCAAAAGCGGCTACGGCAGCAGGACTAGCAGTGTTTCTAAAGGATATAGCCTCTTCTTCCGGTGTTAGAGGCCTAGGCTCATGCACTGGTGCTAAAGGTGGTAGGTCGGATTTTCTTTTCTTAGTACCCTTTTTACGAGATGATGATTCAGCCATCTACGAATGTGGTATTAACAACAACACAAATAATGAAAACAACAACAAATTAACATTGATAATAATTAAAACCAAATGATTAAAATGATATAATAAAATTATAAAAATGATAAATATTTATATTAGATGATTACCTGAATATGTGAGGGATGTAGAAAAATAGCTAGGTGGCCGGAAAAAAATGTCAATTCGCCGGAGTTGTAGTAGAGGTGAACTTATGTCCAAAATCACGAAACTTTTGAGTGTAATGTATGAAATTGTAGTGTTTGTGGTAGAAGAGGTGTTGAAATAAGGAATTTTTGGAAGGAAAAGAAGTAATATTATGGTGTAAAGAGGTGGGGGAAATTGGGAGGGGGCGGCGCTGAAAGGAAAAAAAATGGGGAGAAGAAGAAGAAAGAAAGAACCCGGTAGGGTTATGTGCAATTAGATCCGGCGTAGGCCGGTTAAATCCGGTCTACGCCGGAGTATTCATTTTTTTTTTTTTTTATAGTTATAAATGATATAAAGATTTTATAAAATATCATATAGTTTATAAAATTCTTTAAAATATTTATAAATAATAAAGAAAATTTCAAAACTTTCGATAATTACGTCGAATCGAAATTTCTTATCCTTAGATCCTCAAGAGTTCTCTCATGTCGTTCTCTCAACCTTTCTCCAAGAAATGATGCATTTGAATTTTCTCTTTGATATCCATCGGGATTTTCGGATAACCACCTAATCGTTCCCTTTTTAATAACATTCAAACACTCATCCTGGGATTTGGTTGTGTTTCCCGAACATTTTCCATTGTGTTCACTCTTTCCACAGATTCTACACCTTAGTAGGAACTTTGCCCTTCTTTTCATTCCACTTCTTGATTGTCCATTGCATACTTTGCTTTAAGCTCAAAGCTTCGTTCAACAACTTCTTATTTGTTTTAAAAACTAAATTTTCTATTTTAAACGCGACATCTTTATCAAGACCTAATTGAATAAGTAATAGAAAAACTCCCATTCTATCTAGAAAAGGCATCCAGTTCTTTAATGTCTATCCGGTAAAAGACTAACTAATTAAAATACATTTAAAAGGTAAACAAGAAAGATTGTACCTGATATCGGCTGAGTTTGTAGTTGATAGCAAAATCTCTCTTTTTAATCTGTTGGAGGGTCGCTAAGGTACATAACCTCTCTTGTTAGAGGTATTCCTTCTTCTTTTACGAATAATTTCACTCTGTGGCCATTGGCTATGAAAGTCGTGTTTCCATCAGTTAATTCTACAGCTCCTGACTTGTAGATTTTTGTTACGTCATATGGACCTGTCCATCTTGATTTAAGCTTACCTGGAAACCACTTCAAACGTGAATTATATAAGAGTACTCGATCACCTACATGGAACTCACGATGATAGATTCTCTTATCATGGAAAGATTTCGTGCGTTCCTTGTAAATTCGAGCATTTTCATAAGCATCTAGACGAAACTCATCCAGTTCTGTTAACTGAAGTAATCTATGATCACCAACAGCCTTAGGATCAAAATTTAAAAATTTAATAGCCCAAAAGGCTCGGTGTTCCAATTCAACAGGGAGATGACAAGATTTACCAAAAACTAATTTATAGGGAGAACAACCAATTGGTGTTTTAAAGGCTGTTCTGTACGCCCATAACGCATCATCTAGTCTTTCTGCCCAGTTTTTACGATTTGACTCTTGATGACGGTCAAATTATACCCGTAAAAGTCATCAACGTAGACCTTAAATCGGGACTAATAATATATATTTTATGATAAATCACACGTTATTTATTATTTAATGTTATGTGATTAATAAAATATAATTTGGTATTTATCCATATAACTTGGTATTTATCTATTTATAAGATGTAATTTGGTATTTATCCGTTTTTTATTATATTTATCCGTTTTTATTATATGATTTATTTTGCAGAATTTGGATAATTATGGAGGATAAATACACAAAGGAGAATTTAATCACAAGATAAATCCAAGAAAATCAAGATGCATTAAAGATAAAGATCGGATAAGCATGACAAAAGCCGGCAACCAATCAAATGATGGCGCCAACTTCCACACGCATTTAGGGGGGGCGCACCTCATTATTTTACGATCGGCCGGGAGTTATCTCTTATTTGTTTGACATTTTGAAGTATATCTCTTATTTAGCTTGAACACCTATAAATAAAGAGGCATACTACACGCCATATGTACACTTTAGAAATACAATATTTTCAATACATTGTCAATATAGTTCGTTGTTTTCTTTATTTTATTTTATGTTCGTTTATTACGGAGTCGTTAGAATCTCCGGTTAGAGATCGTATCGAGGAGTGGGAATCACGCTCGTCTTCGAGGGTAATGTCTACTCAATTATGCAATCGTGATTCGTAGATCTAATTTATTTCATTATGGAGTAGTCTTTTTGTGTATTGATTTCGTGATGTAGTTAATTATCGAACCCATGTTTATGTAGATCTGAGACGTAAAAGACGTTTCACGAGCAAATCTGGTTCAGATCTGAGCTTTCGGCAGCGAGCTTATGTCTCGTTGGTAGCAAGATCTGTGATGTTCTTGATTTGTCTGTGAACGGCTTCGACTACGTCAGGTTCTCTGCTTTGTAATTCAAACGAGTAATTAAACTTGATCAACTTAATTATTTGTCATCGTAATTTAACATGAGACCTAAAAGTGATTGTTATTTAGGACGTGATTGAATCGGTGTCTAAGAAGTACGCCTAATCATAGGAATGTTGCTTAGATGAGGTTACGGTTTATACCGGCATCCCTAGTTTCGTAATTGTGTCGGTTATATGAGATGGAGACTAAAAATGTGAAGTCACGTAATGGAGACACGATGATCTAGATGGCCTAACCGGAGCTAGATCTATTTTAGGGGATGACTCCCGTAGTCAGAATAATTAATCTTAAATGTCTTGTTTTTGTCTCGTCGTCAATCTACATAGCATGGGGGAGTAATTACTACTAGCGTTATCAATACCGTTTGTCAAGTATTTATAAAACCTATAAAAATAAGTGTCTTAGTGTCGTTGTGTCTTTTGTTGGTTTTGTGTTTCTATTGTGTCAATTTTATTTCTACGTTATTTGTTGGTCGTAGACCGCCTTTTATTTGCTTTTAGTCTGTTAAGTTGTATTTCGTTTAAGCCGAGTCTCTGTGGGATCGACCTCGACTCTATCTAACTATACTAAGATTGAACCTAGTTCTCTTGCTAGTGTGTTATTTAGGTATCGAGTATTTTTATTTTACTTGACCCGACATCAAGTTTTTGGCGCCGTTGCCGGGGACTCGTGTCATTAAATCAAATATAGCTTATTTTATTAAAAGTAAATTCGTAAATATTGTGAATAGAGTCTGTTTTAATTTTGTTTTTATTATTTAGTCTAGTAAAGGCCTAGCCTTTTAAGTTTTTAATTGTTTTATTGATTTTTGTCATTTTATAGTACGCTACTCGGAAATCGAAGAAACCGCTTGAGCCGTATAATCCTGAAATAGAGAAATTTGCAAGGCGAAATAGGAAGCTAGCTAGGGAACTGGCTAAGCAAGGAGAAGAGGATCCAAATTTTGAGGAAAGCGAGCACGAATCAGAAGAAGGACATACAACCGATCATTCTGAGCATTCTGAACCGGAGGCAGAAATGGAAAACATTCCGAACAATCCAAACCAGGTACCTAATCCTGTTATTAACCCTGTTATTAATCCTGTTATCAATAATGCTAATAATGCGAACAATCTTAATGCTAATAATGGAAACCAAGCCCTAGTTCAAGGAGCGAGGCGCACTTTGCAAAGTTATGCAACGCCCACTATTGAACAATTCATTCCCGCTATCGTAGCACCGCGAAGATCTTTGCGAAAAGTCTATCACCCTAGGCCTAATGTAATCCAAATGGTGACCAACTATTCCACTTTTCATGGAGTCCAAAACGAGGATCCTGGTGTTCACGTAACAAATTTCTTGGAAATCGTTAGCACTGTGAATCCAGAATTAATCCCGGAGGGGAACATTCGTCTTAAGCTTTTCCCTTTCACTTTGAAAGATAAAGCTAAGCAATGGCTTCTCTCTTTAGAGGCTGGATCTATAACTACTTGGGAACAATTGTTGCAAAAATTCATGAATAAGTATTTTCCCTTAGGAAAAACTTTTAAGTTACGCCAAGACATCTTAGGATTTAAGCAACAACCTGGGGAGAGTTTTGATCAAGCTTGGGAGCGTTTTAAGGAAGCTATGAGGAAGTGTCCTCATCATGATATCTCTCTGTGGCTTTTAATGCAAACTTTTTACCATGGATTGAGAGAGACTGAGAAAATTAGAGTAGACGCCTCCAGCAATGGAGCGTTTGTTCTTTTATCTCCTGAGGAGGCACAAGGAAAGATGGAGCAAATAGCAATGAATAGTCAATGGGGAGGCAATGACATAGCTACTGTGAAGATGGCTGATGACGGAAAAATTCACAATTATTTTCATAACATTTTACCCCATTTCTAATATCATTTTGAGCACTTTTATATCAATTAAAGTCATTAATTCTTAGATTTATCTAATTATATAAGTAGTAAGTATTATATAAAATATCGTGTTTTTATGTGTTTTTATTAGTTTTTGCAATTGGTTTAGTAGCGGAGTGTAAATTAGTCGGTTTACGTTTGGTATTTTGGTGGTTTATTGCGAGAATTATAGGTTGACCAAAATCCCGAGTAATGACACGTTTTGAGGCCTAAAAGAGGTATTTTTAGGGATATAAGAGTGTGCCACTAACTTAAGTTGTCAAGTGTCTCAGTGGTTAGTGGTACCACTAACGAATTATATCTTCGACGAACAAATGGCTCATTAAAACGGCATTTTCTGAAGAAGTGTCCTTAATGGAAGTTGTAGATCTTTGAAAGAGCTTTCCAACGCATTTTGAATCACGTCAATCGGACTTCTACAACTCAAGTATCATTAAGTCAAGTGGTCAAGTGGCTAATCGATTCGATTAGTGGAAATCGAGAAATATCTTCGACAAGCGAATGGCCCATCAAAAAGACATTTTCTGAAGAAGAGTCCTTCATGAAAGTTGTAGATCTTTCAACGAGCTTTCCAATGCCTTTTGAATCATGTCATTTGGAGATCCAGAACTCGAGATATGAATTTTAGAAGTTTTATTCCAAAATATATAATTTATATCCAAAATTAAAAATTAAGGGGATGAATGTCATCATTAGACCGGCCTAGGCCGCCCCTGGAACTTTGCCTATATAAAGGATCATTCAGAGAGCGGAGGGAGGATATATAATATATACACCAATATATATATACACTATATATATATATCTCTCTTTCTTATTTTTTTTTTTTAGTTTTTAGGATTATATATAAGGCCTTATGCCGAAATAAATTTAGTAATAGTATCGTTGTAATGCTCGGAAATTATTGGAAGTTCGTTGTAGCTTTGAAATCGTTGTAATCGAAGATATCTCATTATAATAGTAAGTTTGTTTTTGTTTTCTCATTATTGTTATATCTATATCTAGCTATTTATTTCTTGTTGTTTCTTGTTTCTTCCATTCTCGTTATATATATATATATATATATATATATATATATATATATATATATATATATATATATATATATATATATATATATATATATATATATATCATAGTAGAATCCATATATAGGAGAATCGACAAATGATTGGATTTGGTTTTAATTTGGTTTTAATAGAATTACATTATAATTGATAGAAGGCTATTATGTAAAATTTCCGCCATTTAATCCATGACATGTTGACAGAATCCGTTTATATGGATAGCTAAACTTTTCATAGCCGAAATATGTGAAAACGGGTGAAATCAACCCTCGGGAGACGAGATGGGAGTTGTGTTGTGCTTAATTAAACATTTTTATGATAAACGTTCATGTTTTAAAACTTGTTTTGATCATTTTAATAACTTTGAATGAGATTGACAACCTTGTTCATTGTTACATCAAGCTTATAAATGTATTTTGCGATGAGATGTGGGATATGAGTAACACTAATCATAGTCTTGATTGCCAGATTGACAATCTGAGTGACAAGTCAGGACTATGCCTATGTGAGATTCTTATCTTTACGAGATGAATGAAACATGTATTAGAATCACTGAAACATAGCCTTAATCGTTAGATCGACAACCTAAGTGACACGTTAAAACTATGTTTTTGTGAGGTTTTTCGGCAGCTTTTTATTCCGGTCAACCATGTTAGGCAAATTAGCTCTCTAAAGGGAGGGTTAATAAACCTAGTATGGGGGTTAAGTGAGAGTTGTTCAGGCCTTAACACAAGAATTAGGAGTTGACACCCGTGAATGTCGTATAAAAGCGAATCGAGATAAAACACACTCTTTATCAAGTTTTTCCCGGGGAGATAACTTTGTTGGATCATGGCTCGGCTATACTTTTTAATCACCTAGATAAATCCGTTAAAATAATATTTATTTTCTGCATTAGTTATAATACTCTCCACCACAACTTTGATCGCCTGAACTAAGTTCTACGTCGACTTTGGTACTTAAACGTTATTCCCTGTGGATTCGACCTTGTTATCACTATACTACTGTTGACCCGATACTCTGTCGGTTAAAGTTAGCAGTTTTTATTTTGCTATCAAGATTTTTGGCGCCGTTGCCGGGGAATACTACGTTTGATATCTTGTAAGTTGACCGAAAGCTTGGGCTTAGGTCGTTTTTATTTTTTTTCTCGTTGTTTCTTGTTTGTCAATGCATGACCCGAAGCTCCAAAGAACCACTCATCGAGCCAATTGAAGAAATTGAAGCTTACGCACATCATAAAAGCAATCGGCGCCGAGAGAACCTCGATTGCCAGTCGAACCCTTTGTTTGAGGAAGAAGGGGTAGTAGAGAGTTCATTGTCGAATCCTCGAGAGGAATGGAGGATTCACCAACTCATAGAGATGGCAAAGAGCCCTGCTTGAGCACAATGTACAAGGGCAAACCTCGAGACACTCTGGTGGTAACGCAACACTACCATTGCATACTCCACCAAGGACCCTCGTCATGAGCCGTCAAGAGATGACAACACAAGATTTGCGTCGGTTGAGAACCCCACGGCTTAATCGAGAGGGGCGAGGATTGGGCAAGATGCAGGAGAGGACAAAATATTCGAATCATCTGCGACTTAGGACCCGAATTAGACCAAGAGACGGTAAATCGAGTATTGCGGATGCTAGAGAATCAAGGAAATCAACAGGGGTTCCAAAACCCATATAATCGGCAACCACCTATGCGGCGGGATTATCAACAAAGAACAACAACAGGATTATCGACCACAGATGGCTCAAAGAGTACAAATGACCGAGGTTTGCCGAGATTACGTCACTACTCCTCGAGGAAGTTATAGGGGCACAATCCTATTAGAGTGCCCACAATTAATGCAAACAACATGGACATCAAGCGAACATTACGAACATGTTGGGGAACATGCTCTATTCCTCGGAAATCAACGAGAACCCGAGCAGCTTCTCTTGACCACTTTCTCCGGTTGTGGAACAATGAAATATAATGGGGTGAGTGACGGGCGGTAAAGCTAATCGTTTTTCCGTTTGCATTGAGAGGAGCCGCAAAGGATTGGTTCGATTCATTACCCAATGATTCATTGCATACACAGGCGGATGTAGCGAGTATTTACGAAAAAAAGTACTTTCCTCCGGCGAAGATGTTAGATCTGAAAGAAGAAATCTCTTCGTTTGACGGTCTCGAGGAGAGACATTAAAAGAGACTTATGAGAGGTTTAGGGGTTTCTTGAAGAGATGCCCTCCACATGGTTTTTCTACGGTGGAGCAAGTCATTATGTTATTCAGGGCCTTAGAGCCGATGGACGAGAAAAGTTTGAATGCCGATGGAGGAGACATTATGAATCCGCGCCAGAACAAGCTATGAGACAGATTGAGAATGCGCGAAGGAGAGAAGGACAATGGGGGTCCAGTAGAAAGAAGAAGAAAGCCCCAATGGAAAGTGTGAAGTCATTGAAAGAAGAACTTGATAGAGAATCGGCCATACACGATAAGATGCAAGAAATGGTACTAAAGATGGACCGAATGGAGTTAGAAAGAAAGAAAACACAGCAATGCCAGCTTTGTGGAGGTGGACATTCGGCCATGGAATGTACATCATCGAGAAAACCCACTTATCCACAACAGATTCGCGACCTACTCGAGTGCATAGCAGTTGGGAAATCGAAATGACCAACAGAGAATGGATATTTATGCAATGGGTCAAATGAATATGAATCAGCAAGAGTTTGGCCAAAGAACGGTGGAATCAAAACTTTGATAATCGGCAAGGGCCTCAAATGGATTATGGTATGAGTAATGATTCACAACAATATGATGTGAATTATGTTGGACAAGGAAACAGGGCAATGGAATCGTAATCGCCAGAATCAAGGTTGGAACCAGGTAATCGAGTGGAATCGACACAATGTCGAACCAAGGCTTTAGGCAAAACCAAAGCCCGCATACAACCGACCTTGGAATCGAACCCCGAATCGAGTTCATACCGAATCGAATCAAGGCTGGAATCAAAGCAATCGAGAACCCGCAATCTCGGTCCACAAGGCCAACAACAGCGGCAAGAAGGCGGTGGGGCGAAATCAAGGTTGGAATCGAATCGGGGCGAAGAAAGTAATCGAAATCGACAAGCGAGCCAACCATTGAGAAATAATAATTACACACTATCGGCATCCGAATGCTCATCGCACTGAACAACCAAAGCAATCGACAATCAAACAATTACGTGTTCAAAAGACACCATTGATATACTTCGGAAAGATTAGACAGGATCAAGCTTTACGAGTTAAATAAGAATCTTTGTAGAGCAAAAAGTGGCCACACATTCTGCCATTCGAACTTGAGACCCAAGAGGGTCAAATAACCGACACTCAAGACAAATCTAAGTGGTGGACTCCCGAGTAACACCGAGAGGAACCCAAAGGGTGTGAATCTTGTGTTCACACGAAGTGGTAAAAGAGGTTGGGCCGAGTGATAAGAAGAAGGGAATTATTATGGGCTGAAAAAGCGAATCGATAAGGCTGAAAGAGAAGCGATCGACCGTGAAGGGGCCATGTATGGTGAAGTCGAGATTGAGGACTTGGAAGTTGGCAGTGTGAAGAAAGAAATGGCTGCAATGAGGAAAGAATTGGAAGCTACGAAAAAAGCTTTGGCTGAGGCAAATAAAAAAGCAGTGGAAGGGGAAGCACCGAAGAAAGACTATGTGGTATTGGACATCAAAGAAGAAGAAGCCTCGTCGCCTAAAGAAAGAGGTAAGAAAAACATAATTCCTCCTCCTCCCCCTGATTTTGATGTTAATACTTTACCCTATCCTCCTAAGGGACCCAGAAAGGACATACTGACTCAAGGTCAGGCAAAATTTCTGAATCTCTTAAGAAAGGTAGAGGTGAATATTCCCCTATTAGAGGCAATTTCGAGCATTCCCCCATACTTTAAGTTTTTGAAAGGAATGTTGTCGAGTAAGGAGAAGATGCAACAGATGGTACATTTGAGTGAGGAATGTTCTCGCAATCTTTGATAATAGGATACCCCAAGTTGCGGGATAGAGGTAGCTTTACCATCCCAATTACCATTGGAGAAACTGTGTTTAAAAATGTGCTATGTGATCTAGGGGCTTCTGTGAGCCTGATGCCTAGAGGAGTGTATGAGAAATTGGGGTTGGGTAAGTTAGAACCAACAGGGGATGACCCTCCAGGATGGCGAATAGAGTCTCATTAGAAACCAATGGGGTAGGCGAAGATGTGTTAGTGCGAGTTGACAAGTTTGTTTTCCCCGTTGACTTCGTAGTCTTAGATATGGATGCTAATGCCCCGCTTTTGTTAGGTCGGCCTTTCTTGAACACAGGAGAGACTTTGATAGACGTAAAGAGGGGAGAGATTATACTACGAGTCGGGAAGGAGAGTGTAGCCATAAATGTCTATAATGCAATGAAGCATCCCGATGATGAAAAGAGTGATTGTTTTTACTTGATGCTATATATCCTTGTATTTTGGAGCACACTAACTTGCGGATACCAAGAACCAATGGAAGAATGCTTGATGAAGTCAAACACCGCAGAGGATGACGATCCCCTAATGAGAGTTCGTGTATATCATTTGGAGGCAACTCCTTTTGTCGACGCATAGTTTGGAATAAGAAGCTAGAGCTCGGTTTGGTAGCAAGCCGCCAAAGCCGTCAATCGAGGAACCACCTACTCGATCTGGAGTGAAGCCACTTCTAAGCATTTAAAGTATGTGTTTTAGAACTTTGATGAATTACTTCCTCTTATTGTTTCATCTGCACTAACCGTTTTGCAGGAAGCTAAGTTGATCCACGTTTTGAAGAAACACAAAAAGGCCTTCGGATGGAAGATGGTTGACATAAAAGGGATCAGTGCTGATATCTGCAAGCACAAGATCATCCTGGAAGAAGGTGCCAAGCCGGTTAGGCAGTTTCAGAGACGGCTGAACCCACATATGCAAGAAGTGGTAAGAAAAGACGTGGTAAAGATGCTTGAGTTAGGGATAATCTACGCAATCTCCGACCGGTGAATGGGTGAGCCCCACGCACGCAAGTCGTGCCTAAGAAAGGAGGCATCACAGTTGAGCTTAATGAAAAAGGTGTGCCCATTCCTACTCGTTTAGTTCTTGGTCACGAGTTTGTATTGATTTTATCTTTGAATGATAAGACTAGGAAAGATCATTTTCCTACCCTTTATTGATCAAATGCTAGAAGCGTCACGAGTGGTCATGCATTTTATCGCTTTTGGATGGTTTTAGTGGCTATTATCAAATTCACATCGATATACATGACCAGGATAAGACTACATTCACATGTCCGTACGGAACCTTTGCATTCAAAAGAATGCCGTTTGGATTGTGTAATGCACCCGCGACGTTCCAGCGATGCATGATGGCTATCTTTGCCGATATGATAGAGCATTTCATGGAAGTTTTTATGGATGACTTTAGCGTTTTTGGTGATACTTTTGATGAGTGTTTGTCGAATATTGATAAGGTGCTTGCACGTTGTGCGGAGACAAACTTGGTTTTAAATTGGGAAAAGTGTCATTTCATGGTAACTGAAGGAATTGTTTTAGGACATAAGGTATCGGGTAAAGGAATAGAGGTCGATAGAGCAAAAATAGAGGCAATTTCTAAGCTTCCTATGCCTACAAATCTGAGGACTCTACATTCATTCTTGGGACATGCAGGTTTTTATCGTAGATTCATTCCAGGTTTTTCCCACATTGCTAGACCTCTTACTCTTCAATTGATGAAGGGTGCCCCTTGTGTTTTTGATGCGGCATGCCTAGATGCTTTTCGAACTCTTAAGAAACTTCTTACTTCGGCTCCTATCTTGGTGGCACCTGATTGGTCCAAGGGGTTCGAAGTGATGTGTGATGCGAGTGATTATGCCGTAGGAGCTGTCCTAGGTCAGAAGGTTGACAAGTTGTTTCGCCCTATCTACTATGCGAGTCATACCATGAACTCGGCTCAACAAAAGTACGCCACAACTGAAAAGGAACTTTTAGCTGTTGTGTTTGCTTTCGACAAGTTCCGGTCATACTTGGTTGGATCGAAAGTCATTGTTCGTACTGACCATGCTACGTTGAAATACCTATTTGCCAAGAAGGATGCAAAACCACGCTTGTTAAGGTGGATCTTGCTTCTTCAAGAGTTCGATGTAGAGATTAAGAATAGAAAGGGGTGTGAGAACGTAGTAGCTGACCATCTGAGTAGGATGGAACCGAGTGAAGAGAGATGTTTTACAAAAGTTGAGATTGATGACCGTTTTCGGGATGAGCAGTTGTTCGTAGTGGATACGATGCTCCCGGTTAAGCGAGGAAATTTTCTGCAGAGAGGAAAGAAAGAAAACCCATGGTATGCCCCATTCGTTAATTATCATTAGTGTGGATTAAGTAGATCCCGAGTTTGATGAGAACCGAGGAAGAAGAAGTTCTATAGTGAGGTGAACCGATATGTGTGGGAAGATCCTTTAATTTTTAGGCTTTGTGCGAGATGGAATCTGAGGAGATGTGTTGATGAAGTGAGATAGTGAGTATTCTCTCATTCTGTCATGATAAAGAGGCAGTGGCCACTTCTCGGCGAGAAAACGACATTGAAGGTGTTACAAAGTGGGTTCTCTTGGCCCACTATTTTCAAGGATGCACATGCGTATGTTAAGACATGTAACGCTTTATCAACGCTCAGGAGAATTTCCAAGAGAAATGAGATGCCCTGAAACCGATAATAGTGTGTGAAGTTTTTGATATATGGGGATTAGACTTCATGGGACCATATCCGTCTTCTTTCGGGAATCAGTACATTCTTGTCGCCTGTGATTACGTTTCAAAGTGGGTTGAGGCAATTGCTTCGCCTACTACGACAAACATGTAGTCATACGGTTTCTTAAGAAACATATTCTAACCCGGTTTGGAATACCTCGAGCGATAATCGGTGACAATGGAAGTCACTTTGCAAATAGAGATTTCAATAAGCTTTTAATGAAGTATGGGGTCACTCATAAGTTAGGCCTTTGCCTACCACCCTCGAGACTAGTGGCCAAGTAGAAGTGTCCAATCGGGAATTAAAAGAATCTTGGAAGACAGTTAATTCTAATCTTAAGGAGTGGTCAAAGAAGTTAGATGATGCGCTTTGGGCACACGAGAATCGCATTCAAGACACCAATATGTATGTCACCTACATGCTTGTTTTTGGCAAGGCTTGCCATCTCCCGTAGAGTTAGAGCATAAGGCCTATTGGGCGATTAAGA
Source organism: Gentiana macrophylla (assembly GCA_026214975.1). NCBI lineage: Eukaryota > Viridiplantae > Streptophyta > Magnoliopsida > Gentianales > Gentianaceae > Gentiana > Gentiana macrophylla. The sequence goes on along the minus strand of CM047808.1, from coordinate 7,478,669 downwards.
ATCTAAATATGGATGACGCATTAATCGGTGAAAGAAGGATGGCTCGATTGAATGAGTTAGATGAGTTTCGCTTTCAAGCTTCACGATTGTTCGTGAAATATAAGGAAAAGACCAAAATGCTTCATGATAAGTGATCAAACCTCGTATTTTCAGCGTAGGTGATGAGGTTCTTTTCTATAATACTCGCCTCAATTTATTTCAAGGCAAACTTAAGTCAAGGTGGTCGAGGACCATATACGGTGTGCGAGTTTTCGACTCGGGAGCCATCGAGGTAACACACCCGAAGCACGGAACTTTCATCACGAACGGCCTTCGTCTAAAAAAGTATAAGAAGTTACCATTCGATGAGGCTCTCGAAATTGTGCATTTGACTGATCCCGAGTCTTGATAAATCGTTTCTGAGTTTTAGTCGAGCCAACGACGTTAAACAAAAGCGCTACCGGGAGGCAGCCCGTTAAATAATAATAATTTGGATAAGACTAGTCTTAATGAAATGTAGAATCTGTGGGAAGTATGATCATAATGAAAGATGAACACAAAGCACAACCAAGTCTCAAGATGAAGTTTTGAATGTTATTAAAAAGGGAACGATTAGGTGGTTATCCGAAAATCCCGAGGGAGAATACAGAGAAAAATTCAAACACTTCATTTCTAGGACTTAGGTTGTTAGAACAATTTGAAAGAACCCTTGAGAATCTGGGTATAAAAGACTCACTACATTTTATGATTTAGTCTGTTTCCAATTTGAATTGATGCCTTGATTTTGATATGTATATGCTCTATATGATATGTATGCACATATTGCCTATCGAATTTTCTGACGTGACAGGGCCATTTTCTTATTATTCCCCTATCCCTGTTCGATGTCTTGGCACGAGGACCATGTCCCGTGTTTTCTTTGTTTTGTTTTGGTACAGGGATTCGGATCGTGCTTTTTCATGGCTGTTACGGGATTCGATAGCATCTTTCTGCTAGGTTTATAAGCTAAGTCTTCTTCTCTATCTCATTCACATGTTGAGGGTAATGCAAAATCGTAAGTGGGAGGTAGAGTCGATGATGGTCTAGCAATGGCATTAATTGTTTATTTTGTATCAGAAAAAACCCTTAGTTTCTGATCTTTTTCAAGCATTATTTAGTTGATTAAAATGAACTTTATAAGGTATATTTTTCATGGATTTGATGATGTAATGATCGATTTGGATGTATATAACCAAAGTGAACCGTAAGCGCATTTTAACCCCAAATTTATTTGTGTAACATGAATTCTTTCACGTAAGCCTTTGATATTGAAACGAAAATTTTAAACTGTATCCATTCAGTATCCTAGTGGTTTATCCTAGAGAGATTTGCAGTAACTTAGTACCTAACTTCTGAACGTGTACTGTGAATATCTGAAGGTTTGAATGTGATAGAAAGGATATAAGTTAAGTAAAATACCAAATTAAGATGAACTATATATATGTCAGATGTAGCTACCAATGATTTGAGTGTGTAGGGCGTTATCACGAAACGTCCTATATCACTATGAGGTTTAAAAGCTCCCGACTGCCTGATGATAGTAGTCCAGCTAGGGTGTTATCACGAAACATCCTATTGCTGGGAATGAGGGCATATGATACACATGTGAAATTAAGTTAAAATTAAAAATTGGCAAATGACAATGTGGAAAGTTGGTTTACAACTTAGTTATCTTCTGACTATCCCCAGTATAAACTGAATGATATGCTTTAGGGATTATCCTAATAAGTACACGGGAGGACTTTGTGTGGAACTGTTACTGCCTATACCTAGGAAAGTCATTAGGACTGTCTGAATGGATACTTGTGCGTTTGCTTGAATTATTCAAGAGAGGATAGTGGAAATTGAAAAGGCTTGTCACACACGCACTCTGTTATACATTTATATTGAGGTTAACGTGTGGTTATGATTCGAATGGTTTCATCATCTGGTTGTCCCTTACATCTTATCTCTTCATGAATTTTTCCTCATTCATTTTATTTTATCGCTTGTTTTGTTCGAGGACGACCAAAAGCTAAGTGGGGGGTTGTGATGACGGAAAAATTCACAGTTATTTTCATAACATTTTACCCATTTCTAATATCATTTTGAGCACTTTTATATCAATTAAAGTCATTAATTCTTAGATTTATCTAATTATATAAGTAGTAAGTATTATATAAAATATCGTGTTTTTATGTGTTTTTATTAGTTTTGCACGGTTTAGTAACCGGAGTGTCGTGTCGGTTTACGTATGGTATTTTGGTGGTTTATTGCGAAATTATAGGTTGACCAAAATCCCGAGTAATGACACGCGTTTGAGGCCTAAAGAGGTATTTTTAGGGATATAAGAGTGTGCCACTAACTTAAGTTGTCAAGTGTCTCGGTGGTTAGTGGTACCACTAACGAATTATATCTTCGACGAACAAATGGCTCATTAAAACGGCATTTTCTGAAGAAGTGTCCTTAATGGAAGTTGTAGATCTTTGAAAGAGCTTTCCAACGCATTTTGAATCACGTCAATCGGACTTCTACAACTCAAGTATCATTAAGTCAAGTGGTCAAGTGGCTAATCGATTCGATTAGTGGAAATCGAGAAATATCTTCGACAAGCGAATGGCACATCAAAAAGACATTTTCTGAAAAAGAGTCCTTCATGAAAGTTGTAGATCTTTCAACGAGCTTTCCAATGCCTTTTGAATCATGTCATTTGGAGATCCAGAACTCAAGATATGAATTTTAGAAGTTTTATTCCAAAATATATAATTTATATCCGAAATTAAAAATTAAGGGGGGATGAATGTCATCATTAGACCCGGCCTAGGCCGGCCCCTGGAACTTTGCCTATATAAAGGATCATTCAGAGAGCGGAGGGAGGATATATAATATATACACCAATATATATATATACACTATATATATATATATATATATATATATATATATATATATCTCTTTCTTATTTTTTTTTTTAGTTTTTAGGATTATATATAAGGCCTTATGCCGAAATAAATTTAGTAATAGTATCGTTGTAATGCTCGGGAAATTATTGGAAGTTCGGTGTAGCTGAAATCGTTGTAATCGAAGATATCTCTGTTATAATAGTAAGTTTGTTTTTGTTTTCTCTCATTATTGTTATATCTTTATCTAGCTATTTATTTCTTGTTGTTTCTTGTTTCTTCCATTCTCGTTATATATATATATATATATATATATATATATATATATATATATATATATATATATATATATCTAGTAGAATCCATATATAGGAGAATCGACAAATGATTGGATTTCGGTTTTAATTTGGTTTTAATAGAATTACCATAATTGATGAGAAGGCTATTATGTAAAATTTCCGCCATTTAATCCATGACATGTTGATGAGAATCCGTTTATATGGATAGCTAAACTTTTCATAGCGAAATATGTGAAAGCGGGTGAAATCAACCTCGAGAGGCGAGATGGGAGTTGTGTTGTGCTTAATTAAACATTTTATGATAAGCGTTCATGTTTTAAAACTTGTTTTGATCATTTTAATAACTTTGAATGAGATTGACAACCTTGTTCATTGTTACATCAAGCTTATAAATGTATTTTGCGGTGAGATGTGGGATATGAGTAACACTAATCATAGTCTTGATTGCCAGATTGACAATCTGAGTGACAAGTCAGGACTATGCCTATGTGAGATTCTTATCTTTACGAGATGAATGAAACATGTATTAGAATCACTGAAACATAGCCTTAATCGTTAGATCGACAACCTAAGTGACACGTTAAAACTATGTTTTTGTGAGGTTTTTCGCGACTTTTATTCCGGTCAACCATGTTAGGCAAATTAGCTCTCTAAAGGGAGGGTTAATAAACCTAGTATGGGGGTTAAGTGAGAGTTGTTCAGGCCTTAACACCAGAATTAGGAGTTGACACCCGTGAATGTCGTATAAACTGAATCAGATAAAACACACTCTTTATCAGAGTTTTCTGTGGGGAGATAACTTTGTTGGATCATGGCTCGGCTATACTTTTTAATCACCTAGATAAATCTGTTAAAATAATATTTATTTTCTCGCATTAGTTATAATACTCTCACCCACAACTTTGATCGCTTTGAACTAAGTTCTCACGTCGACTTTGGTACTTAAACGTTATTCCTGTGGATTCGACCTTGTTATCACTATACTCTGTTGACCCGATACTCTGTCGGTTAAAGTTAGCAGTTAGTTATTTTGCTATCAATGGCCGCTGACATATTTGAGGATAGTGCATCTACTAAAATCTTAGAACAACTGTCTGTTATCAACAATAAGGTAGATGGAATGCAAGAGAGGATAGTGAGAGTTGAGAGGAGGGCTGGAATTGAGGTGACACCTCAAAATGAGAATCTTTGATGCTTGAAGAAGCCAACTATATTGGGGAGGATATAAGCCTAATCATAACCACCCTGGATTCGATATAGTGACATTAATGCAGGAGAAAGGCCTAAACCTTTACCACTTATGTACCACGACAAACTAAAACTTTTGGTTGGGAGCGCGATAGAAAAAGCGAGTAATGTAAATCACATGACAATATGGGACAACTTTCAAAATCGATGGCTGATTTAGCCACTAACTTCAGCCAATATTGTCGAAGACCGATGCTAAGGTGACCAATCAAGAAGCCATAGTCCAAAATCTCACTCACCAAATAGGGCGAGTTAGTGAGCAAGTCTCAACTAGACCTCCTGGAGGATTGCCAAGCAATCACCGACAAGAACCCTAAGGATTTGAATGCGATCATGACTAGAAGTGGGAAAAGAAGTAACTCCACCATCTTTGAAAGAGAGAAAGAAATCCGTAGAAAGTAAGGATGGTGAGCCAAGCAAGGAAGCAAACACTTCGGAACCTTGCACGAGCAAGAAACCTATAAGGAACCTGCTGGCCCTAGAGTTGAGCTTTATAATAATAAGTATCCTATTTTCACTGATGTCGATCCTTCAACCCTACCTTATCCTCCACCCAAACCTAAGCCTAAGGTTGATAACAAGAGGTATAAGAAGTTCATTGATATTTTTAAAAGCTACACATCAATATACCTCTAGTTGAAGCAATTGGTTGAAATGCTGAGTACACCAAGTTCTTAAAGAAATTTGTCTCTACTAAGAGGAAACTCTTAGATTTAGAGACTATTTGTCTAAATGAGGAGTGCTCAGCCATTCTCAAACATAAGTTGCCCGCTAAGTGTAAGGATCCGGGAAGTTTTCTCATTCCCTGCACCATAGGTAACGTATGTTTGAACAAGGCCTTGTGTGATCTAGGAGCGAGCGTGAATCTGATGCCTCTATCCATTTTTCAAAAGCTAGGTATGAAAGACCTTAAAAAGACTTCAATTACTTTGCAATTAGCTGATCGTTCAGTTAAGGAACCTTGTGGAGTGGTTGAAGATGTGCTAGTAAGAGTTGAGAAGTTTGTGTTTCATGTCGACTTTGTTGTGCTGGATATGGAAGCTAACTACGAAGTGCCCTTAATCTTAGGAAGACCTTTTGGCCACTAGTAGGACGCTTATCGATGTTTACAAAGGAGAGCTGGTGTTAAGAGTAAATGGGGATCAAATAGCATTCAACGCGTGCTTGACACTATGAAGGCGCTGATGATGAAGAGGATGCATGTTTCATGTTGGATTCTGTTGACAAACTTGTCAATGACTTCCAACAGTATGAGGATATTAAGGATTTCCTCGAGGCTACCCTAGAGTTAGAGGATGAAGTGCCATATGAAAAGAGCAAGGAAGAGAAAGTGGTATGGCCTGGATGTAGTAGAGGTACACCTATACATGTTGAAGAGATGAAATCTACCGAGGTTGAGAAGTACTACCACAGACCAACGTGGCATAAGTTCTTTGAACTTAAGCTGACTGGACAAAAATTAAAGACCTCGCTAGAAGAACCTCCTACCAATTTGACATTGAAGCCTCTGCCTGCACATTTGAAGTATGTATTCCTTCAAGATGAGACCTTGCCGCTTATTATTTCTTCTGCCTTGACTGAAGCACAAGAAGAAAAGCTGATGAGAGTGTTGAGAGAGTATCGCGGAGCATTTGGATGGACTATAGCTGACATCAAAGGCATTAGTCCGAGTGTATGCATGCATAAAATCTCCGTTGACCCTGCAAAGAAAGCGGTTGTACAACCCCAAAGAAGGTTAACCCCACAATTGAAGGGCGTGGTTAGGGATGAAATTATTAAGATGTTGGAAATGGGATCATCTTCCTATCTCGATAGTGAATGGGTTAGCCGATCCACGTAGTTCGAAGAATGGAGGTTTTACAGTACAAGCCAATGAGTTAAACGAGTTAATTCCTGTTAGACTCATTACTGGTCATAGAGTATGCATTGACTTTAGGAAACTGAATGATGCTACTCGTAAGGATCACTTCCCTCTTCCTTTCATTGACCAAATGCTAGAGAGACTGAGTGGACATGCGTTTTATTGCTTTCTTGACGGTTACTCAGGATATTATCAAATTCATATCTCACCCGAGGATCGTGAGAAGACCACCTTTACATGTCCATATGGAACCTTTGCTTATAACCGAATGCCTTTTGGTTTGTGCAACGCACCAGCAACGTTTCAAAGATGCATGATTTCTCTATTTGCTTGATATGGTTGAAGATTTCTAGAGATCTTTATGGATGATTTCTCCGTATTTGGAGATGACTTGATTAAGTGTCTCACGCATCTTGCAAGAGTGTTGAAGAGATGCGAGGAGACGAATCTGGTGCTTAACTGGGAGAAATGTCATCTAATGGTTACTGAAGGTATAGTACTTGGCCACCGTATTTCAAAGAACGGTATAGAGGTGGATAGAGCAAAAGTAGAGGTGATTGAAAAACTACCCCCACCAACCAATCTTACGACATTGTGAGGTTTTCTTGGCCACGCAGGATTCTATCGTCGGTTTGTGAAGGACTTTTCCTTAATCTCTCGACCTCTTACTGAGTTATTGGCCAAGGATGTGCCATTTGTGTTTACTAACGAGTGCATGAGAGCTTTCAATAAGTTAAAGAACATGCTTATTCTTGCACCCGTTACGATTGCTTTGATTGGAATCTACCTTTTGAGTTGATGTGCGATGCAAGCGATACACAATTGAGTCTTTGCCTTAGGACAAAGAAAAGACAAGATCTTTAGGCCCATCTACTATGCTAGTCGAACTTTGAATCTTGCTCAAAGGAACTATGCAACTCTTGAGAAAGAGCTTACATTTGTTATCTTTGCGTTTGACAAGTTTATATCTTATCTAGTAGGATCTAAAGTCACTGTTTGGGCTGACCATGCGGCTTTGAAGTATCTTTTAGCCAAACAAGATTCCAAGCCAAGGTTATTGAGATGGATTCTACTATTGCAAGAATTTTATGTAGAAATCCGTGATAAGAAAGGATCTGAGAATTTGGTTGCGGATCATCTTTCCCGATTACAAATAGAGGAAAATGAGCCAATGACCGAGATTGGAGAAACATTCCCTGATGAACAATTATTCTCCATCACGGCCGTACATGGAAAGGATGATTGCGCTGCAGTGTCTTCGCGTATTGAGGTTGTAAAGAGAAGAAACAACCATGGTTTAAAGACTTCGTGAATTATCTATCCATGAAATACTTGCCACCAAATCTCAACCCCCAAGAAAGAAAGAAATTCTTCAAGGATCTTAGGCACTATTATTGGGAAGAGCCCTATTTGTTTAAGCTAGGATCCGACAATGTCTTTAGGAGGTGCGTGCCGGAAGAAGAAATATATGATATCCTTAGACATTGCCACGCTTATGAGGCCGGAGGACATTATGGAGAGACAAGGCTAACTGCGAAAGTTCTCCAATGTGGTTTTTCTTGGCCGACCTTGTTCAAAGATGCACATCAATATGCTAAATCTTGTCATTCTTGCCAAATGACGGGAAATATCTCGAGAAGGAATGAAATGCCACTAAAGAATATCCTAGAGGTGGAACTTTTTGATGTTTGGGGTATTGATTTTGTGGGACCCTTTACTTACGTCTTTGTCCAACCGCTACATCTTAGTTGCGATCGACTCGTGTCCAAATGGGTTGAAGCCATTGCTTAACCTACTAACGATGCGAAGGTTGTCTTTGAAGTTCTTAAAGAAAAATATTTTTACGGTTTGGAACCCCTCGTGCCATTATTAGTGATAATGGAAGCCATTTACGTAATAGGCCGTTTGAAAAGTTGATGATTAAGTGCGGGGTTAGACACAAGTTAGCTCACGCTTATCACCCTCAAACAAGTGGACAAGTTGAGGTTACTGAATCGAGAGATAAAGCGCATTTTGGAGAAAAGCGTGAATCGACTAGAAAGGATTGGTCGTTGCGATTAGATGATGCTTTATGGGCTTATAGGATTTGCTTATAAGGCGGCTATTGGTATGTCCCCTTATAAGATTGTTTTTGGTAAAGCATGTCATCTACCGGTTGAACTTGAACACCGTGCCATGTGGGCTACGGCGTATGCTGAATTTTGATGAGAGTTTAGGCGGAGAAAGAAGGTTGTTAGAATTGACTCGCCTAGAGGAGTTTCGATGCAGGAAGCTTATGAGAATGCAAAGATCTTTAAGGAGCGCACGAAGAAATTTCATGATAAGAAGATATTGGACCGCACTTTTAAGGAAGGCGATCTGGTTCTCCTCTATAATTCACGCTTGAGACTCTTTCCTGGCAAGTTAAAATCACGATGGTATGGCCCTTATAGAGTGAGTAAGGTTTTCCTTCCGAGTGTTGAATTATTGAACCTTAAAGACCAATCCACTTTTGTGGTTAATGGACACCGTTGATGAAGTCAACTTTACATGATTCGGTGCATCTTCTACCCCCGTTTACCACACTTTTAGCATGTTTCTTGGTAATTTAGACCGTTTTAGGGGTAATATCGTGAGTTTATAGCACGGGGAGTAAATCCGTCATTTTGATGTTTTACTACCTCTTTTTAGTGATATTGACCCCATTCCTGAAGCACGTTTATCCTTTGGAATGTTTTGGTTGTTTTTGGATGTTGTGATGATGTAGGTAAATGGTGTCTCGATAACCCGGAAGGCGATGATTTTTGGTAGAAAGCATAACCGAGGCAAGAAAGAGATCAAATGAGGAAGAAGTGAAGAATTTGGTGGCACGAGGTCCAAGCGCGCGTTTGGAACCCTCAAACGTCGTCGTTCAGGTCTCCAAACCGGCGTTCCATGCTCAAACCAGCGTTCCAGAGTTGCGAGTCATTGAGTTGGAAGCCTTCAAACGCCGGTTGAGAATCTACCTCAAACCACGTTCCAGGCTATTCAAGCGCCGTTCCCTACCTTGGACGCGTGCGTTTGATTCTCTCAAGCGCCGCGTTCCATGCTGTAAACCAGCGTTTGAAAGACAAAAGCCTAAGCGCCCCAGAACTTCAAGCGAGCGCACGTTCCACTCCTATGGAACCGAATAGTGTTCAACCAAAAATCTGCGAGGATTTTCCTCCACCTATAAATACCCCTTTGCCCATTTTGGGATTATTATTCATCTTCTTAGCTAAACTCTACCCCTTCATAGCTCGAATTTTGTAATAGCTTAGAATACTTCCTTTTAGTGTAAATCAACAACATCTTAGCTTAATCTTTCCATTTCTTAGCTTAGATTTTCATTTCTAACATTAAGAGACCACCTTTTAATTACTTCTCTATTTTGTACTTTTTGGATCTCAACTCAATTTACGCAATCTTATGGTATATTTCTCTTCTCTTTTACTTGTTATGGCTCTTATTCTTGTTTTGTGCATGTTTTGATTAGTATAATGAGTAGCTAAATTCTCTTCATAGCTTGGTCATGTGAAATTTGGTGAAATCACCCTTTGGGTGATGAATTTGGGAGTGGGTAGTGCTCTTTATTGTTGTTTCTTGCATGTTTCACGTCTTAGAACTTGTTATAACGGTTTGGGCTAGATTGATCACCTAGGTCAAAATCACACACATCACACTCTTGAGAGTTGTTCAGAGAGAGGGTGTGTGGGAAAAGGGTTCTAGGATCGTGGTGTAGTCCCGTTTTAGTTGTTAAACCGAGCTCATCACGAGGTTACTCGTTTTTACGTTTAAGCGGCTCGAGTGCAAAACATGACTTGTTAGGGAGAGTTGTTCGAGACCTTGACAAGGCTTAAGGTGTTAGAAGAGAGTTGTTCGAGACGCTAGCACCGGGTTTAGGAGTTCGCACCAAGTGAAATTGAATGCAAGAGTTCGTTTGTTATATTGCACACTCCCGGTTTTGTCATCCTTGGGGTTGAGATTAGCCTTATTGATCATGGTTCGGCTATGTCCCTTATCCATCTTTGAAATCTAGTAGTGTAATCTTTCTACCTCTTTTTAGACTTGTTAGCTTGCTTTACTTTAATTTCAACAATTATCCAACACTTGACCACCTAGACTAAGAATTACGTTCACTTTGGTATTCACAAACACTTGTCTCTTGGGATCGACCTCGGACTCCTGTAGCTATATTAGCAATCGACCCGGTACACTGCCGGTTAGAGAGCTTGTTTAGTCACCGTTGTCTTGAGCATCTTATAAATTCTGTTTGGTGAAAAAACGCTCATCAAAATGGCGCCGTTGCCGGGGACTTGTGTGCTATTTGTGATATCTTGTAAGTGAACCGAAGGCTTGGGCCTAGGTTTTATTTTACTGTTTTCTTGTTGTTTGCTTTTTGTAGTGCATGACCCGGAGATCTCAAACACCACTCGAGCCATACATAGACGGGATTGAAGCTTACGCAAGGCGTAGAAATAGTCAACGAAGAAGAGGTCGTCAAGTGAGAGTCGATTCCGGTCTTTGAAGAGAACAACTCGGGTGAGTTGGGAGAAGGATCCGACATGGCACAACAAGGTGGACAAGGTTTGGAAGGAAATTTGGTAAATGATAATGGAGTCCCAATTCAAAACCCGCCTCGTCAAACAACAATGCACAAGGAGGTGGGAATGGACAAGAAACAATGTTGTGAATGCAAATGGGCCGATACCTCAAAATGTTCAACACGAGGTCCAAGGGAATCAAATGGATCCCGCTCTTATGCAACGATTCAATGCATGGATGTTGAATCGGTTTCAACAAAATCGAGAACCAAGCTCACAATCAAGGTGCAAACGCAATGCCAAATTGGTTTAACGGTCAACAAGAGCAAAACCAAGGCGGCTTGACTTGTAGAGATTTTGTGCTAGCTCCCACGGCAAACATGGGGCATAGTCAATCCGAATGCCACCGGTAGCCGCCAACAACTTGGAATTGAATAGGAACATCATACATTTGTTGGGAGACAACGCTATATTCAAGGGAACCGCTTTAGAAAATCCTCACTTATTCATTGATCACTTTCTCCAAATAGTGAACTCGACAAAGATCAATGGAGTGAGTGATGAGGCACTCAAACTTATGCTTTTCCGTTCGCCTTGAAAGAGCAAGCTAAGAGGTGGTATGATTCGTTGCCTAATGACTCTTTACACATGGGAGGAAGTGGTAAAGACTTTTCTACTCAAATATTACCCCCGTCGAAGACCATGGATATGAAAAGAAGCTATAATGTCGTTCAATGCATATGAAGGAGAAGAGCTTCATGAGTCATGGGATCGGTTTAAGGCTTTATTGAGAGAGTGCCGGGGCACGGTTGAGATCATATGAGGTAGTTCATGCTTTCTTCGGGGGTTTGGATCAAGTTCATCAAAGTCGTTGCATGCTTCATGCAATGGAGATATTATGAGTATGGTACCCGAAGTAGCTATGAACCAAATTGAGAAGATTTCCGAGACCTCGAGGCAATATATATCGTCAAGTAGAAAGGGACAAGGAGCAAGAAGCCCGGTTTGGTTGAAGTGAAAGAAGTTGAAGCAAATGATCAATATCATGCTCCAAGTACAAGCGATGGAACAACAATTAGGGAGATTGAAAAAGGAGAATGAGGCGCTAAGCTTTGCCAAATTTGTAGCGGACCACACTCGGCAAAGGATTGTAGGATGACAACCAAAGCCCAAAACATGGCCTATCCTCAATCCTCGACTCAAGGGCAACCTAGCACTCTTTCTCAAGATAACATGAATGAGTTAGCTAAGCGGATGATGAGTATTTGCTCGATGGAGCAATGGAACACGAGGCCTCAATATCGGAATCAATCTCAAAGCCCTGTCAAGGCCAATATATGGGTGAGCAACAAGGTGGGCAACCGTATGAAGAATCCCAAGATGTGAACTATGTGGGACAAGGTCAAGGAGGAAATTATGGAAATCAAGGTGATGGTCCTTGGAGGCATAACAATAATCAAGGTTGGAGTCGGAATCAAAGCCAAGGCCAAAACCAAGGGTATAGACAAGGCCAAAATCAAAGCCAATCTTCACAAGGTCAAGTCTACCAACCTCACACCAAAGGCAACAACAAGGAGGAGGTATAATCAACAAGGTTCCAACAACTATCAAAACCCTCCTCCTTTGGCTCCTTTGCCTCAAAAGAGTTCAACCGATGTCATCTTGGAACAAATGAACAAAAACTTTGCGGAGATTAAAAGGACATGGTTGAGATGAACTACAAACATGGTTCCGCCATCAAAAATCTTGAGACTCAATTTGGTCAAGTGGTAGAACATGTTCAGTTGAAGGCGGTTTACGAGTAACACCGAAAAAATCCGAGAAGTGTAAACGCCATCTTAACCCAGTGGCAAAGTGTTGAGAACTAATGGAGAAAGAAAGTCTTGTGGGAGGACAAGGCTAGAAAAGCACCTATTGAGTCGGAAGCGGGAGCTATGGATGGTGATATAGATGGGATTGAAGATAATGAGGATCATGAGGAATATGTCAAGAAGAAAGAAGTTGAAAGGAAAGAAGCTCAAGCTCGGGAGATTATGTAGTTATCGATGTGAAAGAAGAGAGTCAACTAGAAGAGAAGGAAAGAGCCAATGAAAGAGCCGTCTTCCCGCTCCAAAGGTAAGAAAGGTATGAATCCTCCTCCTTCTAAAGATTTTGATTTGAGTACTCTCCCATATCCCCTAAGAATCATAGACAAAGTTGCTTGAATAAGGCACAAACTCGATTCATTGAGATTTTACGAAAAATTGATTTGAACATTCCTTTTCTTGAAGCACTTGCAAACATGCCCTCGTATTGTAAGTTTTGAAAGAGTTACTAACTAAGAAGGGTAAGATGCAAGAAGTTGTGTGTTTAAATGAAGAGTGTTCCGCTATTTTTAATGGAAAGTCTAAGATTCCCCGAAAGTTAGGGACAAGGGTAGTTTTACTATCCCGGTTACTATTAGTAATACGACTCATTTTCCTAGTGTCTTATGTGATTTGGGGGCTAGTGTAAGCCTAATGCCCCGTGCTATATATGAGTGCTGGATCTAGGAGAGTTGGAGCCAGCGAGGATGACCCTTCAAATGGCGGATAGGGTCTATTAGGAGCCTATGGGAGTGATAGAGGATGTCATAGTGAAAGTGGACAAGTTTGCCTTCCCGGTAGATTTTGTAGTGCTAGACATGGAGATGGACTCTAAAACACCTTTGTTGTTAGGGCGTCCCTTTTTAAATACCGGGAGGACTTTGATAGATGTTATGCGGTGGTGAGATAATATTGAGAGTTGGAGATGAAAAAGTCGCGGTCAATGTCTATAAAGCCATGAAACATCCTAAGGAGAGCACCGAGGATTTGTTTTCTATTGATGCCATATATCCTTGCGTTTCGGAACATGTTGACATGCAGGTATATAAGGAAGAATCCGATGCATGCATGGAAAAAGTGAGTACGAAACCGATGAAGAAGAAGAGTTGGAAGAGGAAGCAAAAGAGCTCGAAGAGACGACTTTAAATGGGTGAAAGGTGGGTGAGAGAAGATTGATCTTGGGCTTGAAGGAGAGCTAGAAAAGCCATCAATCGAGGATCCACGAAAGATTTGAAAATGAAGCCACTTCCACCTCATCACAAGTATGTTTTTCTTGAAAATGATGATTTACTTCCTTTGATTATTTCTTACACACTAACGGCTTTGCAGAAAATGAGTTAGTGAAGATGCTTAAAGCATAAAGCGTGCTTTCGGGTGGAAGATGTGCGACCTTAAGGGTATTAGTCCCACCATTTGCCAACACAAGATTATTACGGAAGGCGAACAAAGCCGGTAAGGCAACCCCAAAGAAGACTCAATCCACACCTCCAAGAGGTTGTGAGGAAGGATGTGGTCACAATGTTGAAGCTAGGGATTATCTATGCCATCTCGGATAGCAAGTGGGTGAGTCCCACCCAAGTGGTGCCGAAGAAGGAGGTATGACCGTGGAGATCAATGACAAAGGTGAGGAGGTGCCTAAGCGTTTGGTAAGTGGTCATAAATTTGCATTGATTATCGTAAGCTAAATGACCAAACCCGTAAAGATCACTTCCTCTCCTTTATTGATCAAATGTTGGAAAGATTGAGTGGCCATGCCTTTTATTGTTTTTCTTGATGGGTTTAGTGGGTATTACCAAATACATGTGGCTTTAGAGGACCAAGAAAAGACTACCTATACTTGCCCCTACGGGTACCTTTGCTTTCCGTAGGATGCCTTTTGGGTTGTGCAATGCACCGCGACATTCCAACGGTGCATGGTGGCCATCTTTGCGGATATGATAGAAAAGTTTTTAGAAGTCTTTATGGATGATTTTAGTGTGTTTGGTGATTCCTTTGAACAATGTCTAGATAATCTTGAAAAGGTGTTGGGTAGATGTGAGAGACAAACTTGGTGCTTAATTGGGAGAAGTGTCATTTGATGGTTCTGGAAGGGATAGTCTTAGGGCATAAGATATCTAGTAAGGGGTATAGAGGTAGACAAGGCTAAGGTAGAAGCGATAGCTAAACTTCCTATGCCCACCAACCTAAAGACTCTTAGGGGTTTTCTAGGCCATGTGGGGGTTCTATCGTAGGTTCATCAAGGATTTCTCAAAATAGCCAAATCCCCTCTTACTCTTCTTCTTGGAAAAGACATCCCGTTTGATTTTGTGAGCTTGTGTTGAAGCATTTTTGATGCTCAAGCAATTACTTGTTTCCGCTTCCATCTTAGTCGCTCCAAATGGGATCAAGAATTTGAGCTCATGTGTGATCGAGTGACACATGATTGGTGCGGTCCTCGGTCAAAAGATCGATAAAATCTTCAAGCCCATTGCTTATGCAAGTCACACCTTGAATCCGGCCCAACAATTACACCACCACCGAAAAAGAGCTTTTAGCGGTCGTCTTTGCGTTTGATAAGTTTCGGTCTCATCTCGTAGGTTCTCGGGTAGTTGTCCACACGGATCATGCCGCTTTGCGTTATCTCTTTGCCAAGCAAGGCGCCAAGCCCGCCTCTTGAGGTGGATCTTGCTCTTGCAAGAGTTTGATTTAGAGATCCGTGATAGGAAAGGTTGTGAGAATGTCGTGGCCCGACCACCTAAGTCGTATGGAGCTTAGTGAGGAGTTGATTAAGGCACAAAGGGAGATAAATGATTCTTTTCCTCACGAGCAACTCTATGCACTGACACCACTTTCTCCGGCTAAAAGGGAACTTTCTAAAAGTCGGTAAGGAAGGTAGTCCTTGGTTTGCTCCTTTTGTCAACTACCACGAGTGCGGTTTCGTAGACCCGACCTTGACTCGAACCAAAGGCGTAAATTCCTTAGTGAGGTGGGTAAGTATGTGTGGGAAGATCCTTGTCTATATAGGTTGTGTTCGGATGGTATTACGAGGAGTGCATCCCGAGAAAGTGAGATTTTGAGCGCTCTCGTTTTGTCACGACAAAGAGGCCGGAGGCCACTTCTCGGGAGCAAAGAACCGCTTTGAAAGTATTGCAAAGTGGGCTATATTGGCCCACTCTATTCCGAGATGCACATGCTTATGTGAAATCTTGCGATGCTTGTCAAAGGTCGATCGTATATCTGTGAAGGAGTGAGATGCCTCGGAAGCCGATCATAGTGTGTGAGATTTTTGACGTGTGGGGCATTGATTTTATGGGCCCCTATCCTCTTCGATGTGGTAACAAGTACATTCTAGTCGCGTGTGATTATGTGTCCAAATGGGTGAAGCCTTAGCCTCACCCACCAATGATAGGAATGTTGTTATCCGCTTTCTTAGAAAGAACATCTTTTGTAGGTTTGGGGTGCCACGTGCTATAATTAGTGATAATGGAAGCCATTTTTGCCAACAAGCCGTTTGACAAACTTTTGGAGAAGTATGGAGTGAAACACAAGCTAGGTACCGCTTACCATCCCCAAGCAGTGGTCAAGTTGAAGTCACGAATAGGGGTATTAGCGTATCTTGGAAAGGACGATGAACCACGAGCGTCAAAAGTTGGTCTTTAAAGTTAGATGATGCTTTGTGGGCCCATAGGACAGCCTTTAAGACACCCCTGGGCATGTCACCTTACATGATAGTTTATGGTAAATCTTGCCATCTTCCGTAGAAATCGAACACAAGGCTTATTGGGCCGTCAAAATGCTAAACCTCGATGACACCTTAATGGTGAGAAGCGTATGGCCCAATTGAATGAACTAGATGAGTTCCGCCTTTGTGCTTATGACCTCTCCACGAAGTATAAAGAAAAGACTAAGTTACTCCATGATAAGTTGATCAAACCTCGTGTTTTCAATGAGGGTGTGAAGTCTTATTCTACAATACTAGTTTACATCTTTCCAAGGAAGTTGAAGTCTAGGTGGTCCGGTCCTATGTTGTGTCAAAAGTTTATCCGTCCGGTGCTATTGAAATCACCCATTCTAAGTTCGCACGTTCACCACAAATGGCTTAGCGGTTGAAAAGGTATGAGCGGTTACCTATCGATGAAGCACTAGAAATAGTGCATCTTGAAGATCCGTACCTTGTGATGAATCTTGTAAGTCTTGTCATGGACTTTAAACCTTGACTCGTATAATTCCAAATCCATCGTCCTCTCTTTTCTACCCTTTCTGCCTTGTGCCAGCGGTATAACTTTGAAAAAGTTGGCACCGTATAATCCATCTTGTCGAGCCAACGACGTAAAACAAAAGCGCTTAGTGGGAGGCAACCCACCTTTTTGTGGTTTAGGTTGATTGGTAAGAGTCTAGATTGGTCTAGGGGTGGTTAGATGTGAGTGTGGAGTGATTTCCCTGTTTTCTGTTTTTCCCTGTTTTTGCTCTCAAGCGCACGTTCCCATTGTTCGAGCGTGCGTTCCAAGCCTTCAAGCGTGCGTTCCCGGTTTTTAAACCAGCGTTTGAGCCTCTTTTGATATCAACCCCCCTCGGTTCAAGCGCCGCGTTCCTCGTTCAAGCGCCGATTCCATCTTTGCAACGCCGTTCCCTCTTCCGAGCGTGCGTTTGAGCTATCTGTACGCCGTTCCATGCTCTGGAACCGGCGTTTGACCCCTTTCTATAAATACCCTTCTTCCCCAACCCGGCGTTCCCAAAATCGAACTCAAGACCTAACCGCCGTTCCCACGCCTTTCCCCTTCTTCTTGAAATTCTTCGTTTCTAACCCGTTTTGGCGATTTTGTTGCAATCAACACCTCTTGATCCCTTCTTTTGTTTTACGAGACCAAATCAAACAACAATCCACCAAATTCCCAGTTCGATCGGTGCTTGGCGTATTTTTCACCTTAGTCGATTTCCACCTTCTCCGTTGTTTCGGGACTCGTTAGTCACTCCCTGGCAACGCTCCACGTAAACTAATCTAAGCATAAGACAGGTACCTTTTTTGTTTTACATTTCCGTTTGAGTAGGAGTTTGATTTTGATTTTTCAAATTTTCCTACCCGTTTGTGAATTGTCATTGATTATGTACCTTGTTTCTTGTTTGTTTACCATGTTCTTGGCCTTGTGATGTGTGGTGGTTGTGTGATGGATGGTTTGGTTTGGTTGTTTGAAATCCATGTATTGGATGATAATCGGTCGGTTTGCCTTGTGTTTGATTGTGGTGTGGTTGCTCTTAATTTAGGAAGATGGCGGGAGGTAAGCGAAAGGAGATAGGGGATAAAGGGAAGGGTAAGATGCCTGTTGTTGGTAGAGCCAATCCAAGAAGCAAAAAAGCGATGTCACGAACTAGGCGGTGGGATTAGGATCGAGTGAACCGGGGAGAGGTTTGGCGCTTGAACCACAGAGCTCTTAGGGCTGGGCGACTTAGAGATGAGACATCGGATGATGATTTTGAGCCCGATCTCGAAGGTGAAACTCTAGCGATGGCGGTGATGATAGCGGTGAGGAAGCTGCGGAGTTTGTGATGAGCACCCCTGTCCGTGTCACACCCGGGGTATTTCGTCCCAGTTTCCCAACGGTTTCTCAACGGTTTCTCAACCCCACCTCCACCTACCCAACCTATTCCCGAGACTTCCACGAGCCGCAACTTCAGTAACCACGCCTCATCGACCCCTCTTCCCTTCACGACATGCGTTTCTCACGCCCCAAGCTTTGAGTAATTATGAGAGTTTGTGGTTGATAAAAAATGTGTGCTTTGAAAGGGGCTAGATTTGAAGGTGGTACCGAAATCGTTTGTGGATAATCGAGGAGTAGGGGTTGGAATAACCTTATCTTGGAACCGAGGCAACCTGAACTTGTCGATAGTCCGGGAATGGTATGCCAACTTTGCTGTGGCTGACTTAGAGAGGAATTTGTTTGGAGTGCGTGGAGTGAATGTCCCGTAGTCGGTCATGCGTGATTAATGGTTTTATAGGACACCGACTATCGTGGGCGATCATTATGAGAGTGGTTTCGGGACAAGAATAGATGGGGTAGTCTTGAGAGACCCCTTGGAGGCGGATGAGATAGAAATCAACCCGAGTTGCGGTGGATGTCAAAAAGGGGTAACACGCGATCGATTGTTGGCGACGACTTGGCCCGGCATTTGGAAAGTCAAGGCTAAGTTCTCCGGTGAATAAATCTACTACCTAAGACAACATCACACATTTTCACATTAAGGATCTCTGGTTGTTGTCGCCTTGCATTATAAGTTGAAAGTAGACATAGGGAGGGCGATTTTGCGAATTCGGGAGAACGAGAAAAACAGCGTCGATTGATTATGTGCCCTACTTGATTTACTGGGTTGTGTCGTGATGCGAGAGTTGGTGAGTATGCGAGATGATCAGTTAGAAAAACCAAAGTTTTGCCTATCATGCCTAAGTCGTTCAATGCTCGTTAGTTACCTCTCGGCCTTCAGCGGCTCATCCACACGGTCCTCCAACCTTTCACCCCTACCTCCACTACCACCACCTGCACACTGCCACCTGCCTCACTCACCCTTGTCACCACCACCACCATTCCGCCACCTCCTGGTTGGACCTTCCACCTCCTCACCACTTTACCTCACACTGCCATACCTTTCACCGGAGGGCCGTGGTTGAAAGCGAGAGCGAGGGGCTTGATAGCCCTGGCAATTGCGGCGAGATTGGATGGGCGTCTGCGGATCATGATAGATATGGCTGGAAGAAGAACGAAGGCAATAACTCGAGCTCGGCGAGTCCATCTTCCGCACAGAGACTTGGATACTCGGCCTTCCGGTACACGAGATAGAGCGTCTGCGGCGGATTACGAGAGCCTTCTAGAGGATGAGTCCGATGAGAATTCGAAGGATTCGAATAAAGCCAGGCGAGATGATTCGTTGGATGTTGAGAGCAGAGGCAGAGCGGGGCATGAGGCGAGGCGGTCGGTCGAGGCAGTGGGGGCGGAGTGCTTCTTGAGACTACACACTGAGAGTGCGATTCTTTGTGGCGCACCATCTTCCAAACTGAGATCCTCCGCGGATTTGATGTCTGAGGCGGAGAGCGGCTAGCTTGTTTTCATTATTTACGCTTTTCTTTTGAGAGTGCAACTTATTTTAGCTAATCTGTTTTTCATATATGTAGGTACTTTTGGTGATTCACTTTGAAGCGAGGATTGACTTTGGATTTCGACTTTTGGGTGGTTTGTTTTATATATTCTTCACTTTTGATCATACCATGTAAATCATTGTTCATTACGAGGAACTGTTTGACCGTGCATGTTTCTCTCCTTTGATTAGCATGCGTGGATGTTACTGAGTTTTATTGTTATATTGTATCCGTCCATTGCATATCCCATTCCCCGCCGGCATGCTTTTGATATCGTTTAGGCATAAACTTCGTTTTCTTACGCTCCCGTTTGTGTGCTTGATCTTTGCCACGTGGACTTTTCCGTGCTGCGCTTTCTTTGTTTCTTTTGTTCTCGCTTTAGGTTTGGGGATGGACTTATACGAGGGTATCACGAGTTTGAGTATCGGTTATGCGCCTTTACGCGGGTTTTGGTCAAGCAGCTAAGTCTTTTACTCTTTATCTCTCACTGCGAGGCGATGTTTACGTTTAAAGTGTGGGGTGGGGAGACTTAGCCCGTTTTCTTGGTATTGATTGTTAAATGTGCTATAAATGTGGTAATATCAGCTGGCCTATGATCGGGCTCGAGGTCGATTTTTGGGTAATTTTAAAATTTTCAAGGTCTTAACACCATGTTGTATGTGTTATTTTTCATTTGAGTGGTGATCACCTTAGTCGGGATCGAACATATGCATTATGGTTCGATTTTATCTTGAGAATGGAGTTAAATAATTTCCACGAAAGCTACACTTTGTGCACAATTTGATTACTACCACGCTTTTCATATCATTGGTCTCGAGAGCGAAATGTCATGGGTTTACCTAAGTAGGACATGGGATGGCGGTTTGGCGTCCTTTTTGACCTACCATAGCCAAATAAGCCTTAACGAACATTTACCCTTCGTAGCCCCTCGGCCTCGATAGAATGGTTACGACCACCATTCGCTTATAGCCGTTTTGTTACTTAGTGAAAACAACCCTTGAGCCTTATTATGGTCACATTTCCTTCATTTATACCTACAGTGGACTTAGTCTTACATTAGACCACACTTGCTAAGGCAAGTGTGGGGTGAGAAAATATGATGTTTTGATTGGGTTGTTGTTTCTTGTTTTGAGCTATAAGGTGTTGAGGGCTTCGTTTTGGGCTTGGTGTTCAGTTTTTGGGCCAAGAAAGAACCTTCTTCTTCTCTTCAAAAAAAAAAAAAAAAAAAAAAAAAAAAAAAAATCAAACAAAGTTCAAAATACATTAGCTCTCGTTGAATAAAAGTTGATGTTTATAGAAATAAAAGGTTGAGCTCAAAAAGTTGCTTTTATGATGTTAGAGTTGGGATAGTGAGATAGGTGCTTAGTGTGCTTGGACTCACCTATATGAAACTTGAAACATAGTCGAGTTTGGCAATGAGTTGAGATGCGTCCGGTATCACTATGGTTCCCAAGTGTCAAAGTTGATCAAAAGGAGTTTTGGGTGGTTTGTATGATAAAGTTGAGATGGTACTTGGTTGATTAGGTTCACTCGTGCTTCTTTTCTCGGTTCCCCAAAATACCGCTTTACGATTAACGAAATTTCCACCCCAGCCCTAACGTTATAACC